>JBBMOI010000021.1:3102500-3237500 GCA_038088405.1 Porites divaricata
GCATCTTCAAGCCTGTTGATTGACAACTAAAACGTCGTAAAGTTTTTCTTTTTATTGTTCAAAGATGGATTGATGGTGTGTGAATTTATTTGTAGTTGAGGAAAGCGTCGCCATATTAGATGGCAGCGTTTTCTAAAGTTCATGCAGGCTTTAACTATAAACCTGATTTACTCGGCCTTTTTGGACCTGTTTCTCAGGTGAAATTGATTACTTATATTTTTTTTCTGTCTGGTTTACTTTCTTTGTCTTCTTTATTATTTTGGGCGCAATTATTTCCTGTCACTTACCATGCATGTTTCCAAGCTTTGAATGCTCCGTAAGACACGATTTATGGCCTCTAGCCTATCATCAGGTCAAAGAAAAACATGCTTATAGACATTTTTTTCTGGTGGTCTATGAGAAAAACAAGTTCAGAAGAATACTCATTTGCCGTGTCAGTTGCAAAAAAAAAGCACTAAAAAACAGAAGTCTTGCTGCTTCAAGGTACGTTCATCTAGTTTTCTCAGGAAACTTCGAATAAATAAAATCACTGACGAAACCACAAAGCGGCTCTAAATGAAAAACCTACCGACTCTATCCGCAATGATTCTTCATTCGTAGTTCTATTTAACAATTCATCGTTTCGAAGGCTAGCCAAGGGCAATTTTGCTGCGTACGAAAAAGTTGGTCGACATTTTAACTCCACAGAAGCAAGTCAATTCAAGTCCAGTCAATTTTTATTTAAACAGACAGAATATTAATTAATACAAATCAGTGCTTGGATTGTGAAGAAAAAGAATTTTTTCAATTTTAGGTTCATTGTGCAGAGTTTGAGACACCTAAATAGTTTGTAGAACTAACCGAATAAGAAAATGGGTCTATTTTGCATGAGCATGCGTGCCAAGACTTGATAAACGGCACGCAACCAGTGACAGCGACCGTGGAGCATAGTGATAGGAACCAAATTTTCACTTTAAAAGCTTTCTTGAGATTCAAATGGTAGCAGGAACTTAGGAAAGACCTTCGTTTTACCAAATAAGTAAAGACCTGGTGATTTTAAGTGGAGACTGGTGCACTGAACGAGGTGAAACGACAAGTTTCTCAAGGGTGTCTGACACCGTGCGAACATGGCGGCTGCTTGTTGCTGTTTGGCGCTCGACTCGTGCCTTGATTCCCCTTCAAGAACAGCACAATGTGGCATAGAATGTATTGCGGATGGCTAGATATTGAGCAAATCGTTCTTTATGTAGTGTTTCTCTATAAATGGGATGTAAATTAGTTTCTCGATGTCGCAGAGGATTTCTGTCAATAATTTGTGGTTAGCTGATTTAGCCATATTTCGGAAGTGGATTAATAATGATCAGCGAGCGACTACCACGCCGTTATCACTGAGTTGGAATAGAAAGGTGTTCCCTTAAGTATTTTAGCGATACAAAGTTTGTTTATCGGAAAATTGTAGAAGTTCTTTTATTAGCGGGAACTAACATTGTATTTTTATGGAACGCGTCTTGTCGAGAGTTTGCTTTTAGCCAGAACTTTTAAAAGTGCTCTAATAACTTTTAACTTTTGGTAGGATTACATGTTTACTGTACTTCTTGGGAAACATAACCGTTTGTTTCATCAAAATCGGTCAAAAGATTCGTCTTTAATTTCGGTCCTATTGAATGCAGTTTTGACTGTGCGTCATTGATATTCATTTTCAATAATAATTTTTAATATGTGTGCATGTTCCTTTCCCATTTCAAAACAAAGAAAATTGAAAGTGTTTACTTCCATCAGCAAACGTTCGGCACTTTGTTTACACTTTGATGAGGCCACTTTGATTGAGCACAATCCTACAAGCACTACATACACGCGTGCTGTCGTCTATGTCAAGTGGGAAGATGAAATTTGATCTTCGCTTTTGTGGAGAACATGTTAGAGGTTTTTTTTTTTGCAAACTACACATTTTGCACCCTGGCTCCAGAGCTCCAGAGGTCAAAGATGACATAAGCCGGTTGATATTGAATTAGCTCTTTCTCTTCGGCACATCGCGCCTCATGGACGCAGCTTCGCCGCGAACCATCAGTATCGATAAGAAAAAAAAATACCCTCTGGAACCCAGGGTACACATTTTGTTCAATCATGAGCACATTCGTCAAG
The DNA here is from genome assembly GCA_038088405.1 of Porites divaricata. Taxonomy (NCBI): domain Eukaryota; kingdom Metazoa; phylum Cnidaria; class Anthozoa; order Scleractinia; family Poritidae; genus Porites; species Porites divaricata. Next base: position 3,104,622 of record JBBMOI010000021.1, read on the forward strand.
ACCAACGAGCAAAATAATCTCGATGATACTGCTTTGAGATGCGCCATTTTGGTAAAGGCAGTCCCTGTGGTAAGCGTTCATGCAAATCGCTTGTCCAGCGGTCGCGCATGCTCATCCAAAAAAGACCCCTGTTCCGAGTAGGTAACCCAAAACAAGAATACGAGTAGAAAGAATATAGTGACAAAATAGTTGTTTTAGATGAAAGTATTATTTCATTAATTAAATAGTATATTAGTTAAAAATAATTAAAGTAATCATAAAACTTGAGGACTTAATGATAGTATTATGACCATTAATCATACAATTATTTTTTTTAATCATAAAATTCTTGATATTTTGACGAAAACTGAAAACGGCGTATTTTCTTAACATCAATAAAGATTTCCAAAGGTTGGTACCAAATGAGTGTAATGGATCGAGAGAACTAATGCCGTATTGAGTGGTATGAACCGATTTAACAAACAGGAAATGGACGTTATGTGAATGTAGATTGTTAATAATAATAAAGTGTGTGTGTGAGTGTGTGTGATTGGCGTGTATAACAGGACTGAATGAAAGATAGTGGATTAGAATAATCAACAAAACAGGAAGGGCTTAATTTATGGTACCACTGATAGACAAAAGAGAGAATTTCATGATGAATTATATCAGAGAATTTTAGGAGTCTTAAGATTTAGCTCTGAATGTGATCTAGGGTTGGGAAAAGGTCATTATTCTCAACAACTCGTTTTTGCAAAGAAGTTATTAGTTTTAGGGAGGTTGGGTATGTGTGACCCCAAACTTGAATACATGTACCATAAGTTAGAAAGGGGTAAATTAGGGAATAATAAAGAAAAAATTAGATTAAAATTGTCAACATTAATATAGTACCTTAATTTGGAATTAACGCCTACAGTTTTGATAGCCATAAACAGAGTTCATTAACATGATTCTTCCAAGCCAAGTTCGAATCAAAAGTGACACCTGCACACTATCAAATTTTAAATTAAATGACTTGCATGGTTTTAGTTTCTTATAAGAATGAAAAAGAACAAAATTCGTTTTCAAAATACTGAGAGCTAGTCTATTAGATTTCATCCACTTAGCCACCGCATTACATAGAGCTCTTTTGATTTACTAGTTCAAGATCATTAAGAGCGGCCGTCCGTAAATATCGCCTGGGGGTGTGCAAAATGAAACAATCGAAAATCCCCAAACTTTGTCAGAATATAGGTCTAGGTAAACTGTTTCTAGAAAAATAACTTTTAGTTCGATTGGATTTTTATTTTACACGTACGGCGACCGAGTCGGTTAGGAGGCTCTCAGGTTCAAGACCATATATTACTTAAAAATCGTTTAAAAATTAAAGAAGTAAAAAACTCTGCCTCTGAAAACCTTAATAGAGAGAGTACAACTCAACAAATAGTTTCGATGTGAAATTTTCCTATTCGACAGCAAATCTAATATTTTTAGGATTTTTAATAATTTTACTTATTTTACCGATTTTTGCCAGACATAAAATTGGCAAATTTCAGACACAAAAATCACTACTTGGTATACGGCTTTGAGCCACAACGTACATACCGATAGAGAGAGCAAGGTGTCTTCCTCAAATAAATGCAATAAAATTTTTGGGCAATCCTGCAGGGAAATTTTTTGAGCGCCAAACAAAAGCGACCCTTGAGGTAAAAACACGCCATTTTGTCACGACATTCGAAGGGTAAAAACAACGATACTCCCGGTTAACAAGATACCAATGCGTTTTTCCGCATGGAACTCTTTCCATTTGCTGAGACAATTTGTTATTAAACAGCTATATGCCTTGTTCCGTGCATTTTGTTAGGAAACGTTTGCTAACAAGTAACATTTTGCGTCTTGCAATATCTATACTCTTCGTAAGTTGTCGCGGTCGAAAGCCCATTGAAACGTCATAGCTTTTTAGAACTCAAAAAATAATTCACCCAATAACATGGAATTGCAACTTTCTTAATATGATACTAAGAAACTCTATTTATACACCTACCATTTCTTTAAAGCCTATCAAAGATATGCAACAACATACTGTCTTCCCCTCCTGTGCCAAATACTTGTATATCACCGAGCCGGAATGTCACGTTTGCGTGTCACAGAACAGGAAGTGCTATGTACTTCAACCCGGAAGCTGACTGAAAAATTTAAGTAGCAGGCCTTATAATTGTAAACAACAATCTTTAGAAAAGCTCTAACTTATCACTAGTTAAAACATGAGAGAAAATAAACTGATCTGACTGACTGAACACACTATGACAACCTTCCCCTTCCGGTTTAAGAAATAAACTGCAAAAGCCGTGGACGAAGATCCTGCGTGATGGTTGCCATCGTTTGATCTTTAGAAAAAAGATCTAACCAGCTAAAATATTGAGAAAATAAAGCTGAGACGTCCTAAGACTACTGCAACGTGTATCACTCGAGTATACGACGCCGTCAGATTGGCAGGAAGCTTTGTCGCTAAGTTTGCTATATTGTTGTCATCCGACAAAGAGAACATCTTTTTAAAAGCTCTTCCAGTGAGACAGCATTCGGCCTTAATCCTTGAACCTGAAACGGACAGCAGCTTGTACGGGATTCGAACCCTTGAACTCTGCGATACCGAGCGCTGCACCGGTATCGCAGAGGTCAAGGGTTCGAATCCTTATCTTTCTTACGGTTTATTTTTCTTAGTAGCCACACCTTACCAAGTCATACCATGTAACTTCCGTTTATTATTTTATAGTAGTATATGTTCTGTAGATTCGTGGTTCGTGGTTTTTCCTAATAAACCTGATTAAGACTGGTATTGGCCAGTCGAAATATTGTAAACCTCAGCCTTTTTTCACGTTGTTTGATCAGTCTTTGCAGTAGCCTTTTTGAATTCAATTCTATTAATATATATCAGTGTCATCAGCAAATAAGTAGAAACTAAGCAATTTTGAGGTCTTAGGTAAATCATTAATAAATAGCAAAAACAAAAAGGGTTCAAGAACGGATCCCTGAGGTTCTCCACGCGTGATAGAAAATCAAATTTATGACCACTGATATATACCAATTGTCCTCTATTAGGCAGATACGATTGAAACCAGTCATAGGCTTTACCTCTTACTCCATAATGATTCCGTTTTGATAAAAGAATGGAATGATTAAATGTATCAAATGGCTTTCTTAAATCAATAAAAAAAAACCAGCCAAATTCATTGTCGTCAATTGAGTTACGGTTTGATTCCGTAATTTGTATCAGTGCATGTTTGATTGAGCACGTTTGCCAAATTGACGAGGGAAAATAATGTTCTAATCTTTAAGATGACAATAAAGGCGCTTAAACATAGCCTTTTCAAAAGTTTTACCGCATGCCAGGCTTGCGGTCCACTTAATCTCAAACAACAGTCGCGCTAAAATTTCTCATAATTATACATCATGATAAAAATTTTGGGACAATCAAACAGTCAATTTCGGGTAGTGACGTCAGTGGACGGCATTATCAGACGTTTTTCTTGGTTTGCAACCACCTGAGAAGGCGGCCATAAAGGAGGTCAATACATACCTCTTACTAGCCGAGTTTTCGGTCCGTACTGTAAATTACGGACCGAGTTTTTTTTTCCATCGATTTATTGCCCAAGCGCGAAGCGCGCGGGCCATAAATCGATGGAAAAAAACGAGGATCCGTAATTTACAGTACGGACCGAAAAAACGAGGCTAATAAGATGTTTATTATATGGCTTCTTCCTGTTTGGGGGACCGGAAACAAGTGCAGGACGCCAGATTTGACAGTCATTTGACAGGCGTCAAAAAAGAAAGTTTTTATTGGCGCACGAAAACAATAGCACATAACAAAGGCTTTCCGAGAAAGTAAAAACAAATTCGCCATGTTAAAAAAAGTTTATTCGGACAAAACTAAGAGCACTGCGAGTTTTAGCTCTTTAATGTAGGAGTATTTTGGAAACCGGACACTGTGTCTGTCTAGAAGTCGTTTCCATCTTTCCTGCGTTTGTCCTTGTGAAATAAAACACTGCAAAAGGCAAAGAAACGTTTCAAAGTAAGTTTGTTATCATTGTCGAAGGATTCGCTCGTTAATTGTTTTTGGGGAAACCTCTCTTTCTGCCAGTTCATTCTCGTCTTCAATTGTGATCTGCGTTAAAATTTTCAAAAGCTGACTAGAATTCTCTTCCTCGGTAACGTTACGATTCAGTTTCTTCAACAGCTTCGTTCTCATTAAAACAAAGCTAGGTTAAAATTTGGAAAGGCAAAGTCAACATCTCAGTCTTCAGGGTTTACATACATATTTCAAAGTTTATTCGGTGGAAACTAAGAACACTGTAAGTATACGCTGGAGTCCTTTGAAAACTGGACATTATTGTTTCTGGCTCGAACTCGCTACACCATCTTTCTTTCGTTGGTCTTTGAAGAAACACTGCAAATGGCAAAGAAGCTGGTCAAGATGATCGGGTGCAGGTATGTTTGTTATCATATTTGTTGAAGGAATTACTCATTTTCTCTCAGGCAAAACATCTCGAATCTCTACCAGTCCATTTTCGTCGTCTTAACTATGTACTACGATAAAATTTTCAAACACTAACTAGAATCCTCTTCGATAAGATTACAAGTTAGTTTCTTCATCGCCTTCGTTCACAAATAAACACAGTTTAAAATGTTGAAGGCCAAAGTCAACATCCAAGTCCTAAAGGTTGACAGGCGCCTTATAACTTTATTTAAACCTTTTCTCCAAGGTAAAGAGATTTAGAGCTCCGAAATGAGCATTTTCTTTAAAAATTTTGGTCCGTATAGCAAGTTACGGACTGCAAATTGACCAATCGCATGGCGAAAACAGACTCAGCCATATAATAAAATATAATATTTTCTCGAAGAATTAACAAGAAAATAGAGTGTTGTTCCCAAAGGAGAGAAATGGTTTTGTTCTTGACCACCAACATGGCTGCCTTGACTTCACGAGCAAACCAGAAATTGAGGGAGTAGAAACGACTGAAGTAATCGTCTGAAATTCAGGTTATTGTAGGCTGGCCGTTTTGTGAACTCAGCGTTTCCTAACAAGAAAAATTTGGCCCAAAAATCCAAGTTTATTTATGACAAACCAAAATTAAAGCAATTGTTTGTAGAAATTCTACGTTTCAAGTAAATAAGACGTAAGAATGCTATGGGAAAACGACGCCTTACCTTGAGCAACCAAGCTGCCATGTCAGCACTTCATGCGAAGAAGGCCGTAACAAACCTTTTTGGCTATAAACTTGGCGAGGTAGCAGAAAATAGCAACTAAAGCTCTACCCTTCTTCTCAGGTACGGAAAAAAAGCTTCCATTTAAGCCATTACACTGTTGTTTGCGAAGTGAACGGCTCATCTCGGGGGTAATATAATTTATTACTCACAACTGACGTAAAACGAAGACAACAAAACACCCTAAACAACCTAACCCTGGCATGAAACAAAGTAAAACGAATCAATTGTATTACACCGGGGATGACCCTGATAAACTTGGGAATTGCCGTGTTTGAAAATTCTGCCAAGAGCGTATTTTTAAGTGGTTTCCTTTCTGATTTCCTTGAGATCGCTTCGTGTGTAAAAGTAAAACAATCATTTTTTCAATCTCAGTGAATAGTAGCTTCAGGAATATTTACCGAGCCGCGAAGCGGCATAATAATAGTTGTTAATTTGTTAAGACACAAATGGAGTCTTCGCTTTCAGACCTGGCAAAAATCTATGTTTATCCAGAATCGACCAGCCGTTAATGCCTTCCTGTGACGTCACTACTCTTTTGCTTTAATTCATGCAAAAAGTAAAATATAATTTTCAAGTGGCAAACCAAGAAATATTGTTTGGAAATGTTTACATGACACAGAACACCTGACAGAATTGCTTTACTCTTTTCGATCGTGATTCATGTTTAACGTTCAAACTATCAACTGCATGCAGTACTCTGAACCGGTTGTAATTCAAACTCGGTCGCAATCACGCAATGAAATAAATACACACCGGAACACCTAGTTCAAAAACACACCCATTTCCTTTAATTGAAAAGAAGCCATTTGGTCCTTAACGAAGAAAAAAGAAAACAAGGAAACAAGAAAGAAAAACTAACAGAATCACTATACGCTTGACAGTGAAAATAGCAAGAAGGTCGAATGACATGACATTGGTCTCAGAAACTTCGCATAAACAAAACCCTACTGCGGAAACTACGAAGCGGCTCCAAATGAAAAACCTACCGACTCTCCGCAACGATTCGTCTTTCGCAATTCAATTTAGCTATTCAGTTTCGTAGACAATGGCAATTTTGCTGTTTACGATAGAGATTAGCATTGAGATATTTGAACTCTGCGCAAGCATGCCACCGATGCAATCCGCTGAATATCAATCGACAATCCCGCTAAAATTTCTCATAATTATACATAATTATGCGAATGTTTAGACAATCAACCAATCAAAATTTCGGGTAGTATTGACGTCACTGGACAGCATTAACGGCTGGTCGATTCAGACGTTGCTGAGAGGAGAAAACTATTCGAAGCAATCGGATGAAATTCAGGCTACCGGATAGTGATTTATCCGGTAAATAGCGCTATCAAGCAATTGAACAACTGGGGCCTGGATTGAGGTGACCTTCCTAATATATAGATTTAGCCAAGGCTAAAAGCGAAGCTCCATTAATAAGTTTATAATTTAAAACAAACAATAAACTTGTAATCCACAAATCAGTTAAATTAAGGGCACATTCGTGTGACTTTTGAGGGACAGGCTAAGTGATTTTAGAGTGAAACAAATCTTGCATCGAGTTGATAGCCTTATATGTACACCCAAAAAATAGCACTGGCAATCATCTTCGGTCACATTTTAGAGCAATAATGGCTCTTGATCACGGTAGATTAGGCGTGGAAAACAAATTCTTGGAAAACAAATCAGGCCAAACTTTTACGTTCGACAAGTTTACTTTAGAAAATCTTGCCAACAAATCTGGGTGCGTGCAAATCAACCTTTTATACTTTTTATACATCACATCTGAGGTGGAAGAGTACTATGAGGCGCTGTTTTTATCACACAGACCTCCTGACCTCAGACAATTAGCAGTCAGTTTCACAATTTTTCAAGACTAATTCCATTCATTCAATATTCAGGACCATCGAAGCACGCGTGGGCTTTTAACGAAACCGTTCAACATAATAAAGAATTTATTGTGTTTATTTTTTATTGATAGTTTTATGACCGTCACGGCGATGTGTAATACACGCGGTACGTTGAGTACTCCTGCAAGCGATGTTTATGAACGACTGTAAACAAATAACGGCAAAGGGCGGCAAAGCGATGAAAATTGCAAAAGACAACTAACAATAAATAAAAGATCAAAAATATAATTCGGTAGAACATTTACAGAGACAACAAGTTTCATTCACGAAAACAAGTATTTAAGTGTCTATAAGAATCCTGAGTCTTTAAGCTTAAAAATTAAGTTTAATTTTAAGCCGCCGGCTTCCGGGTGTTTGCTGTTTTCCTCGATGAACTCGCGACAAGTAAATCGCTCAAAGTTTTCTTTCTACAGCCAACATAATATCTAAATATTCTTCGAAACGGTTTTTCTTGTTATTTGCGTTGAAATATCGACTAAAGGCTTTTCAAAGTTCTGTAAGCTTATGTCAAACCTCACACTAGGTCAGATCAGTGTCTCAAATCTAAATACAAACGTGCATAAACTAGCCTCATAAACTGCGCTCGACTTCATGAAAACAGATATAAATACAATGATAACTCAGGCTTACCATATTTCGAGATGCAGCTCCTGAAAGCTATCAAGTAAGGCCTGAATCGCTTACGCATCCAGCAAGGTTAAAAACAAAAACGATACCATCCGAAATCGGATGTCCGACTTTGACAAGCAGCGCATTTCTCAACCAAAAATTCAATAAAGAAACCAGCCATGAATAATGTTAACAGAAGACTCTTGGTAGCAGCTGTATTTCATTTTGTACATCCAGTGAAAAAAGACAGTTATTAAAAACATCACAAGTTGACACAAAACTCTGTCAGCTTCCGTCAGCTGTTGAAGCAAACAAGTTTCAAGATGTATGAATTTTCCGCATGAACTCACCTGTCAAATTTGACCAATCAGGGCATAAAAATTGGACGTGGAGCGTGACCAAAGCGTGACTATCCTGAGAAAAGTGAAAACCATCTGTTTTCTCTTCCTGCATTTTTAAATAACTGGCTGAATTTTCGCGTCCGAGGTCAGTTTGAAATCAAAATGTTAATAGTGCTGGGCCATAATGACATAAACACAACATATTTCATATGAATTTTAAAATAAAAATTTGAGCCTGCGATCATCTGAAAACTAGTAACTTGTCAGCGGATAACTTCAAAAACATACTCGCCCTGGATGGGTCGACACCTGAGCCCGCGATACGGCCAGGTGATACTGGTCAGCGGATACCTTGTCTTGACAGCTGTCAATTGATCACAACATTGATGTGCAATCAGTTTTCTCAGCGCCTCATAGTACTCTTCCACCTCAGATGTGATGTATAAAAAGTATAAAAGGTTGATTTGCACGCACCCAGATTTGTTGGCAAGATTTTCTAAAGTAAACTTGTCGAACGTAAAAGTTTGGCCTGATTTGTTTTCCAAGAATTTGTTTTCCACGCCTAATCTACCGTGATCAAGAGCCATTATTGCTCTAAAATGTGACCGAAGATGATTGCCAGTGCTATTTTTTGGGTGTACATATAAGGCTATCAACTCGATGCAAGATTTGTTTCACTCTAAAATCACTTAGCCTGTCCCAAAAACAACAACAACAAAGCAGTTCTCACGTCCACCAGCAGTTCATGCTTGTACATACGTTACTGTATTTGAGTCAATTAACCACAACATCCGTTTACACTGAAAATTCCTCAGAAAAGTAAAAATGTGATTGTGAAACGTTTCAGTGGCAATAAACTCGTTCTTTCTTGATAATGGACAAATGTGAGGGCCTGTTTGCATGGAGGTAGGGGACCCCAGATACATGAGGTAACCCGCCTGTCCATATAATCTCACATTTTAATTTGATCACGTTTAAATGATAGGTGGGGTGACCCACCACATGTTACCTCACCTCTCTGGGTCCCCCACCTCCATGTAACAAGGCCCAAAATTTTCGTGTCATGTTTTGTACGCGACACTTTAATTTCACGATCTTTTGTGTATCGCGAAATTCGGGGAATCTCGGGAAACCCAATTTATTGTTTACCGCCGCCTTTTTTAATCTGGAAAATGCCTTTTACCATGGTGTTTGTAAGCAGCCACCTACGCGTTCAATCAATTAACCTAGCCTACGTGTGACAATGAACAGATTCGAAATCAAAATTTTTAAGAGATTTTTTTCACATGAAGAGGCGAAATGAAAATATACCGAATATCTTGGATTTGCATATAAATACTCGAGCTATGGCATACACCCGTGCTGAACTACTTGGCATTCGTCGCGCGTCTCGCAGTTTTGTTTGTGGATCAGTTCTCCATGTTTTAAAGCTAAATGGACTTCTGAGGTTTAGAGGATGTCGAGCTGGCCGACGGAAGATATCTGTACGTATTTCTGATCGAATAAGTCATACTACTTGCCGTGATAGAACCATTTCTCGCACTTCTGTTTTGGTTCCTATAGTTCCTGAACAACGTTTTCGTGTTGGAAGCTGTTTAAAATTCGGTAGTTTGAATGCCAGGTCTGTGAGAAACAAATCGGCGGACTTGGTTTCCTATGTTGAATCATCTGGAGCTGATATTTTCGCAGTAACTGAGACATGGCTCTCAGAAAATGATGATGCGTGAAGAGCCGAAATTACCCCACCTGGGTACAAGCTGTTTGATCACACACGATCTGATCGATGTGGTGGTGGAACTGCTCTATTGATAAGAGAAAATCTCATGCAAGTCGTGTAGACGCTGGTGAGCGTACTTCTTTTGAGTTTTCTCATTGGATGGTCGAGTTCCACTCCCGAAAACTACAGATTATTATTATTTACCGTCCACCCTACTCTAATAACCATCCTGTCACGACGAGTGTATTTTTTGCTGATTCTTCGAGTTTTTTAGAGAATATCATAATGTCATCTGTACCGTTACTGATACCAGGTGATTTTAATATCCATGTAGACGTCCCGGGGAATGCAGACAGTGTTTGTTTAAAGGAGCTGCTTGAGTCAATGGGCCTTCAACAACTTGTTAACGTGCCAACACACGAATCAGGACACACCCTGGATTTGATCATTACTCGACAGTGCGACTCCTTATTAGCTGACATCCCTGTGACTGACTGTCTGTTTTCTGATCACTCTACTTTGATTTGTGATCTAACCCTGGACAGGCCACCGCTCCCGAAGAAAAAATCTCTTTCAGGAAGACAAAGGTGGTTGACGTTAACCTGTTATGCGATGAACTCTCTACAACTTCGCTTTGTACAGACAGCCCTGATGCTCTGAATGATCTTGTTAAATGTTATAATTCTACATTATCTGCGGCTCTTGATCGTCATGCTCCACTTGTCACTAAGTTTATCAAAGTGAGGCCTTTGGTACCTTGGTTTAGTGAAGATATTAGGGAGTCAAGGAGGGAAAGACGGAGAGCTGAAAGAAAATGGCGTCGATCTCGAAGTGTCCATGATTTGCTTGAATTTAAAAAGAAGAGGAACTTTACAACCTACCTGATGAATGAAGCCCGTCGTAAGTTTTACTCAGACTTTATTGCTGAAAATAACTCTAACCAAAGGAACCTATTCTTGGCAACAAAGAGGTTGCTAAATCAAGGTCATGAAGTACCTTTTCCATCAACTAGTGACAAGCTGGTTTTAGCCAATGAAATGGGTGGCTTCTTTGTTGAAAAGATTGACGCCATCCATGTCAAGCTGGACAAACTAGCCGATTGTTTGCATAATTGTCATTTTGACTATGTGAAAACGTTACCAACTAGAACACTGGACAGCTTTATCCCTTTAACTGAAAGTGCAGTTAGTAAGTTGATTGGCTGCTCTCCGAAGAAAAATTGTATGTTTGATCCGATGTCAACATCTATGGTAATCAGCTGTGCTGATGTGCTATTACCAGTCATTACTAAAATGATCAACCTGTCTCTTAATTCTGGAGAATTTGCGGATGATTGGAAATGTGGGCTTATTAATCCTATCTTGAAGAAACCTGGATTGGATTTGCTGTACAAAAATTACAGACCAGTTAGTAACTTACAATACCTATCCAAGTTGACTGAAAAAGTTGTTTTTAATCAAGTTTACGATCACATGGTTTCAAATGCTATTTTTCCTACGCTTCAATCTTCTTACAGGCAATTCCACAACACTGAATCTGCACTTATCAACATGTCACTATGTTAATTTTATTGGATCTCAGTGCAGCCTTTGACACTGTTAATCATCGAATACTTTTAGAGAGGCTATCTGATGAGGTTGGCATACGTGGGACTGCTCTGAATTGGTTTAGATCGTACTTGTCTGATAGAAGTCAGCGCGTTTCTGTACATGGAGTCCTTTCTCGTCCAACACCAGATCGTCTAAATCTCAAAACTTTTACGTAATGAAATCTAATCTTGAAATCCAAAAGAACTCCTTCTCGAGAATTGGTGCAAAATTGTGGAATCATCTACCAACTGAGATACGCACGTCTCCGAAACAAAAATTTAAAAGTAAAATTCGTTCCCTATTATTTGATATACTTGAAACTGGTGATACTTATTATGATTTAGATGAAATAATTTTTGAAATGAAGAAAAGAACATTTTAACTGTATTTATCAAGTTATTTAGCTATTTAATTAATTTTTGTTTAATTCTTGCCTAGAATCATAGCCCACAAATGTTTCTTCTTCTTTTTTCTCTCACTTTACAAACATTTGAATATATAGCAGTCTTCTCTTTTTTTTCCTATATATTTCCTGGCCCGCCTAGACTAGCTCTGCTATTTGCGGTTCCAGGAAACCTGTAATATTATTTGTTTTTATAACACAATAAACTCAAACTCAAACTCAAACTCATCGTGGTTTGACAGCAACTTAAGCATGACTGATCATATAAACAAGGCTTGTAATGCGGCATTTTATCATTTACATAACTTGAGACGTATTAAGAAATACCTGTCGAGAGATTCTTTAATTACTTTGGTTCATACTTTTATAACCAGCCGTCTTGACTATTGTAATGGTTTATTGTTTGGCTTACCAAAGGTGCAGATCGCTAAATTACAGCGTGTACAAAATGCAGCAGCAAGACTCATTCTCGGCATTGGAAAGTTTTCTCACATTACACCGGCACTTTATGAGCTGCACTGGCTGCCGGTTTCTTTGCGTATTGACTATAAGATTTTACTTTTTGACTTTTAAATGTATTTATGGCCAAGCGCCAACTTATCTTAGCGATCTTATTAGTATAAAATCGAATTCATTATATAATCTTAGGTCTACTGATAAGCTCTTATTGGACCATCCCAAGGGAAAGATGCTTACAACATTGGGAGCAAGATCATTCTCAGCCGCAGCTCCGAAACTCTGGAATGAGCTACCTGTGGAGCTTCGTCAAGCAACATCACTTGACAGTTTTAAATCTCGACTTAAAACCTATTTTTTTAAGAAGTATTTTTTATAGTTTGTAACTTAGTTTATTTTATTCTCATGGTAATGTATTTTCGTTTTCTTTCAAACATATGATTGTAAAGCGCTATTGATCAGCACATGTAAATACGCGCTATATAAATTGATAAATTATTATTATTGTTTATTATTACGTCACGGCGGTCATATTTTTGTACAAAACAATGAATCGGCGGCAGTGTTTGTGTACAAAAAAATCCTGTGGGAATTGAACTCTTTTCACATATTAAAACTTTCTTTTATTTATTCCAAGCAAGGCTGCTGACCACGTGACTGAAAACGATCTATTGAGAATCTTTTAGCTGAAGGGCATTTCATCATGCAGTATTTTACAAGCGGTTACTATGACAATTAAGTGACGTGAGCAACTGGCCTACCCTCGAAAATCCAATGAACCATGCATTTCTTGTCGCTTCGTAACCAAATGTGAAGCCGATTCATGCCGGATATTTTCTGCGCTGCATTGAGTTACCTAGAAAGCTCATCATTAGGATCTAAGTGGAGAGGATAATCCGCAAGATTTCTAGGATTTGTGAACGGCCACAGTATCAGTGTTTGATGAACAATGGCAAGGATTCATTTGTTCGCGGTATCGATCCTAATACAGCTTGTACAAGCAATTATCATATATGGTAGGTCTAATTTTTGTCGTTTGCCTTTGTGATTTTTTCCTTTTCAAAACATTTTCTTAAAACTATGGTTCATATCTGTCCAGTCAGCTGCCACAGCAAGAGAATCTCGCTGCACGCTGCAAATCGGACTTAAAACTCAAGAAAAGACAAATTTCGTTCGGATATGACGCGTCCATGTCTCATTCAACTGAGAGAAAAACTGAATGAATAAAACAAATCAGCAGTTAACGGAACGATGTTCAGCTTATTATTTGCTTTCAATACACAATTAATTCAGCACTTTAGACATGGTACTTACCTCAATGGTTTGTGTAATATAGTTATATTACTCGTGTGTTGAGCATTTCAGACACTGAATATTTAATGACTTCGGACGGAAATATCAAGAAACGCACTTTGTTAAAATAAGAAATCAATATAATTTCGTAGCCTTGGTATAGCTGTTAAATTAGCGGTAGTAATGAATCCAAGAAGAAAAAAAATCAGCAAATTAATACAAGTTATACTGAATTTCCTCACAATGCAAACTGTTAAAACGAGGTTGTGTAATTGTATTTCCCTTATCTTCGAAACCTCGCGCATTTTCAGTCTTACATACGTTAAAATACCGGACATGAAACGGTTATCTAGATTTAAGGTGTTTCGATACAGTTTTTCGGAGACGTGCGGCTTAATTTTTACGAAATATTTTGTCGCACTGAAATGTACTAGTCATGGAGGTATGCACCGTGCGCATTAATTAGCAAACATTAGCATAACGTCAAAACAGTGAATTTTCTAACGCAGAGTTTTGGCCGGTTCGTAAGCTAGGTTCGTCTTGAACTTTCAAGGTGTTAAAGTAAATCAATCTTAACGAAAGTTTTAGACATTATTACATACATTATGAAGATTATGGGATTTGATTTTAAAAAAATTCGTTTGAGTAGTTTCAGAGATATACAAAAAGGCGCTGAAAGTCAAGATTTAGAATAAAGTTTCGCTTAGACAGGTGGTGAGAAAGCAGGTTGGTTTTCAAGATCGCAAGAACGAGAATACACCAAACTTTCCTAGCATCAAAATATGATTTTAAGCAGCACATCGACGCTACTTAAGATTCATTTAAGTTATTTAGAACTTTTTTATTAAATAATTTATCACGGCTATTGAAAATACGAGGTTTGAAATATATCTACGTTTTATTTGAATTCAAACATACATAATTTTTTACTTCTCCCGGAGTTTATTTGCTAAACACCAAACTTTAAGTTCCTAGTGTTGAATTTTTAGCAGCAGGTCTAGATTACGTAATATTCGGCTTTTATCAATTTCCAATTGTTTTGTTTATTGTTGTCACAGTAACATCGATTTTACGTTTTGAAAAACTTCAATCCATAGTCAATCACTGGCGAAAATTTTATAGCGATCGGACAAGGATAAAATCCCCTTTAAGGCGATAGCAAAAATATCGGTATGGTCTCCGAAAAACTGTATCGAAACACCTTAATGATAGTTCTTTAAGGTGGCTCGACTGGATATTTTAGGGGGGATACCTCCCAAGTTTGAACATTAATTACGTCGCCATGAGTAAAGATATGGAAAAAGGATTACTACAACTGTACTGTATAAAGATGAAAATTTCTTATGATCTGAAGTTTTACTGCAATCGGAGTCGCCATGGCAACGTAACGACGCCATTGCGTTTTTTATTTATCTTTGTGTTTCTCTGTACCAGGAGTGTTTTTGAGAAATCGCTTAAGGGAGTGTGTACCTGCCATAATTGCCTCAATTATGGCAAAGTTTGAACAAATTCTATGAGAACGTTTTCGAAATATTTTGAGACAAAGTCTTAAGCATCATAAAAACAGCGAAATAGCATGCTATCCACACAATTAGCTAATTTTTTAAGAAAATGATAAGCTTTGGAAACGCGGCTTTATCTCATAGTAGTTTGATTCCATTGAAAACCTCCTACAAAAACAGAGGGGAATTGCTCTGGGCGATCGTGAGTAAGAAGAATTTTATTAACTTGCATTCAGCTGCTTTTGGTACAGTTTTTGCACGTAATTTGGTCCATGCCTACAAATTTCGCATTTTTCAAAAAACCGCTCGATAAACGTTTTTATAAATTTGAAAATCCCGAGATCAATTGTCAATAAATATACCCTGCAAGTTTCAAGAACATTGAAAACAGGAAAAGCTTTCAAATAGGACCTCAAATATAACCAATTTTTCCCCTAGATTTTGTGTTTACAAGTGAGCGTCCACATTATTCACTGGCATTGTTTTCAAGGTTCATATGCACGTGCAAATTTAGCAAAAACATAGAATTTGCATCAAGAAGGACCCTCGGTTAAATCTCCGGAATATGCTAATAACCGGGTAAAGAAATTAGTGATATATTATAACATCACAGCAACTCTTTGTAAGAGTTTCTGTGATGATATAACCCGAATAAGATAATTAAGTGTTGCATCCTACAAGATGAGCCGTGACGTTCACCGTTTCGGCCCTCACTGCTATCTGTGACACAAGCCAATTATTAGCATATTCCGGACATTTCTTCCGAAAGTAATCGAGAGTTCTTTTTGATGCAAATTTACTACTTCGTCCGTTGATAAAAGTGTGTTGAAACGCAGAATAACTTTGATTTCTTCATTTACATACTCCAAAATGACGTTGACACATTATGATTTATACACAAAGCAATTCTCTACAAAGGAAGGAACCGCATTGACTATCAATACTAATTAGGGTTAAGCCCTTAGAATAATGATTAGAGTTAAACGCTGATCAATAGTGATTAGTGTAAAGCCTTAAAAATAGTGATTAGGGTTAAGCACTGACTCCAAAAAACGGTTAGCTTCTATTTAGGGTTGAGGTTGATGCTATATAGTTCCAACTTAAGCCACTTCTTCCCAGCAAATCCTTGGTAGTCTTGTGGTTTGGGGGGTAGACTGCAGATACATACGATGCTCAGGGATAGAATCATGCTCGTGCAATTCTGAAAATGTTTTCGCTAAACTGTTGAAGAGACTTAGACTTTCAGGTACATTAATTTTATCAAGCAGAAATTTCAAGAGACATAGAAAATTCATGTAGGAAAAGGGAGATGTCTTGTGAGAGCCACTGAAAGGGAAATGTCAGTTCGGAGTATGGAGACGAGTGTTAACCAATAAGAAGCCGATAAACGTGCATTGAGCCTGAATTCCATTGATCGTGTATACTAGATATAAGAGCCTTTATCGAGCTTTCTGACTGTTCTTTCATGGAGCGTTAAATACAGCTGAGTTTTTAGCTCCTATCTTCTAGGCGAAAGTAACTAAATATCCAAGGGTTTTTAGAAATATGAATTAGACAAAAAAACACTCCCAAACTCAGTTTTTATTTCCGTGGTCTTAATATTTAAACTTTAACAGCAACCTTTTTTAATAGAACAACAAGGCTGTTTCAATCCCATAAATTTTTCAATACTTTTTTAGACAACTTCGTAGTGATCTGGTGGATAGTGGTATCCAAAATTTGAACAACCCGACCCTAGAACTAACGAGTGAAAAGTAAGTTGTTGTTTTATCATGTAAATGCAAATTTTTGGTTTAAGATTTATTACTAAAGTAAAAACAGTGCGTTCAATTCAACAAGTGGTAATTAGCAGTGAAATGCTTGTGTAGTGAGCCATATCAGAGAAATGGATTATTAAAAAAAAAACATTTTAATTACCCTTTTTTTTTAAACAATGAGGTACCTAGCTTCTTTTTGGGCCGCTATTCCGGAGAAGAGGACACTACCGAGAGGCTGTAGTATTAATTGGGGTCTAGCATTTCTATGATAACTTATGGGAGAGGTCAAAAGGAGGACAAGGACTAAGGAAGAGCATTGAAAACCCTTCCACTCTCAGTGGCTTCCTTCTCTCCCACTGTGTGTACGTGCTTGAGAAACTGTTACATTATCCCTTTGCTTCCCTGCAAGCAAAGAGTTAAAACGTAGTATCGAAATGATTAAAGCAAAACATTTCTAAATTAAGTTTTTTGATAGAACTCTTTAGGAATTTTGGAAACGATATTTACCAAAAATATGGACTATTCCTGGCAGATATTCGAAATGGGCTGAGCTTAAAATGGAATCTATAGATTAAAAAAAAATGGTATATACTTACTTAAATTTATCATGACTAACATATCAGATGAAATTGTGTTTATATTATACGTAACTTTTCAACAGAACATGATCGCCCACGGTTATTACTAAAATAGGGTCACAAATGAAGCGTAAAAGCGGCCAATTAACCTTGGCGATAAATTCATGTGTAACCACATGTTTCAACCATAAACTAACCGACGTTAAGTTTACCGCGGCCTTTTTTACTGTGAGGAATGGCTTTCACTATGGTGTGTGTAACCGGACACCTATTCTACATATATATATATGATATGCGTTCAATCAACTAACCTAGCCTGGGTACGTCAATGAACAGATTCGAAATCAGAATTTTTAGTTGAGAATCTTTTAGCTGAAGGGCATTTCATCATGCAGTATTTTACAAGCGGTTACTATGACAATTAAGTGACGTGAGCAACTGGCCTACCCTCGAAAATCCAATGAACCATGCATTTCTTGTCGCTTCGTAACCAAATGTGAAGCCGATTCACGCCGGATATATTTCTGCGCTGCCTTGAGTTACTTAGAAAGCTCATCATTAGGATCTAAGTGGAGAGGATAATCCGCAAGATTTCTAGGATTTGTGAACGGCCACAGTATCAGTGTTTGATGAACAATGGCAAGGATTCATTTGTTCGCGGTATCGATCCTAATACAGCTTGTACAAGCAATTATCATATATGGTAGGTCTAATTTTGGTCGTTTGCCTTTTTGATTTTTCTCCTTTCCAAAACATTTCCTAAAAGCTATGGTAAAGAGAGTTTTTATGATCTGTCCAATGATCTGCCACAGCAAGAGAACCTCGCTGCACGCTGCAGATCGGACTTTAAACTTAAGAAAAGACAAATTTCGTTAGGGCATGACGCGTCCATGTCTCACCCAACTTAGAGAAAAACTAAATGAATAAAACAAATCAGGGAATTAAAGGAACGATGGATAGCTTATTATTTGCTTTCAATACACCATTCAGCATTTTAGACATGGTACTTACCTCAATGGTTTAGTGTATTAGAATGATATTACACGTGTGTTGAGCATTTCAGATACTAATGTTTAATAACTGTGGAAATATCAGGAAACGCACTTGTTTAATAACAAATCAAGACAATTTCGTAACCTTGGTATCGCTATTAAGAAATTAGCTGTAGTGATAAATCCAAAAAGTAAAAAGAAAACTGCGAATTAACACAAGTGATGCTGGATTTCATCACAATCTAAACTGTTAAAACGAGTGTAATTCTAATTCCTTTATTCTCGAAATCTCGCCCATTTTCAGTCTTTACAGGCGTAAAAGTACCGGATAGGAAAAGTTTAACTAGACTTAATGATAGTTCTTCAAGTTGCTGATGACACCATCTTATTGACTTCACCATAGCCTACATTGCACCAAGAACAAAGTTGCCATAGCAACATACTGAGAGACAAATATTTATCTTAGTTTTTCTTGGTTTCTAAAGAAAACGAATTTCTGATGCTTCGGTGCACTTCGCAAGGCACAAAACAGCTCGACTCTGACACTAAGACAGTTACTGCCAAAACAGAAATCAGTGATGGGGTGAAGGAGAGAAAAGTACTGGGGGAGGGGGTGTGGCTGAAAAACCGAAAAAAATTCCTGCAAGGAGAAGGGTCTGTAAGAATATTCATGCAAAGAAAACCTCAGTTTAAGTGCACGATGTTGGTGATCACAGCCCGTAAAAAAATAAGTCAAATTTTGCCATCGTGCATCGTGCTTGCATGATAATCTTGCATAAGAAGCCGATCAACGTGCATCGAGCCTGAATTCCCTTGATCGTGCATAGATAGTCCCTTCATAGAGATGATATTCAATTTTTAACAGCAACCTTTTTAATAGAACAACAAGACTTTTCCAACTGTAAACAATTTTCAATACCTTTTGAGACAGTTTTCTAGTGATCCGGTGCGCGATATCCAAAGTTTAAACAACTCGACCCTAGAACTCATAAGTGAAAAGTAAGTTGTTGTTATTCAATGTAAATGCAAGTTTTTAGTTTAAAGTTTATTATTGCAAGCAAAGAGTTAGAACGTACTTATAAAAATAATTTAAAATGATTAAAGCCAAATTTTTAAATTAAGTTTTCTGAAAGAAATCTCTAGGAATTTTGGAAATGATACTTATAAAATCTAACTTAGAATTGTATTTGAGTGTTACAGTGTATGTACTGTATATTTCATAACTTCTTGTTTCTGGACACCAAGTTTGTATCAAAACATCCCATGTTAATATGCTATATATTAAAGTGTATTCGTCTATATCACTGAAGTTCATATTTTCATTATAAATCGCTATTTTCTCTTAAAACCTCCCTCAGTATTACATTTATTCAAATAAAATTTATTTTACAAGTATTGTAAGGATAGAAAACTAAACCTCTACTTGCAGGTGGTGTACTGGTTGGCTGTTTAACAGCGCGCCTGAACAGTTGGAGAAATAAATCCAGTCAGTTGCCAACACGAGAACTTGAGTCCGCGGCGACCGAGTTCAATCTATCGCCCTAAGCCATTTTGTGCCAAGTTGCTTACAGAAACAACACAGTTTACTCGGTCTTCTTGTATGAACAAAAATAACGCTACACCCTTTTTATTCATTTATATTTTATGAAACCTTTGTGTTCTATACTACACACATTTGATGCTTAATACATAAATCACATTACAAACTTTGGCAACTGTTATCATACTGAATTAACTTTCCTTTTTTCTATATCGATTTTAATTTTCCACTCTCACGTTTCTGAATAAGGTCATTTATATCAGCTGAAGTAAGTTTTAATAGCCCATTTTACGGTTACAGTTGGAAACGAGGCTGAAGTTGACCATGTTCTGATAAAGCCATTCTTACTTTATTATGTAAACCATGTTGTTGTCGTTACGCTAACTAGTATTTTTTAAGCAAAATTTACTTTAGAAAAGGAAGAAAGTTTGTATCAAAACAAGGCAAACCTCAGCCTGACGTTTACTCAAGGACACCAAGCCCACAACTGTAAAGTAGCCTACTTTTGGGTAGAGGAGTAACCTCTTGTTTAGTTGAGCAGCGCATCTCATGATTTTATTTTCTTCCCTTAAAGGTCGTAGACTTGAACACTGTTTCCCAGAAAAGATGTAGCCAAATGTCATAAAACTAACTAAGCAATGTTAATCTTTATTAGGTACGACCAATGCTGCCGGAACGTCGTGTGTGTGCTCAACAATCACCATTTTCCCCAGTCCCTCTTTTAGCAAGTCACCCAGTATGCCAATGAGCTCTAGTACATCTGTCAGCGTGTCAACCAGTGCATCAACTAGTGTTTCAGTAAGTCGTTCAGTTAGTGCGTCAACCAGTGTGTCACCCAGTACATCAGCTAGTGTCTCAGTAGGTCCCTCAGTTAGTACCAGTGTGTCACCCAGTACCAGTGCATCAGTCAGTGTTTCACCAAGTGTCTCCACAAGTGTCTCAACCAGTGTGTCACCCAGTACATCAACTAGTGTCTCAGTAGGTCCCTCAGCTAGTACCAGTGTGACACCCAGTACCAGTGCATCAGTCAGTGCTTCACCAAGTGTCTCCGCAAGTGTTTCAACAAGTGTTTCAGCCAGTACATCAACTAGCGTCTCAGTCAGTGAATCTGTTAGTACGTCACCTAGTGTCTCAGCTAGTACCAGTGCGTCAGCCAGTGTCTCACCCAGCGTCTCACCCAGTGTCTCACCCAGTGTCTCACCCAGTGTCTCACCCAGTGTCTCACCAAGTGTCTCAGCCAGTGTCTCAGCCAGTACCAGTGCATCAGCTAGTGCGTCAGCCAGTGTCTCACCCAGCGTCTCACCCAGTGCCTCGCCAAGTACATCAGTCAGTACCTCGGCTTATCCGTCGACAAGTACATCAGTCAGCATGTCACCCAGTACCTCAACTAGTGTCTCAACCAGTGCCTCGCCAAGTACATCAGTTAGTACCTCGGCTAGTCCATCGACAAGTAGATCAGTCAGCATGTCACCCAGTACCTCAACTAGTGTCTCAACCAGTGCCTCGCCAAGTACATCGGTTAGTACCTCGGGTAGTCCATCGACAAGTACGTCAGTCAGCATGTCACCCAGTACCTCAACTAGTGTCTCAACCAGTGCTTCGCCAAGTACATCAGCTAGTACATCGGCTAGTCCGTCGACAAGTACATCAGTCAGCATGTCACCAAGTACTTCAACCAGTGTCTCAGCATCTACATCTGTCAGTACATCAGCAAGCGTGTCACCCAGTACCTCCACTAACATATTAACCACTGTGGTTTGTCATTGTTACGAACCTAGCAGTATTGTGCACGGAACACCATCAAGTTCTGTACCAGCCACACCAGGTAGGTTATTTGACTTGTTTTTCATGGTTCCCAAGATATGTGTAATTTTCGAAAGATTCCTTTATGTTTTTCACTCTAAGAATATTTTTATTCGCATTTGATTTGGTTTTTAAATTTTGTCCTTGAGTATTTAGTCTCCTTTGCAGTCGTCACAGGACGAAATAACGTGTTTCCGTATTTTGTAAACTGGACAGTTGCTGATATCCGTCACGTTTCCGCCCTGCGGAAACATGGTGATCTAGGTTTCCATGGACGGGACGCGTTTCCGTCATGTTTCCGCGTCGGAAACGAATGACCATGTTTCCGCCACATTTCTGTTATCACATTTCCGTTAATTTTCGTTCTTTCTTGTTTCCGTTTTTAGTGTCGTCACGCAACGATCCTCCACACAAGAGAGCAGGAACGTTGCGTGACGACTCTAACAACGGCTGCGAGAGAGAGTATTGAGTATTGGGAAGATGCAATTTTTGAAATCCCTTATGAATCAGCTGAATACCACTTATGAGAAGTAACATCACTCACAAGTGATGAGAAAGAACGTAGATTTCTCGGCGATTAGTTGTCTTTGAAATAAAACAATAGCGTTTATGTCCGCGGGAAGAAACATGTTTTGAGCCCGACTCAGACTCCTTTTAGCCCGAGCCGCTACGCGAGGGTTAAAATGAGCTCTGAGAAGAGCCCAAAACATATTTTAACCAAGAACATAAACTCTGTTACTATTATTATCACTTTAGAGGGCATTGGGAAAATGAAGACTTCAAAAATAGCAAAAAAACAGTCTGAATCATATCAGCGCCGAGCATGTACCTGTTAAATGGCTTTTATTTTTGCCGAAATTGACTAGAAATACTTGACCCAATGACGCAAAAGGTTTGAAATATGAACGACTGCTTTGTGAAGAACCCCGTCAAACTAAAGTCGCACATCTTTCCGAAGATAAGTTCTAATAAAATGTGGGAATTTATTTGATATTAAACACTCTGATCGATTGTAACAGGCTTTCTAATAGACTATTGCATATTAATTGTTCAGCTTACCTCTACTATCTTGCATGCTCCGAGGCGAATTAAACACGCAAATTGGGATATGACATCCTGGTTGCCTGAAGTAGATATTTTCTGCATTATTGATACTGGGGCGGAGTGAATACCTATATTGGTTACGTTATTTTATTGGGTGTTATTTCTGCAGGTTCCGTAGTTCGATTAGTTCTGATTATGGTTAGGTCTTGCTCTGGTGAAAGCGATTATAGTTCATCGCAAGATGCTGCATACCTGTTTGACAGCCTCAAGGTCGAAGTAAGTAGTTTCCAAAAGGTTATCAGTATATAACTGAACAATATATATAGAAACGGTGAACTGTGGATGAACAAGATGTAGAGGATTTAATGGCCCGCGCAGAGGGAGATAAAACATTCATCTTCTAGTATTGAGAAACATTTCAAGTATTGGCGCAGCGAACGAGTGAATTTTTTGTTATTTATCATATAAACACCAATGAAACAACAAACCATTGCACTTTAAATTTTTTTGTTGCGTGAGGGGAGATTTATTGTACTCGTACAATATACAGCTATATAATACATAGGAACAGTGATATTTTTTAGTTGAAGATATCATCTTCTTGCGCGAAAGCTCACCTGGTATTTTGTATCATCGATTTTTGCGACTACTACGCATGCGCCAGTAGTCACTATTGCTATCGAGTTAGTTTTACGAAAGTAAGTAAGTAACAATAGAATATACTTAGGAGACAATCAGCATACAAAGATAACCGGAATCTTTCGTCAATGGTCCTCGATAACAAACGAAACGCTAGGCTGCCTCTTGATCTGCTTTGCAAGCTAGTGTAGCCGAATGAAAAGGCAATGAAATACACCATTTCTCAAGAAGCGTATCTTTACTTCTCACCTTTTAAAGTCCAGTCCCTGACTTTTTCGGAAAGGAAAACTGGAGAACATGCGATATGTGATCTTTGCAGTTGAGAAATCAATCTAAGTCTTTGCTTAAAATGGCCTTTCCTAGCGTCTTAAAGCCAGAAAGTCCCGTTTTGGCTGTGTTATCGGAGTTCTTGAACCTTGCGCAAGTTTACCTGTCAATATTGTCTATATTTAAGCAATAGAAAACGTTTTCCGTGATTGCATAGCCTGATTATTATCACATATTTTCGCACGACTTTAATTTCGCGAATTTGGAAAAGAAATATTTCGCGGCACCTAAGGTGGCTCGACTGGATTTTTTAGGGGGGATACCTCCCAAGTTTGAACATTAACTACGTCGCCATGAGTAAGGATATGGAAAAAAATTACCACAACTGTATTGTATAAAGATGAAAATTTCTTATGATCTGGGTTTTATTGCAATCGGAGTCGCCATGGCAACGTAACGATGCCATTACGTTTTTTATTTATCTTTGTGTTTCTCTGTACCAGGAGTTTTTTTGAGAAATCGCTTAAGGGAGTTTGTACCTGCCATAATTGCCTCAATTATGGCAAAGTTTGAACAAATTCTATGAGAGCGTTTTCCAAATATTTTGATTCAAAGTTTTAAGCATCATAAAAACAGTGAAATAGCATGCTATCCACACAATTAGCTAATTTTTTAAGAAAATGATAAGCTTTGGAAACACGGCTTCATCTCATAGTGGTTTGATTCCATTGAAAACCTCCTACCAAAAAAGAGGGTAATTGCTCTGGGCGATCGTGAGCAAGAAGAATTTTATTAACTTGCATTCAGCTGCTTTTATTACAGTTTTTGCACGTAATTTGGTCCATACCTACAAATTTCGCATTTTTTCAAAAAACCGCTCGATAATTTTTTTAAAAATTTGAAAATCCCGAGATCAATTGTCAATAAATATACCCTGCAAGTTTCAAGAACATTGAAAACAGGGAAGGCTTTTAAACAGGGCCTCAAATATAACCAATTTTTCCCCCAGATTTTGTGTTTACAAGTGAGCACCCACATTATTCACTGGCATTGTTTTCAAGGTTCATATGCACATGCAAATTTAGCAAAAAGACAGAATTTGCATCAAAAAGGACCCTCGGCTAAATCTCTGGAATTTGCTAATAACTGGGTAAAGAAAATAGTGATATATTCTAACATCACAGCAACTCTTTGTAAGAGTTTCTGTGATGTTATAACACGAAGTAAGATAATTAAGTGTTGCATCCTACAAGATGAGCCGTAACGTTCACCGTCTCGGCCCTCACTGCTGTCTCTGCCACAAGCCAATTAATAGCATATTCCAGATATTTCTTCCAAAAGTAACCGAGAGTTCTTTTTGGCGCAAATTTACT
This sequence comes from Porites divaricata, assembly GCA_038088405.1. Taxonomy (NCBI): domain Eukaryota; kingdom Metazoa; phylum Cnidaria; class Anthozoa; order Scleractinia; family Poritidae; genus Porites; species Porites divaricata. The sequence continues at coordinate 3,129,649 of JBBMOI010000021.1, forward strand.
ACTTTTCGTTACGTTGCCATGGCGACTCCGATTGCAATAAAACCCAAATCATAAGAAATTTTCATCTTTATATAATACAGTTGTGGTAACCTTTTTTCCCTATCTTTACTCATGGCGATGTAGTTAATGCTCAAACTTGGGAGGTATCCCCCCAAAAAAATCTAGTCGAGCCACCTTAAATTTTGCGATTTTGTCGAATCGCCGTTTTTCAAGGTAATTAGATTTCGCGAATCTAGTACAATGGTGCTCGTGTTTTAAACTTCAATTTCTGTTTTTTATTTAACCATCGTGGAATAGAAATGCAATAAGCAACTGGCTCAAATGATCAACAATGTCATCAACATAACATTTTTTTTAAAAGTACTATTTTAATCGATGGCGCTGCCAATTAGCTTATAGATTTATGCAATAGAAAACGTTTCTGTGTTTGCATACTCTCGAGAGGTTGGGGCAACTCGAGACACTTATGCAACCCGAGACAAAGTCGAGGGTTTGCATAACTGTCGAGAATTTTCCCAAACCCTCCAGTGTTTATATCAGGCTATGCAAATACAGGGAAAAAAGTTTTCTATTGCTTTTATGAAATAACTTTCCCGAAAAAAAAAGCAAAACGCGTTGTTTAGGGCACTGATTAAAAGAGAAATTCTTACCAGTCGCGAAGACTTGTACACGAAGCTTGTACGCGTAGTCACTGGCAGTTCTTGTTTAGCAATAAAGATGCTTTCCAAAAATACGGGTTTATCTCAGTTAAAATGTCAATATAAGGTGGCTCGACTGGATTTTTTAGGGGGGATACCTCCCAAGTTTGAGCATTAACTACGTCGCCATGAGTAGAGATATGGGAAAAAGGTTACCACAGCTGTATTACATAAAGATGAAACTTTCTTATGATGTGGGTTTTATTTCAATCGGAGTCGCCATAGCAACGTAATGACGCCATTACGTTTTTTATTTATCTTTGTGTTTCTCTGTACCAGGAGTTTTTTAAAGAAATCGCTTAAGGGCGTTTGTACCTGCCACAATTGCCTCAATTATGGCAAAGTTTGAACAAAATCTATGAGAGCGTTTTCGAAATATTTTGAAACAAAGTTTTAAGCATCATAAAAACAGCGAAATAGCATGCTATCCACACAATTAGCTAATTTTTTAAGAAAATGATAAGCTTTGGAAACGCGGCCTTATCTCATAGTGGTTTGATTCCATTAAAACCCTCCTGCAAGAAAAGAGGGCAATTGCTCTGGGCGATCGCGAGTAAGAAGAATTTTATTAACTTGCATTCAGCTGCTTTTGATACAGTTTTTGCACGTAATTTGGTCCATGCCTACAAATTTCGCATTTTTCAAAAAACCGCTCGATAAACTTTTTTATAAATTTGAAAATCCAGAAATCAATTGTCAATAAATATACCCTACAAGTTTCAAGAACATTGAAAACAGGGAAGGCTTTTAAATAGGGCCTCAAATATAACCAATTTTTTCCCCAGATTTTGTTTTTACAAGTGAGCACCCACATTATTCACTGGCATTGTTTTCAAGGTTCATATGCACGTGCAAATTTAGCAAAAGGATAGAATTTGCATCAAAAAGGACCCTCAGTTAAATCTCCGGAATATGCTAATAACCAGGTAAAGAAATTAGTGATATATTATATCATCACAGCAACTCTTTCAAAGAGTTTCTGTGATGTTATAACCCGAGTAAGATAATTAAGTGTTGCATCCTACAAGATGAGCCGTGAAGTTCACCGTCTCGGCCCTCACTGCTATCTGTGACACAAGCCAATTATTAGCATATTCCAGATATTTCTTCCGAAAGTAATCAAGAGTTCTTTTTGATGCAAATTTACTACTTTTTGCTTAATGTGCACGTGCGTATGAAACTTAAAAACAATGCCAGTGAATAATGAGAACGCTCGCTTGTAAACACAAAATCTAGGGGGAAAATTGGTCATATTTGAGGTCCTATTTAAATGGCTTCCCTGTTTTCAATATTCTTGAAACTTGCAGGGTATATTTATTGACAATTGATCTCGGGATTATCTAATTTACAAAAACATTTATCGAGCGGTTTTTTGAAAAATGAGAAATTTGTAGACGTGGACCAAATTACGTGCAAAAACTGTAACAAAAGCAGCTGAATGCAAGTTAATAAAATTCTTCTTACTCGCGATCGCCCAGAGCAATTGCCCTCTTTTTTTACAGGGGGGTTTCAATGGAATCAAACCACCATGAGACAAGGCCGCGTTTCCAAAGCTTATCATTTTCTTTAAAAATTAGCTAATCGTGTGGATAGCATACTATTTCGCTGTTTTTATGATGCTTAAAACTTTGTTTCAAAATATTTGGAAAACGCTCTCATAGAATTTGTTCAAACTTTGCCATAATTGAGGCAATTATGGCAGGTACATACTCCCTTAAGCGATTTCTCAAAAAAAACTCCAAGTACAGAGAAACACAAAGATAAATACAAAACGAAATGGCGTCATTACGTTGCCATGGCGATTCCGATTGCGATAAAACCCTAATCATAAGAAATTTTCATCTTTATATAATACAATTGAGGTAACCTTTTTTCCCTATCTTTAATCATGGCGACGTAGTTAATGCTCAAACTTGGGAGGTATCCCCCCAGAAAAATCCAGTCGAGCCACCTTAAGCGAAAAAAAACTGACACAGCCTGTTTCCGAAGATTTTCCAAGTTTCAGCCGACGAGGAAATGAGTAAATAAAGTAAATGTGTCGAGTTTTCAACTCAAAAGCTTTTTCAAATTCGTGCTTGCGTGATAGGCGCGCGAAACATACTCTCATGCAAACACGCCTCTCGGCCAATCAGAGCGCGTGTACTATCTTAGTTATTTTATAAAAGGATTTCCTGGGATTTCCTCAATATTTTCAAATGGATCTTCAGGCGATAAGGTTGTCTTCCCTTAAACAAGTTCTGATTTTCCGGCTTTGCTCCATTCTTTTGCAATACGCCGCTTTCTCATATTGTCAAGTGGTTGTAAAGGCCAGCCAGGCAAGATAGCCTTCAGTACAGATAGCCTTAAATCGACCTCAGTCTCATCAGTACTGTTTCCCGATTCCATTTGTTTCTGAACTTCGGCCGAATACCAAGTTGTTAACATATCTGCACTTTATGAAGGACATGTTGCCCTGTGTCGCAGGACCTAATTCAGCAAGATGAGTCAGATAATGAGGAATAAGGACATGTGTTGAACTGAAATTTGAGCCCTCGTATACTCCTAGTAGAGTAAATAAAGGTTTTTCTATAGGTTACTAAAATTCGCGTCTTAAATTTTCGCGGCACCGCTTTTTAGCGGGACTTTAATTTTGCGAATTTTTTAAATCGTGAAAACACGAGAAGGGTTGGGAGAACTCGAGACAGTCATGCAAACCTGAGACGAAATCGAGGCTTTAAATAACTGTCGAGAATTCCACCAGCCCCTCTCGTGTTTAAATCAGGCTATGCTAATACAGCAAAAAAGTTTTCTATTGCTTTTATAAATTAACTTTTCCGAGAAAAAACGTAAAACACTTTGTTATGGCACTGCTTAAAAGAGAAATTCTTACCAGTCGCCAAGTCTTGTACGCGTAATCAGTTCTTGTTTTGCAAAAAAGATGTTTTCCAAACTACAGATTTTTCTCAATTAAAATGTCAGCTTACGCGAAAAACAAAAATTGACACGGCATGTTTGAAAAGATTTTCTATGTTTCAGCCGACGAAAGAATGGGTATATAAAGTAAACTTATTGAGTTTTCATCTCAAAAACTTTTTCAAATTAGTGCCTTCGTGAATAGCGCACGGAAAGCAGAATATCTTGACGTCAAACACGCCTCTCGGCCAATCAGAGCGCGCGTACTATCTTAGTTATTTAATAAAACGACATAGTTTCGGGGGCAAAAGATTTTCTTTCAATACAGATCTGACCGCGGTAACTTATAATCCCCAATTATTGTCTAAAGCCTTAAAACAGCTTTTCTCTTCCCCTATTCTTTTCTTATCATCCAACTTCTATTTTTCTTTATTTTCCTTTTTTTCCTATTTCTGTCACTTCTTGTGTATTTGTCCCATCCCGCACGTTTTAACATGAATACACTTACGTTAGGTGAAGACCTCGGAATAGTAACATAACTCAAACAATATAGGGAGATTTCTAAACTAGTGAGAAAGGGGCAAAAGTGGTACTGGCATCATTAAAGAAAATAATTGTAAAAACAGAGAGAAGAAGACATTTTTTAATAATTCAGGTCATAATTATAGTAATTTTTCGTTTGACAGATTATACGCTTGTATACAAGGGAGTTAACGGCGTATGTTATAAATGTGGAATACATCACTGCCTCCTGCGTTAGTGGCACCAACGTCCACATGACAATTACAATCACCTTTAAAGCCGGTCTTTCTTTGGCGATAGAAACAGAACTGAATGATGCCATTGCAAGAAATTTTGGAAACTTAAACACAACGCGCGACTACACTCTCTCCTTTCAAGGTGTGTTAAGTATTATAGTAATAAATAAAATGTACAGCAAATCAAATATAGATAACACCACTAATATGATCAGCGAAGTGAGTATTATGGTGGAGCGAGGGTAAGCAGAGTTGGCTACTGCGCAACCGATACCGTTTCGATCCTTAATTCCCAGGTGTGACCTCAAATCCTCGTTTTGGCTTCCTTTCTTTCCCTGTATCTTTAATTACTAGAGCTCTAAATCACCGTAAAACGGAGCGCTGATGAAGCGAGGGAGCTAAAATGGACGCACCAGTTAGTCAGTTTAAGTGCTGTTACAAGATACCGACGTGAAACAAGGACCTTCACCTTCACCTTACTGAAACATTCATACAGTCGGCTCTCGCATTGGGGACATCTCATTATTACAGACGCCTCAGTTAGTTACACGAAAAGTAGCTAAGTCTTCGGCAAAAATTACAGACATCTTCAGGACTGCAGTCCGTGGTCACGGACTCTCGGCGCTTTTACAAATATGGACAATTTTCTAGGTCCCAAGCAACATGCACAATAGGGACCTTAAGATCCCGGGGACGGCGGCAAAAACGTCGCTTAAAAAGTGAAAAGGCGTTCTTCCAACTCGCTCACTTTGCCAAATGTAGGCGAACTTTCCTGAAGTTGAATTCCTAATATTTAAGTTCAGAAACAGAAAGAAAATTTCGTTGTCGTTTATTTGCGTCCTACTAAAAAATCAGGTCGGTAGTCTTGACTGCAAAGAATTGTACAAAAATGCATGACAAATGTGCAAAGCTGTTGCTTTGCTAATCAAACCAGTTGCCTTAATTTTTTTAGGTTCCCGTTACCGTCGCAGTCGTCGGATCTTAAGGCCCCCACTGTTCTGAATCTCGTTGATTTTCGTATAACACGCGCATGAAATTGAAATTGTTTTAAATCTAACTACAGAATTACCACTGTTAAAAAAAAGTTTTCCCTCGCAATTAAACCTCTAATCCCCAATATCTTCCTTCAAATTCTTCGGACCGATCTGTTCATAAATGTCTTTAGAGAATTAGGTGAGATCACGTTTACATGTTAGGTGGGGTAACCCTCCGCGTGTCAGTGTCACCTCACCTACTTGGGGTCCCCCACCTCCATGTGAACAGGCCCTAAATCAGAACTGAATATTATAGGTGGTGGGGAGCAAGGTGGGGAGCAAGGGTGACGCGTGGCGAGAGCAATCGCCTCCCACCAATGTGTCCCGGGTTCAAATCCCAGCGTTCACGTCATATGTAGGTTGAGTTTGTTGTTGGTTCTCTCTCGGGTAGACGAAGATTCACTATGTGGATGTGTTATCTCCAAATCGTCATTTATTTTAGTTTATTTCATTTATTAAAATCACAAGAATGCATGCCCGTCGTACCTTTTACATAGTAGAATTGTGGATTAGAACCGGTTAGAGTAATGAAACTTAATGTTAGCGTTTTGTGGTACCTTTTCCTGGCATTTAAGGGTATTGAACCAGAAATGAAGGAAAGTATGTGTTACTTTTCACTGAATCACAGTCTTTATCGCTAATACCAGTTAATTTGTTTTTCAGAATCATTATTAACTCTTGGCCACGCCCAAGAAACGAGATTATAGTGCCTTTTAGCGGAGCACTTCCGTCATTGTTTTTTGTAGCGGTGTAGCCTTAAGTGTAATACAGCAGACACTTATAGTCACTGATGTTTGTGTGCATGTTTGTTTCTTTAAGGTACAACTGTGATATACCAGCCCAAAAGTGACGAATGCCAAACAGTGTGCTGCGATGGGCCTGGAGGCCCTATTACTCTCATACAGATCTGTAGTCCGTCTAGCAAATGCGAGGGATTTTCGCCTAAAGAAAAAACAGAGAGTGGGCACTGCCCTAATGAAGATAAAGGCACTTGTCAATGTGACAAAGGTGACCGTCTTATACAACACATGTAAATGACACCATTTGTTGCTGTTCCTTAACTATAGCTGAAGAATAACTTTGGCCATCCCAAAGCGTTTCCTTCCCAACCCCTCACACTCCTTTATCCTTCTGCGTGCCGCTCGATTGCTGACTCACAATGTCTCCCCAAATGAACAGCTTGCTAGCAGGTTAACCCGATCTCAAAATTCAGTCCACAAAGAGATACATTTTTTTCTCAGTTGTGTTCACAGTTTCAATTTTACTATTTAATTGACAGCCTATTCCCTCCATTCTCCAAGTTTCGCTGTCCTCGCTGTGATGACGCTGGTATCGATGTTTAGGTAAGTGAGAAATGCCAGTAGCTAGTTGCAATAAGGTCCTCTACTTCAAACAATGTTAAAGAAAGTATCAGAGAATATAGATAAAATATTACTCTTGATAACTTTGAAAACTGGTAGATATGTCCTTAGATATTCTAGTTGTAAGCCAAGACAACTGAAGGAATGACAGCAATACTACCCTTTTCATTAAAAAAAATAACCTTATTCGTTCTATGCTCAACGTATTCATTGCTTTGATGAAACTATAGCTAATCTAACGAGTGTCTCTTTCGTCAACAGGATCACAGTCTGTTAAACTAATGGAAGAAGAAAACAAAGGTCCAGAATCACCGTCCTGTCTGCAACCGTTGAGCTATCACAAAGGAAAGCATCTCATGCTGTTCGAAACTAGTTTTGTAAAATCGCCTAGATAAAATAGTGTGTTGAAAGTGGATCTCTCTGTTGACATAATGAACTACGCTTTGTGATTGGCTTACTTCTTTTACTTCTGCTTCCGACTTCTATATATCAGTTTTCACTTGATTGTAACCGATGGAGTCGTGGAGTCGTAGGCGGAATCAGAACGCTGCAGTTTTCAAAGAAAATGCTGTATTTCCAGGGGACTCATCCCAGGTTTTCTGAACAGAGAGTTTCTAAATTGTTGATAACGAAAAAGTTTCTGTTAGTTAATGTCCTTTGGAAGGTTTTTCCTTTTTCTCTCTTCTGTCCAACTCTTATCCGCTGAGAGGAGGGTCGGTTTACACTTGCTATTTCTGATTATTTATCAGTATTTACTATTTCAATATGATGTCTTTGAATTCTGCTTCATTCGAATACACCATCTTTTCTTCGATGCTAAAGCCAAAGCAACTTTTATGGAACAATAATCGTCGCTAGTTTACACTTGATTAAATGATAACAATACAATTAAAGTAATTTAGCTTAAATTGTATTAAATGGAACGACTGAAATTGCATGTTTAAACTGTCGCCTTTTCGAGTGAACCAGAGGTATCAAAACTCTGATTGAATCGTTACCTCCATGAGCCGTTGATGCAGAGAAGGACACTTCTGACTAAATCAGTCGATGTAACTAAATAGCTGTCTGTACACTCCCTTACGTGTATCCGTTTAGTGAAGTATCAAAACCAAACTAAAGCCTTCTGTCGCCCCAAGTATGGGAAGCCAACACAGTCTTGGATTCTGAATTTCAGGTACTGGATTCAGGATTCTCTGTCAGCGGAACTTGGATTCCGGATTCCAATCGTTGGTGGGATTCCGAATTCCTTGAGCTGTATACCAGATTTCAAACCCAGGATTCTGGATTCCAACAGCAAAAAAGTAGTTATAAGAGGATGCCTTACCATTCAATTTCACCTCTGATTATTTTCTGTCATTTCCTGATTAACTCTGTCACCAAACCATCTAGTACAAAAATGACAGAAAATAATCAGAGTTTTTTTTCATTTTTTCCCAAATATTCTAACTCAAAAAAATCCAAAAATCCGATTAATTTTGTAACTTTTGTAAATTTGGGAAAAATGACAGGAATAATCGGCTCGCCCTGCGGGCTCGCGGAAATGACAGAAAATAATCAGAGGTGAAATTTTATGGTAAGGCATCCTCTTATAACTACTCTGAAAGAATTCAATCGCGAATGTGATAAAGATTATTACAAAAATTATTTTTATATTTAGAAAAGATTAATTATAAATATAAAAAAAATAATTTTGAAATAAATATATTGTAGGAATGTTTATCAAATATTGAAATCTATTTTACTAAATTCTCTTATTCCGTCCCATGTCATGCGAAGATTGAATTTTTTTATATACCAATCTGAATTTTCGATTACAAATTTCATAAGTTCAACACTATGATAAATATCTGGGTCCATCAATGTAACTTGAAGTTTTTTATTTGTTTGTTTTTTTATCAAATCTCGTTTTTGTTTTTCCTCCTCTAAAATAGGCTCATCACCTCTGTCCAGTTCCTTCAAATCGATTGTCTTTATTTTATTAAATAACATAGTTTTTCTTTTATAATAATTTTTAATCAAAGAATAGATTTTTTTTCCAAAATCTTCTTCTTCTAACACACCGAGTTTACCATCGGGAAGAATATTCCAATCGCGATCAAAAGTTACGCCGTACCTATTATAATCATCCAACAAACTGAAGTAAAAATCGACGACATTGTCATCGTAACCATCATAACCAGGTTTGGCATCGTTATCATTCCAACCGTTGTAACTGGGGTTATATTTATAGAGAATCCATAAAAGAAGTTTGTATGGATGATTGGGTTGGATTTTTTTGATAAGTTTTGGGTCGAATGGCTCAAGCTTCATCGATGGATCAACAATGAATTCGTCTAGTTCCCGATTGCCAAGAATCATTTTATTAAAGGGATATATTAACTCAATTGTGTAAAACATTATTATAAAATATATTTAGAAAAGATTAATTTTAAATATAAAAATAAGTTTGAAATAATTATATTGTAGAAACCTTTATCAAATATCAAAATTTTCTTATTCCTACAATTTTCACAAATTACTTTTCACAAAAAAATTTCACAAATGAAATGTTTTTTATTGTAAAAATCATAAAAATCTGAAGAGAAAATCTGTAGCTTTTGATTGGTTGAGAAAGAAAATATGACTGTCTCATGACACTAAACAATAGTTATGATTCATATTCTGTTTCCAAACATGTCTAGACTTGTCTCATTTTTGATTATTAGAAGTAGTGGGGGAATTCCCTTCAAAATAATCTAAACAAATACTAAAATGGAATATCAAAACCCCGAGGACCAAGATTTCATTGTTGAAGATGGTTATAAACATGATAAAGATCCTGATTATGTTCCTGAGGAAGAGGAATCATCATCCGATGATGATAAATATGTTGTAAAAGGAAAAGATTTTCAGAAACTGAGCAAAAAGGCAAAAAAACTCGGCGCCGAATCTCTTGATTATTCAAGGCGGAAAAATAATAAGTACGTGGTGAAGCTGCCAAGTGGAAAGAATTTGCATTTTGGCTCGTCGCAACATCCAGACTATTTAATTCACAAAGATAACGAGCGAAAAGAAAAATATCTTTCTCGGGCGATGAAGATAAAGAATAAGAAGGGTGAGTTGACTTATGAAAATCCTGAATCGGCTAATTTTTGGAGTGTTAATCTGCTCTGGTCGGGGAAATAGAGTTTTGAAGAGAAAAGATGAAAAAAGAATTTATTTTGTTTAAAGGTTTGAAATATTAATAAAATGAGAATCAAGAAACCATTAACAGAGGAGGAATTAAAAAAACTTTATTCTTTTTTTAAAAGATATTTTGATAGTTCAAGAATAAGAATTTTTCCAGAGAAAGGAGAAGAATATGATGAATTTTTTTCTTTTCTTGTAGAAAATGAAGAAATTCATTCATTATTTGTTGAAGATGAAGATGAAGAAGATGGGTTTATTCATTTTCTAATGAAAATTGGTGTGGAAGAATACTTAAAGTCTCTTTCAAAAGAGATAAGAAGGGTGAGTTGATCTATGAAAACTCAGAATCGACATTTTTGGAGTGATAATTTACTTTGGTTGGAGAAATAGAGTTTTGAAGCAGAAAAATGATTTTATTGTTTAAAGGTTTGAAATATTAATAAAATGGGATTCAAGTCAGAATCAACAGGGGAAGATTTAATTACCAAGCAAATTAACGAAAAACTAAAATTACTTTATTCTCCTTCACCTTCAAGAAGTTTGTGGCCAACAATAAGATCTTCTCCAACGAGAGATAATGAAAAAGAATTTAATTCAATACTTGATAAAGTTGAAGAATTGCTTTCCAAATATGATAAAAACCCTCATTTAAGAATAGGAGGTGGAAATTTTAATCAAAAGTTTCTTGGAATAGTGGATTTTTTGTATGAAGCAGGTGATCTTAACCCGATAGTGGTTTGTATTGAAGGAGAAGAATATAAAAAGGAAACTGGGGTGACACAAATTTCAAAAGATATTAAAAAAAGATTTATTTCTGTTGCAGATAAGTTGTGGGATTATTGTGACCCAATTGAGTTTTAGGTCTTATATCATTTTTGATATAAGACTGTGAATCAGAAAAATAAATGAAATTTAAAAATAAAAAAACCATTAAATAAAGATGGCTACTGATCTAAATAATCTTTCTATTTCAGAGCTAAAAAAAATAAAAAAAGATAATAAACAAAAACTCAAGGAAGAATATAAACAGAAGTTGATTGATGATATTAATAAAATACAAAAAACAAGAGAAAAAATCAAATCAAAACCCAAACAGAAACCCAAACCCAAATCCAATTCATATAGAGATTATTTTCAGGAGTGTATCAAGAATAAAACAATTCCTCCAGATGCTCCTTCTTATCTGCGCAAAGCACTTGAGAGAGCTCTCAGAGAATATGAGCAAGGAATAGAGAAAGAGAAATCAGCTTTGGAAGGATTTGCTAATAAATACATTGTAAAGGGGCAAACTGATATTACGCCATTCGAGTTTTTCAAATCCAAGGCTGCTTATCTCAAAGAGTTTCTCAGGAATCATCGAAATATCAAAGTCAGATTTGTTCTTGTTTGCATGATGGAGCAAATGGGGAAGTCAAGCGATGGAAAGACAAGTCTTCCCATTCAAGATAAAGCTTATTTTAATTCTGAAACACATATCAATCTTGAATCATCAGATGTAAAAGAAATACTGGCCAGGGTTATTCGCTCCATAATTGAAAAGATTGAAGTTTATCAGAAGAATGGAAGTGGTTGGTATTTCAGGGAAATAATTCATCTTGAGATACACACTGTCGATTACAACCCAATGAGGGGTTCATCTTATATTCCACTTCCAGATTGGATAATGCGAAAGAAAGCGATATTGAGCATTCGAAACAAAGATGAGAAATGCTTTTTATGGTGTGTATTGAGATACCTTCATCCAAGAGACAAAAATGATTTTCGATTGACAGATTTGAAGCAAAAAGAAAATAGTTTGAATACAAAAGGAATAAAATTTCCTGTCAAATTAAAAGACATTTCAAAATTTGAAAAACTCAATCCAGATCTCCCAGGGATAAATGTGTTTTCAGTCAATGAGAGAAACAAGTTTTACCCTCTCCGAATGGCACAGAGAGATCCTCAGAAAACAATCGATTTGTTCCTCTTTGAAGAAGATGGCAAGTATCATTATTCTCTTATCAAAAGTTTTTCAAGATTATTTCGATCTCAAATAACATCGCGAACGAATGGTCGAATACACATTTGCAAAAGATGCTTTTCTCATTTTTCAAAAGAGGAATTATTTCAGCGTCATATTGAATATTGTTCTTCCAATGAATCAGTTGTTGTAAAAATGCCTCCAAAAAATACGAATCTTGGTTTTAAAAATTATTTTAAAAAACTTCCAGTTCCTTTTGTAGTTTATGCTGATTTTGAATGCTTTACCAAATCTATAGAAACATGCAATCCTAATCCAGTAGATTCATATACTATCGATTACCAGAAGCACGAACCATCAGGATTTTGTTTTTACATAAAAGGAATAGTTTCTAATATTTTTAAACCAATCACTTATACAAAACAGAAAGAAAGTGATAATGTTGCTGAAATATTTGTTTCAAAACTTGCGAAGGTAACTCAAAAACTTTACGATGATTTTTATCGACATCCAAAACCTCTCAGATTAACTGAGGAAGAACAGAAATCTTTTAAAGAAGTCAGGATTTGTCATATTTGTTTAGGTAATTTAGATGGAGATAGAGTTCGTGATCATTGTCATTTTACCGGTCAATATCGAGGAGCTGCGCATAACAGCTGCAATCTCCAATGCAAAAAACCATTGATACTGCCTGTCATATTTCACAATCTTCAAGGATATGACGCGCATTTGTTTATAAAAAAACTTTCTGGTTTGAAGGGTGAGTTGAATTGTATTCCATCGACTGAGGAGAAGTATATTTCGTTTTCAAAGAAGATTAAAGTCGACGAATACAGATCCAAACGAACTGGAGAGATGGTGACTTTGAATTTTGAAATTAGATTCATCGATTCGTTCAAGTTTCTTCAGACGAGTCTTGCGAATCTTGTTGGAAATTTGCAACCAGATGATTTTCAAAATACAAAAGAGATAATGAAAGATAATATTGAACTTCTTACTCGAAAGGGAGTTTATCCCTATGATTATGTTTCATCTCTTGAAAAGTTGATTGAAACACAACTTCCAACCAAAGAGAAATTCTATTCAAGATTGAATGATGAAGACATTTCAGATGAAGATTACCAACACGCTCAAAATGTTTGGAATACGTTCAAATGCCAATCAATCAGAGATTATCATGATCTTTATCTCAAGTCTGATGTATTGCTTCTGGCGGATGTTTTTGAAAACTTTAGGAAAACTTGTTTGAAACATTACAGTTTGGATCCAGCGCATTATTACACATCTCCTGGATTGGCTTGGGATGCTTGTCTCAAAGAAACTGGCCAACAACTTGAATTGCTGCATGATTACGATATGCTGATGATGTTTGAAAGAGGAATCAGAGGTGGGATGACTCACATAGCAAAAAGATATTCAGAAGCGAATAACAAATACATGCAAAACTTTGATCCAAACAAACCTTCTAAATTTATTCAATATTTGGACGCAAACAATCTCTATGGTTGGGCAATGTCTCAATCACTTCCTACTGGAGGATTCCGATGGATTTCCAATTTGACAAAAGAAAAGGTATTGGATATTCTTGAGAAATCAAATAGCAGCATGAATGACATGGGAAAGACTGGTTACATATTCGAGGTTGATTTAGAGTATCCAAAGGAATTGTGGAAGTCACATAACGATTATCCTCTTGCTCCGGAGAAGAAGAGAGTTGGAGGAGTAGAGAAACTTATTGGACACTTTAAACCTCATAAAAACTATGTAATACATTATCGTAATCTGAGACAATGTCTTGAACTGGGATTGAAAATCAAAGCTGTTCACCGAGGAATTTCTTTCAATCAGAGTTCTTGGATGGAGCCCTATATCAGGAAAAACACAGAACTTCGCAAAACAGCGGCAAACAGCTTTGAGAAAGATTTTTTTAAGTTGATGAATAATTCTGTGTTTGGAAAGACGATAGAAAATATTCGGAAGAGACAAAATGTGTTTTTGATTGATAATCGAGAAAAAGCTTCGAAATTATCATGCAGACCTAATTTCGAAAGAGCAACAATTTTCGATAGGAATTTGCTTGCGATTCACTTAAAGAAAACTGAAATATATTTCAATAAACCTGTGTATGTCGGGCAGGCTATTTTGGATTTGTCAAAGTTGTTAATGTTCGATTTTAATTATAAATACATCCAAAAGAAATATTCTTATAAAAAAGCCAAGTTGTTATTTACAGATACAGACTCCCTCATGTATGAATTAAAAACCGACGATTTTTATGCTGATATTTCAGCAGATATAAAAGCCAGATTTGACACGTCGGATTACCCGCGGGGGCATGAGTCAGGAATACTGACAGGAGTTAACAAGAAAGTAATTGGAAAATTCAAGGATGAAGTCGCTGGTCGGCAAATAACTCACTTTGTCGGTCTCAAACCCAAACTTTATTCTTTTAAAATCGAAGATTCAAGTATTACCAAAAAATCAAAAGGAGTTAAGAAAAGCGTGGTAAAAAAAAAGATTGAGTTTGAGGATTACATTCGGTGTTTGTTTTCAGGCGAAAAACAAATGAGAAAGATGAATATAATAAAAAGCGAGAACCACGATATTTATTCAAAAGAAGTAAACAAAGTAGCTTTGAGTGCAGAAGATGATAAAAGGATTATATGTAAAGATAAAGTGAATACGAAGGCGCTAAGATAAAAAGGTTTAAGGATTTTATATTAAAAATATAAAATCATGAGTAATCGAGAATATGTTAAATATCAAGGAATTAAATTCTTTTTTCATCCTTTTAGTAAATATTATTTAGCTAGCAAGAGTGGACAGATTCTTAGTTTGAAATGGAATAAGAGAAGGATTTTAAAATTAAATAATAATTGTTGGGGTTATTTAGTATTCAATTTTTACGAAAACAATAAAAAAAGACAATATTTTGTTCATCGTTTTGTCTATGAATGTTTCAAAGGTACTATTCCAAAAGGAATGCATACAGATCATTGCGACAACAATAAAGAAAATAATTCAATATCAAATCTTCAACTTCTTACTCCTTCAGAAAATATAAGAAAAAGTCATTTTAAGATAAAAGTTAAATCTTTAAAAATTGAAACAAAAGAAGAAAAGATTTTTGATTCTTTGAAAGATGCGGGGGAATTTTATCAAATTGATTTTTCTAATATTTCAAAGAATTGTAGAAAAAAAATTAATACTTTAAAATCCAAAAAAAACGGCAAGCGATATCAATTCTCTTATTTATAAATTTATTTGTTTAAATTAATAAAATGTCTTTCACTGAGAATGAAATAAAAAAATATTTGGATATTCTTCGTAGTTACACCAAATCTCCAGAGAAAACAGATCGAAGGATCTCTTGCTCAAGTTGCCAAGAAACTGATTTTGATTTGGTTGCAGGATATGTATATTGTATGAAGTGTGGATTGCAAAATGGCCGTTATTTTGATTCATTTGACAAAAGAGACCAAGATCGGCTGCTTTTCCGAAAGAAAAGTATCTATCAGCGTAAGTATCATTTTGAAAAGAAAGTTAATCAAGTCTCCAAAAGATTAAATCTCTCCGAAGATGAGAAATACAGTTTGTATTCAAAACTCTTAGAAATAGACAACAGAATCATGGAAGAATTAAACAAGAAATTCAATCGAAAAAGAACTATTAATATCATATTTCTTATAAAAAAAATTCTTGAAGAAATGAGAAATCCAAAACACAGTCTTGTTGAACTGAATATTGGAGATCAAACTCTGGAAAATTATCAAAATTGGTGGGAAAGTTACAAAACACTTAATTTACGCCTTTATGAAAAATCCAGTAAATAATCCCAGTCAAATAACTAATTACTTCAGACTTAACAGGAAAGTTGAAGGTATAAACACAACCTCGACCGAGATTGAAATGTTTTTTGAATTCGCGAAAAGCGAGATTGAAAATAAGATGATTAGATAGTATTGATGAGTTTGATCTGCAACTGTGTCTGAAGTCGGATAGTTTGTAAAGAATTTGATTAAAGCTCAATCTTTGAGTGAAGTATTTTATATGTAAATATTGGTAAACCAAACAGGCTTTAATAAAGTTGTCGTCATAAAACTTTGTTTTATGAGATGGAAAGTAGAAGTTAATATATGCAACAATTGAGTTTATCATTTATATCTAGATTAGATATAAATGAAAAATATTATTACTAATTAAAATAAATAAATAAATTATTTTTTTTATAATAATATAAAAAAACTTTTTATAAATTATATTTAGTAATAATCTTTTTCAATATTATTGATTCTAACTAAAGATAGAAGATGAAAAATATTATTACTAATTAAAATAAATAAATAAATTATTTTTTTTATAATAATATAAAAAAACTTTTTATAAATTATATTTAGTAATAATCTTTTTCAATATTATTGATTCTAACTAAAGATAGAAGATGAAAAATATTATTACTAATTAAAATAAATAAATAAATTATTTTTTTTATAATAATATAAAAAAACTTTTTATAAATTATATTTAGTAATAATCTTTTTCAATATTATTGATTCTAACTAAAGATAGAAGATGAAAAATATTATTACTAATTAAAATAAATAAATAAATTATTTTTTTTATAATAATATAAAAAAACTTTTTATAAATTATATTTAGTAATAATCTTTTTCAATATTATTGATTCTAACTAAAGATAGAAGATGAAAAATATTATTACTAATTAAAATAAATAAATAAATTATTTTTTTTTATAATAATATAAAAAAACTTTTTATAAATTATATTTAGTAATAATCTTTTTCAATATTATTGATTCTAACTAAAGATAGAAGATGAAAAATATTATTACTAATTAAAATAAATAAATAAATTATTTTTTTTTATAATAATATAAAAATAATTTTAAAAATTATATTTTGACTAAACCTTTTTCAATATTATTTTTTATTTTATCTTTGATTATTTTTACATTATTCAAGTCGTTTGGATTCGCATATTTGAAAGTGTATTTATTCCCATCTAATTTCGACGTTGCTGTTTTCCTCTTTCCATCTGAGATTAGTTTAATAGATCCAGCATTAATCTTAAGTATTTTAGAAGTTGAATAAATCGATTGATAAACTTTATCTTCTCCAGTTGTCAGATTAGTTGCTATTATTTTTCTGGATTCTCCTTCTGGATTAGATGATTCATTTAGAATTCTTTTTAAGTTATCTGGCCTGTTATTTAGTTTGTTTCCGTCAATGTGAATTATCCTGAAGTATTTATTTGTTTCCTCGTTATTGAATGCTTCCCAGATAAATTCATGTTTCAGGAGACTTATTGAGTTTGAACCTTTTGGTCGAATTGATATTCTGAGATAATCATTCTGAGATGGTTTTCCAAGATCTTTTTTATTCTTGATGTTATAAACTCCTCCATTTCTTGTTGTAAAGTAATTTGAAAAGATTGGATGAAAATACATCTCCATGATTGAAAAATATAAATACGAATTTAAATAATTCAATTTTATTTTATAAATAATAAAAAAATAAAAATAAGAATTTATTTATAAAATAGTAATAATCTTTTACAAATATTTTTTATTATATCTCTTTGAGAATCTATCTGCAACAGGTGATTGATCGATAATCATTTCATCAATCAGTTTCATTCGATCTACGAATTCTTGCTTATTGAATTCATCACCTCTCAAAGCCGATCTCAGTTCAACCAATACTTTCTCATAGGTTGTAAATGCTATTTATGACATTTCAATCTTTTTCTTGTAATTCTTCATTTTTGAAACCGAACTCACCAAGACTCCAAGACCATTGATAACACCCAGAATTATTGGATTGAGTGTTATTCCTCCAGCAATAGTTCCCACTACAACCAGTCCTCCTCCAGACAGAGTGAGAGTTTCATCAAGAATTTTATATCGCTTGAAAGATTTTTTGAAACACCAGAATTTCTTGTGATAATGTTTGTAGAAGTCTTTGAGAGTTTTGATCTCTGATTCTGATAGTCTGTTATCAATATGATTAAATTCAAACAAGTCTTTCATTTATTATTAAAGTATATAACTACCATTTATTTTCTCTTGAATCATTATCCTTTTAAATGCCTCGGAGTCAAAGTCGTAAAAATTAGGAGAGAACATAATTTTATTCAAAACTCCATCTTCAGTTGTGAAGTCAAAATCTTGATCGGGTACGTAATTAGCGCTATCTAGAGTTAATGTTGAGCTGAGGTTACTCAAGTTAACTTTTGTAACTATTGTATCAACACTATGCGCCAACCATAAAACAATTTTTTTTCCATTAAAACCACTTGGTAAACCAAAAAATTGTCTTTTACTAGATGTAAGTAAAGTTAAATAACCAGCAGCTTTAGAATAAGTTAAATTCATAAGATGTTGGTTATTTTGTTTATTTTTCTTAACCAAAGCAAAATCTCTGTTATCCCAGTGATAAAAAACCAGGCACAAGGTATAATTTCTGAAATTAGCAGAGGGATTTAAAGTAATGGTGTAATTATTAATATTTAATCCTTCCTTTTTGATATTACTCAAGTCTTTATCTGGGATGGTAATACCATTTAAACTATGAAAGTTATTCAGGCCATTAATTACAATACCAGACGCACCGCTTTTTAATTTGTAATTATTTCCATCTGTAAAATCATAAATTTGATCAAAGAATCGATTATAAACATGGTTTTTCCTAAAAGGAATTAACTCTTTTACCATTCCAACTGTTGCAGCACTACTATTCAGATTTCTATTGAGAGCAAGGTTCAATATACTTTTATTATTTGCGTTAATATCAACATTGTACTTTACTTGCGATCCAAGAATTTCAAATGATTTATGATAGTCATAAACTTTATCTGGGTCGATATTGCTAACTTTGCTCATAATACCATAGGCTATCATATAAACACCAGAAAACTGAAGTGGATACACAGCCAGATCATTTCCATTATTTGGAATACTGACCAAAATGTGAATAAAGAATCTGTTTCCAGTTGTCAACTTCTTGAAATTAATTATGACTCTGTGGTAATACATAAATTGTGTTTGGCTTTTTGAATCGGTGAAACTATGTTGAAGTTTTTTTACACTAACATTTCCAAGTTGCAATCCTTGTGACGTGTTGTTATCAACACTTATCTGGGTTTTATGCCAAAGTTGATAATCAATGTTAAGTATTTCAAGACAAAGGGTATAATCAGCACCTCCAACTAGTCTAAAGAAATTAAGCCCAATCTTGTACTTATAACCTCCTTGAAAATTCTTTAATATAGTTGTATAAAGAACTTTTGTATTGTATTCGTGAAAGTTTCCTTTAAGAGTTGGAAGGAAAGTTATCTTTTTTGGAATAAAACTAGTTCTATTATCTATTTCATCTGTCCATTGAGTTGGACTTGTCATCAGAAAAGCAAACTCATCCTTATAATGACTTGGTTGAACTTGAGTTTGGTGCAGATGGCTGTCAACATACTTTTTGGAGGCTGCATCCGAATCTGAAGTTGGATCTTCAAGGTTAATTATTTTATGTCCACCAATATCAAGATCTGAAGTCATGACCCTACTTCCATCTTTTTTAAAGAAAGAACTGAAGTCTTGGTTAGAAAGGCTATCATCAACGTATTTTTTGGGAACTGCATCTGAGTTATTTGTTGGTGTAACAAGATTGATTATTTTTTTATTATTCATGTTCAAATGATTTGTCATTGTATTTGATCCATTAACGTGAAGATAAGCAAGATCACCGTAAGCCAATGGTATTGGTTGTTTGGAACCATTTGGATTTGGAAGATTAAAAATTCTTTTGTTATTCATATCCAAATTTCCAGTCATTTGTCTTGTTCCATCAAGTTTCAAAAATACACTGCCATCAACTTTGGAGTCGTCAACATATTTTTTATTTGCAGCATCATCATTGTTTGAAGGTGTTTTGAGTTTTGTGATTGAGAATTGACTTTTCATGTCAACGTCGGAATCCACTGTCAAAAGTGATGTTTTTCCACCTCCAGAATTGGTATCAACATATTTTTTGGTTGCTGAATCTGTATCTGATGTTGGTGCTCCAACATTTGTCAATTTCTTTCCAACCATATCATAATTTCCATCTGCGGTGAGATTAAATCCAACACCTGGAGCTCCTTGAACTCCTTTGGCAAATTGAAAGTGATTAGAAGAGTGTTCATTAAATATTCCCATCTTATTTATTATTTAGATAATCGCAGTAAAGTTTTTTGATACGGTTTTCTTTGGTTTGTTTACATAAAGAAATGAAAATGGTTTTCGTGTCGCCTCTTTATACACATCTTTATCAACTCCCAATTCGGATGATATTCTGTTTGCTTCTCTGGAAGACGGAAATTCGTACAAACAATAATGAGAACAATTCAATCGAATATCTTTTGGAGTTTTGTAAAATGATTGACTCAGATAAATCACCGAACAATTCTTATGTCGACCTTGAATAAAATAATCAACGATTTGTCTCTGATTTTTATCACAGACATAATCATCAAATATCACAAGTTTTTGATTGTCTTCGAAATCCATTTCTGTTACAGGAGTTATTTCATCATTACTCACAGAAAGGATTTCATAACCGAGTTTATGTGACATCTCTCTCATTTTTTGCATCAGTCTCTTGTACTTATCCTGCTCCAAATTTCGAGCGTAAAGATAAATCTCGTCGTAATACAACAGAGGTTTCATTAGCATATGGAAGAGCAAATTAGTTTTACCACTTCCACTATTTCCACATATCAACATTCGAAATGTATCCGATGGCATGAAAGGAAACAACTGCTTGAATTTTTTATCTCTGTTATCTTTGCTATCATAATTTGGTATCTCCATTTTATATAATAAATATATAAATGGATATTGAAGAAATGAAAAAATATTCACAAAATAAGATTGAAGCAGACAATCTTACTAAACAGGTGAGACAAAAAATAAAAGAGACTACTTGGGAAAAACAGAATCTGAGAGAAGGATTTACTGAAACATTCAAACCTCTGATTTCTCAGTTTGAAGATCCTGGTGAGAAATCCAAAAAACAAAATATTTTCACTCAAAACAAAAATATGTTACAAAATCAGTTGGCTCTTACAGAAGGTATCAGAGCCAATCAAAAAGCCATTACAGACAGATTTAATCAGATTGAGAGATTGGCTGTTATGCAAGAGTTACCTCAGATAGAAAATAAAGATGAAATAGATCCAGATTTAAATCCAGTTAGACAAAAAGAAATCTTAAAATATAACCTTGAAAAAAATTTAGATGAAGAAGATAAACAGGTTTTAGACTTTCTTAATTATCCTCAACCAAATGAACTTTTAGATAAAGATCCTAATGAAATAAACGAAATTTATAAAATTGTAAAAAATGATGTAAAAGTAATGGGAAACCAAATTGGAGCTTTGAAAAGAACAAAAAATAAAACTGAGGAACAAGAAAAAGAACTTGAATTAAACATTATGCAACAGAAAACACAAAAAAAATATAAAGAAATTCTTGATTTTTACTTAAGTTCACTTGAATATAAAGTAGGCCAAGGCCTCTTCTTTTCTCCCCAAGAACTGCTTCATAGATTTGAGTTACTCAATGGGTCTCTTGCCGCAGGAAACAATGGTGTGCTGCCTGAATTCATTCAAATAGCCCATCGACTCCGAGATCTTGGGATCCTGACTAATAACCAACTTAACAAACTTCTCAGAAAAGTTATCCAAACATATTATAAATGAATGAAAGCGCAATTCATATTTCCTCTGTAAAAAGAGAAAAAATAGGAGTAAACAAACCTCACGATTTTTTGGTCAAATTTAATCCTCCTTTGAAACTTGACCCACAATTCAAGCATTATCTCGCTTTGGACAGGTTATCGATGACTTACTCTTGGTATAACATCCGGAGTAGTTACAAAAACAACACAATTAAATACACCCACAACGGATCTACATGGCAAACTATCACCTTCACAGACGGAATGTATTCCTATTCTGACATTAATGACTACATTCATCAGTACATGGAACAAAAGAATCATCACACAACAGACGCCAAGGGTGTGAAGAATTACTCAATAAATCTGTCTTTTATTCTCTCCACCTATCGAGTCCTGGTAACACTTGAGGGAAGTTTTCAACTCGATCTGAGAGGAACAGATTTCGGAGAACTCATTGGATTTGAAAAGAAACTCATAACTAAAACTGAATATGGAACCAAGCTTCCAAATATTACAAAATCAATTGACTCTCTTAACATTAATGTAAGTGCTATAAAAGACTCCGTTGTAAATGGTGTTAATACAAACACAATAGCAGTTATTCCAACGGATAATCTGACAAGGTCGTATCCTTTCACATTTGAACCATTTAGGCCTCTTTATTGTCCTGTAAGTTCTAATACAATTTCTGAAATGCATATAAAAATAACTGATTCTGTCAGTCAACCTGTTGACTTAAATGGGATTGATTGGTTTATGACACTGTTGCTTCGCCATACAGAAGATAGCAATGTTGTATAATTATATAAATAAAATGATGCGACAATCAGAGTTTAAAAAAAAATACGATCCTGACACACAAAAGTTTTCAAGAAAACATATTTATGGAGAAGGAATAATGGATTCAGTAAAATCTTTTCTTGGAAGAAAACCAACCAAAAAAAAGGTAACATTTGCTCCACCTCCCAAACCAACCCCTGCCAGTTCAAATAAAAAGGCTGGTGACAAAATAGTAAAAATGCTTTCTGGTAAAAATCCTCCATCTCGTAAAACAAATAATCGGCAAGAAATCAATAATAGAGTGCTACAAATTATGTCTGGATCTGGAAAAAATTAATATAATCTATTTATTAAAATGAAGTCTTTTAGAAACCCAAAATATCTTGAAAGATATGAAGATGTTGTTTTTGATCTCGAACAAGCCTTGGATGTGGCACCAGCAAATAATGCTACTCAAAAAAAAACAGGTCATAAATTTATAGCTGATAACACAGGTGAGGCTACTCCATTTGATTGGTATAATGCGAGACTTTCTGTAGATTTCAAAGTTAATGGATTAGCAGGTGGAGCTGATATCGATGCGGACGGAGATAATCTGGGAATAGTAAATGGTTCCGGTTCTCTCATCGAAAAGTTAACTATCCTGGCAAACGGACGAGATGTATATAGTTGTAATTATGCAAATCATGTTGTAAATATTAAGAATTTACTTGAATATAATCCTTCTTATGCTGAAAGTGTTGCAACAAATGAATTTTACTATCTTGACACATCACGGAATGCTAATAGAGCAGAATTTACTCTCAATGCCACTCCAGTTGTAACTGGAAGAAATGCAAATTACAACAAAGGTTTTGCCCTGAGAAAAGTTGTTTTGGGTGATTCAGCAAAAGTGCATTGTGAAATTCCTCTCAACAGATATTCATTTTTTGAAGCACTTGAGGACAAGCTGCTTCCAAATACAAAAATTGAGTTAAATATTGAAATAGAATCGGATAATAATGTTCTTTGGAGAACTGGAGGAGCAGACTGCAGAGTTATCCTGACAAGATTTCAACTATTTGTTCCAAGATTAGTATTCAACTCAGAAGGACAAAAAATTTACGCTGATAATTACCTTAAACCCTTCAAATGGACTTATCTCAATGAAGTAGTTGAAAGATCAAATAATGGACAGCAACAAACAGGACAATTTAGGATTACAAACGGTATTTCAAAACCACGCCATGTTTTTGTTTGGGGAATTAACACAGCAAATGTTGAAACTCAAGAACAAAATCCATTTTTATACAACACATTTAATCTTCCAAACAATGCTAATATTTCACGTTGCTATCTCGAGGTTGGAAATGGAAATGAATATCCCGATATTGCCTTTAAACCAGCTACAGATCCAGCAAGAGTTTTCAGAGAAGTAATGAGTTATGTTTATGCTAACAATGACTTTCAAGGAGGCACTCTTCTCAATAGATCAAATTTTGAAAATCTTTTCCCATTTGTTTACTTTGATCTTACAAAACAAAAAATAGACTTGAAAGATGGAGTAACAAAATTATCTTTTCATTACGAACTAAGCGCTAATCCAAATCTTGATTATAATATTTACGCTCTTGTACTTCATGAACGAGAAGCGGAAATAGAACAGAAAAGTGGAAAACTACTTCTTAGAGCTTAAGAAAAAAAATAATATAACTTAATATATAAAATGACAACTTATATTGAATACGGGGTAAAACTTTCAGATGGACAAAAATCAAAACTGTTAAATGCGTTTCGAAAAAGAACACCTTTGACACTTCGATTAAAACATTCTCATCTCACTGGCCCTGATGAGTTAATGCTGACCCAAAGACAAATAACAAAAATAAAAAAATCACTTGGAAATGGAACAGGATCAGACTTGAAAATAAGTCAAACACAGATCAGAAGTTTGGTAAAGCGCGGGGGAAACCTTTTCACAAGTCTGGCAAAACTTGGTGCTAAACTTCTTCCTTTTGCTGTAAAGGGAGTTTCAAAAGTTGCTCCTGCACTTGCTACTGGAGCTGCAAGCGCATTGGGAGAAATAGGACTAAAGAAACTGTTTGGAAAAGGTATTTCAATTCCAAAAAAGTTTTTCCCATTTCTTCCTCCTTTTGCAAGTGAGTTTACCAAGGCACAAATAGATCAAATTAACAAAGTTTTCAAGACAGGAGGAAGATTGGTTATCAAGCCGACTCAAAAACAAATAGAAGGTGGATTATTGGGAACACTAGCAGCGATTGGAATACCAGCAGCAATTAGTCTTCTTCCAAAGTTGTTTGGATCTGGTCTTCAGGTTGACAGGGGATCTTCAACTAACACAAGAAGTGTTTATGTTCCACCCACACAAGGAGAGGGTTACTATCCACCCCCCTTTATTGGAAATTGGGAAAATCCAATAGGGATGGGGGTAAAAAAAAAGGCAAAAAAAAAGTCCAAAGGCAAAGGAATTCTGTTGGGAAAAAACAGCCCATTCAACTCAATTCCCATCATAGGAGACATTTTGTGATTAAACCCCTTTCAAACTTTGACTTGATGGAATGGGTGAAAAAACTTGGCCTGAAACACTTCAGAGGAATCTTCAGTCGAGACAACCTTCCTCAAAAGATAAAAAAAGAATGTGGAATAATAAATCTTGATGATATGCAAGGACCTGGTACACACTGGGTTTGCTACAGAAACGTGGATTCAGTAGTCGAGTATTTTGATCCATTTGGTCTGATTATGCCGAATGAGGCTTTGAAGTATTTCAGGTCTTCTGGAAAACGAATTATTTATTCCATGGATGAAATACAAAATCGAAACACTGTTCTTTGTGGTTATTGGTGCCTTTACTACTTGCTTGAGAGACAGAATGGAAAAAGTATTCTTGATGTAATTCATAATCCTCATTTTGATAATGACAACAGTGATTTTATAAAAGCTTATTTTGGAGGATAGATAAAGATTCTTACAAAAATATAAAATAAATAAAAGTTTTTTTATATTATAAATAAAAAAAGAATTTTATTTTTATTTAATTAGTAATAATATTTTTCAAGATTAAATATAAAATTTATATTTAATCTGAATCCACTGGTGAATCCTTCAACTTCCTTACCTTTTCAACTTTTCTTTCCAATTCTTTTACAGTATCAACAATAGAATCAAATTTTGTGTAAATATCAATCAATCTAAAAAGTTTCTTTTTTTTCTCGGATTTGATTTTTAACCAAGAATACTCTCCTTTCCTTATTTTTTCCCATGTCTCACATTCACCAACCATTAAAACTCGTGAAAGATCAGCATTTTTACTCCGAAGAATCTCAAACTCTTCAATTATCTTTGTTCTTATTTCTTTCTCAAAATCTTTGAGTGTTTCAACATCCATATTTTTTTCTATCTCTGAAAAGAATTTGGCTTCCATTTATATCTAGTTTATATTAATTCTCCTATCAATCTTTCTTTTAAAAGTTGTTCAAAATTACTTGTTTTTTCAGATAATTCTACAATCACTTCAAATATTTTTAAGAATCGATAATCGTTTTCCATACTTGTTATAATAACCTTGTCATAACACTCATCTAATTTAATACAAATCTTCTCAAGTTCACTTTTTATGAATTTATCCCTCAGTGACATTTTATCTAAACATTATACTAAATGAAAGAATCATATTGCATCAAAGATAAAACAGTAACACCTTGCACCGAACCAAGTGGTTACCAAACTGATAAAAGAGGAAGAAAACAATTCTTTTGTCATTGTGCGGTTTGTGGAATTAAAAAGGTGAAATATGTTAAAATGGACCAAACTGGAACTGGAATGAAAAAAAGAAAAACTAAGAAGAAATCAAAAAACTAAATAGCCCGTCTGAGAAGGCGGGCAAACGATCTGGAGGAGATCTCTTTGACACTGTTGTTGGAACAGCTGCAGAAGCATTCACTGAACATGCTCTTCCTTGGTTGGGAAAAAAAGCAGTTGAAGTGGGACGTTATGGAGCTAGTCAAGCAATGAGAAATAAAAATCTTCAAAAGAAAGCTGTGAATTACGGAATCAATAAACTGACACCATTTATTCAAGATTCTGTTGGATCGGCACTGGATCAATTATCAACCAAAGTCAGACCCAAAAAGAGATATAAAACCAACAGACGCGATTTGGATGGAGCTGGAATTGATCCAATGACTGTTGTAAAAAAAGCACCAGATATTGCAATGTCGACTACTCAAGAATTGATACCATCTTTGAAACCAGTTTACGACAGATATAAATCTGGTGATATCATGAAATCTGCTTTTGGATCGGATCATGGAGTGACTTCTGGTAAATTCTGGAGACGACCCACAGCCGCTGAAGAAGCTAAGATGGGAATTATAAAAAAGGGTTCTAATCCTGAATTATTTTTCAAATTTGAAAAACCTTCACGAAGAATGAAAAAGTCAAGATTTTTTGAGAACAATCCAGAAGCTCTGGCAGATATGAATAATATCATTTCATCCAATCCCGATACATGGCCTCAGATCCTGAGAACCAAATATCAGATTATCATTGACGATCGATTCTGGGAAAATAATCCTCTGACAAGTTTTGGAAGTGGAGTTGATATTCACAAATGGATAGGAAAACTCCCAAAACCAAAAGCAGGATGGACTCCAGGACAATACAAGTATATGGGCCCTTATAATCCTCTTGAAAAACAAGTAACTTACGATCCAAATACCGGAGAAGTAACTGAGTGGCACGTCAAACCTTTCAACAAAGTTGATGAAATTGCAGCTTATCATGATATATGTTATGATATGGGAAAAAACAAAGGTGATTGCGACAGAGAAATGGTAGAATCTTTGAATCAGATTCCCTATGGTGAAATGCCAAAATGGGGATCAACTGCTCGATTCTTGATTAATACAAAACAGAAACTTGGACTTGGTCTTCAAAAAAACGCGCGTCGGCGTTGAGGAGTGATTGGTCTCAACAACTTGCCGACGAACTTCACAAACCAATCACAAGAAACTTTCAAAAGAGATCAGTCATCTCAAATGGAATTGATGATATCTGGGCTGCTGATTTGGTTGAAATGCAAAAGTTCAGCAAGTGGAACAAAGGGATAAGATATTTGCTGATGGTCATTGATGTGTTTAGCAAGTATGGTTGGATAAGAGGTCTGAAAGATAAAAAAACTGAAACTGTCAGTAAAGCATTTGATGATATTTTTGAAAGTGGCCGACAACCAAAGATGTTGTGGACTGATAAAGGTTCTGAGTTTATCAGCAAACACTTCAAAGATTTTCTGAAGAAAAAAGGTATTAAACTATATCACACTGAAAATGAAGAAAAATCTAGTGTTGTTGAAAGATGGAACAGGACAATGAAAAACAAGATGTGGAAAATGTTCTCTGTGAATAACAACACTGTATTCGCGGATAAGATAGATAAACTGGTTAATGATTACAATAATACGAGACATTCCAGTATTAAGATGACTCCTGTTGAAGCGAGTAAAAAGAAAAATGAGAAAAAAGTTTGGAATAATTTGTATGGCGAATCTATCTTCTTGAAACTTGAGAAACCAAAGTTCGAGATTGGAGATCATGTTAGAATTTCAAAGTACAAAAGAAAGATATTTGATAAAGGTTACACGCCAAACTGGACAGAGGAGATATTTGTGATTGAACAGATTAATCCAACAAAACCTGTTACGTATTCAATCGTTGATCTGATGTCGGAATCGATCAAAGGATCTTTTTACGAACAAGAACTTCAAAAAGCAAAACAGCAGACTTTTAGAATAGAAAAAGTTATCAGAAGAGATAACAAGAAAAAGATGGCATTGGTAAAATGGAGTGGATACCCTGATAAATTTAACTCATGGGTGAGTTTCAAAGACTTGGTTAATTTTTAATACAAATTTTGTATTAAAAATCTCATGTTTATTCCTCAATATCAGAAATAATTAAATCTTCAACATCACCAACCTCAACAGCCACATCTTCATCATCACTTTCACTATCAACTTCTTCCTCGGTTATTGTCAAAAGAGATTCTCGAGGTTTCAATGGTTTTACATAGCACTCATGAACTTTTATTTGAATAGATGTAACAGTCTTGCTCAAGAATATTCCTTCTACTATCAATGCCATTTTGACATTGCAATACTGATCAATATATTTAAAAGGATTCAAATCTTTCTTCCCCTTGGTCTTGAATAGAGAAAGTATTTTCTTTGACTTCTCAGAGTAAATAAGTTTTGCATAAAGAACTGGTGCGGCTGACTCATCTTTTTTTGTTTTCTTCTTTCCCTTTTTATCAACAAATTCAACCTGTTTGTAGTAAAGGGGGGAAGACAAGGTTGATGCCATATCTGATCCGTATTCAGTTTCAAGATGTTTGCAGCATAATTCCCTGATATTACTCAATGCATCAAAAAATGCTTTTTCCTCTGTGTTTGGTTCGCTATCTTTTCCCCAGAGACAAACTGGAATACTGTAACCAACAAGTTTGTTATTATCTTGGTTTTTCTTTTCATTTACTCCAAAAGAGAAAAGAAACGGAGTTTCAATTACGAGAGCACCTTTCTTTCCATTTGGGTATTTGACTTCAATTGGGATTCGTTTGTATTTGATTTTGCTATCTTTGACTTTGAATTCTTTGACTTCATTGAAAATAATATTTTCTGGTGTGAGACGATCGTAACTTGACAACTGCATTTTATTATTAGAATATATTATTTCTTTAAACAAACTTAAAAAAATATTATCTTTAAATAAAATGACAACCAAAGATATCTTAAATAATTATTTCTTCCCAAAAATGTTTCAAATACAACAAACCTTGAATCATCCCTTCAAAATTCTCATTAATTATTTAAGATATTACACATCACCCTATAATTGTGAGAGAGAAGGTATTAATTTATATGATTTATACTTTTCAGCATTAGATATTTATTTATCAAAGTTGAACAAAAAAAAAGAACCACTTTCACATCATGAATTAAATAAAAGAAAAGTAATCAAAGAACAAAAAAATATTTATCTTCAAATAGCATTAATGGACCCAAAGATTTATGATAATGATGATTTCTTTAATTATCATATGGGACTATTATATGATTACAATGGTGATTTTAAAAACCATCGTTTTTTGATGTTTACAGATGAAGAAGAAGATGAATCATTCAAAAGAACATACAAAGTATTAATAAATATGATTAAAAATATTGATAATCTTATTGAAAAAAGTTATTAAACTAAAATTATATTATTTTTAATAATATAATTGATAAACATTCTTACAATATATTTATTTCAAAATTATTTTCTTTTATACAAATTAGAAATTATTTTTCAAAATATATAATCCTTAATAAAATGATTACTAGTGGCCCCGAATTTGATAATTTTGAAGTCAAACCAGAAATGAAATTAGAATCGTTTGATATGAATGAAAAAGACGAAATATTTCTGAATCACCCCTTCAAAATTCTCATGTTTTATCTTGGAAAACATCCCCCTTATTACAGCAGATGGGATGGTATTGATTTGTGTGATTTTTACTTTAAAATGCTTGATGATTTTTACAAATATGGAATTAGTTTTAGAAGAGAAAATGATATTTGTGGTTTTAATAGTCTCTATGTAATAGAAAACGATAATTCAAAAGAAAATCATGAAATTCGTTTCAAAAATAAATACAAATTTATTTCTACTTATCATTATAATTTTAAAACTCTTCTTTTTAACAAAGTAAAAAAAATTAACCTTGATGAACTCGTCAAAGAATCTGAATCACCTTCTTTACCTTTTGTCTCTGAAGATTCAATTCTTGATATTATTCCTTTCCTTGATGCTGTAGAAAAAATTAACTTAAAAAAACCAGCTTCTGAATGGGAATTATTAGAAAAAATAAGATCAATTAAAAAGAAATACAAAATTACTCAATGGGAATACTTGAAAAGAAAAACAATCAGAGAACAAAAAAATAAATATCTCCAAATTGCTTTAATGGACCCAAAAGTATATAATAATGACGAACTTTTTGAGGAATTACGTTTTGGATTACTCGATGATTTTAATGCAGAATTTGAACATTATGCTCATTTAATGTTTACAGATGAAAAGCATGAAGAGTATCTGAAAAGAAATTTCAAAATAATAATAGACATGTTAAAAAATATTAACTATCTTATTGAAGAAGGAAATAGTGAATATCTTGGAATTATTGATGATTAATCCAAATCCGATAAACATTCCTACAATATATTTATTTCAAAATTATTTTTTTTATATTTATAATTAATCTTTTCTAAATATAAAAATAATTTTTGTAATAATCTTTATCACATTCGCGATTGAATTCTTTCAGAGTAGTTATAAGAGGATGCCTTACCATAAAATTTCACCTCTGATTATTTTCTGTCATTTCCGCGAGCCCGCAGGGCGAGCCGATTATTCCTGTCATTTTTCCCAAATTTACAAAAGTTACAAAATTAATCGGATTTTTGGATTTTTTTGAGTTAGAATATTTGGGAAAAAATGAAAAAAAACTCTGATTATTTTCTGTCATTTTTGTACTAGATGGTTTGGTGACAGAGTTAATCAGGAAATGACAGAAAATAATCAGAGGTGAAATTGAATGGTAAGGCATCCTCTTATAACTACTCAAAAATTTCCTGATTTCGGAATCTTGATTCCCTTACGTGGGGCGAATTCTCTAAGTATTTGTTTGATTTCTGCACAGCCATTTAATTCCTTTCTTCCTATACTGATTTTAGTATGCCTTCCCGAAAATCCGACGGAAATAAAAGAATAAGCTAGAAGATATAAAGTACAGGCCCCGGTTCCTGGAAAGCCGATTATCGCTAATCCAGGATTAAATATCGCTAATCACGGAAAAAAATTTTATCCCACGATTAGATTCTGTTCCTGAAAGCACGATTAAGACTAATCTGGGAATAAAGTACGTGTTAAATTTAACCCACTTGGCGAGGACGATTAATTCACTAATCGGGGGAAAACGTTTGTCAAAACAAACAAAATGGCGGACTTACTGTTTCACAAAAACTTGAAAGAAAGTTCCAACAGCGAGAAATTGACCTGGACCTACTAACAGACGAAGATATAGGTTTGACCAAGAGTCATTCAAATATCTAGTAGAAATCCTAAAGACGACCTCCAAAGGCAGACGAGAAGAAACCATGAGCTGTCCCCAATTTTTATGCCATATTTTTTTAGAAGCAGCCAAGCAGGCGGTCGAAAAACTCGTTAAACCGGGGTTTTTTTAGCACTAATCTGGGATCAGTTAATTGCGGGATAATTTTGCTTTCAGGGACACTTTTTTAACCGACGATTAGTTATCCGGGGAATAAAAAATTTAATCGTGGGTTAACTGCTAAGCGGAGAATAAATTAATCGGCTTTTCAGGAACCGGGGCCAGGAAAAGATACTTGTTGGAAACTAACTAACATAAGACTGTTGGCAATCTTCTCCGCTGTTGTCGTCTTTATCAGTTGATATCGGTCTGCGCTTTTCCGTTTTTTGTGTTTCAATGCCAACTCACATTACAATGAAATAGTGCACTTTCAATTAAAACCAAAACTTGACAAGTCAAACACGCACTACGCTGACTACGCCAAGCCACGGTTTGCCCAACATTAAATGCACGAGTTGTCATCTCCTCCAGCCTTTGAACCATCCATAAGCGTTCATAGCCTGTAATCACCTCTGTGCTGTTTTTGTACATTATCAAACTAATAATCTGAGGTTTCCATCAATACAAAGACAACTATTTACGTTGGGAAATAACAACTGAAAAAGAATCGCGTAACAGAGGCTCCCTTAACTAGGAACAAACCCTTGGCTGCCACTGCCACTTTAGGGTGTCTGTGGGCATGCGAAAAGTGTAGTGTGTGTCTTGCTAAGTATTGAATAATGTCAATAAATATTTTCAGTTATGATTCTCAAGAGTGAGTATCCATGGTGATTATTATATTTATATAATAAACCACAAGAGTCGTAATAGGAATACGAATTCAGATATAAAAGTAGAATTCCTCTTCAAAAGAGGTGGTCGCCGTAGTAGACGTTTTAGACTAGATACTGTATCTTAAATAGTTATATATAGCGTGTATAAATAAATTTTCATAAATTTTAATGTATGCTGCTTGAGTTTTCATTATTTAAATGCAAACTAATAACGAGGGTTGGCTTAAATGGCGAGAAGGTAAAAATTTTCTAGATTCCACTCATGTAACCCTGCAGTTATGAAAATAATAGACCAATAATTCGTACTTGGTTCCAAGGCTTGGGGAAATAAAACAAAAGAAATGACAATGAGGGTCGGGGCTTAATAATTTATCCTACCAAGCTTTGGAGCCCCTTGTTTTTCTTGTTGTCTATTCATGATTTAATCAACGTATCGAGGCTTGCCGAACTGATTTTATTCTCTGATGACAGTAATTTTTTTACGTCCCATAAATATCCTTTCCACCTGACAACCTCCTAAAATTCCGAAGTTAATAAATTATTCTTTTAGTTTAAGGCAAACAAGCTCTGCTTAGATTTGAAAAAAAAAAACACTTTATGGTATTTAATCCTCGACAGAAAAGTTGTCATTTTCCAGTGCACTATACACAAATGAACAAAGAATCGAACCGAACCAACTCAGGAGGCTCATAAATACGATCATAAATAAATCATCTACGACTGCCCTATCTTCATTAGCCCTTTAAGGTTAGTAAGGGCAGCCTATGTAGCTGTACAGTCTGTTTATAATATATTATATGTATTTTGTAATAAACTGCATCAGGTGGAAAAACAGAAAGGTCCTGAGGTCCTTAGCCGAGCGAACGTCCCCAGCATCAATGAAGCAGACTAAGCTGTGCTGGACAGCCGGGTCAAACCGGTCGCAAGATAAAACACCACGTCTATCAAAGAGGTTTCTTTATGACAATAGCTTCCAAGGAGGCTTGAAAAGCACCAAGGACAATCTAAAAATAGTCGTCGTAGGTCTTTGGTATTGACTATGACACATGGGAGGAAGCGCTTAACCATATTGAAGGGCGCCAAGAGCTGTGAATTCAAAAGGACAACTGCAGATGAGGAATGCAGACTTCCAAGGAAAGTTGGAGCCAACGAACCTTCAAGTGTTCCCACCGCCCCCTATCCGCACCGTCACAAGAAGTTTTCAGGCAAAGATTTACTTGATTCGCCACTTACATGTACGTAAAAACATAATTCCCAGCCCTAGAATGATTAGATGGTCTTCGTCGCATCGACTTAACAAGGTGTCCAGCCGATGAGAACTGTAAATTCTTTCTCTTTCTTTGATCCCTTTCCCTATCGAGAACAGACGTTTTTATTTTAAGTGCCCTGGGGCCCTTTTCTCGAAAAGGCCGGTAACTTTTCCAGTCCAAGGGCAAATTTTAAAATCAAAACCTGTTGAATAGTAGGCTAGTTCCAAAAAGGTCAATTTTGCTTCGTTAACTGATAGTTTCATTGTATCATTTTCAAAACTATTGAACTTTGATCTTGAATGCAAACATAGCAAACATAACACAGCTTTCCGGGCCCGAAAAGTTACCGGGACTTTCGAGAAACGGGCCCCAGGTCCCATTCGGTTACAAACTCCCTCAAGATTAACTGGATGCTTTGAACCAATGGCTTTATACTTTAAAGTTAACAATTGAAAGTTTAAAACTTACTTTAAAATTCATACTTAATATTTATCATAATCATTTCCAGAGAAACGTTTCTTTAAAATGAACTGGTGCAATTTGTCAACTTGTGCGATAAAGCATCTAGTTGAGTTCTCTGATGCTATCTTAAAGGACAGAAACGTCTTCAATGAATACGCTTTCCTTTCATTGCGCTGGCATTGTATTCAGTTTCATTATTTAAATTTTAATAATTTTGAAAATATTTGTGAATTCTATCCGTATACCGTTTATTACATATTTAAATATCTTTCTCTGCTGACTTTAGGATCAAACCAAGTATTTCCCTATTTCCATTTACTAGGTAACTCATTTAAATCACACTTGAGGTTTAAAACGGTGGAACATTTGTATGCCAAATGCTTGCATACAAACTATACTTAGCCTCACCTTGCAATTGAATGTATTCCATCGTGTCTTAAATATTAAATGAAGGATAAGATTGCAAAACTGAGGTCCTGCTGGAACTCAGAAAAAATTTTTCCATTGAAAATTAAATGTAATATTCAAATGATACACTTAAACGGTTAAGAAATTCGCAATCAACAAATTATAATCCGCGCTTGTTCGTCAACGTTGTGTTTAATTAACAATGATCATCATTGTGTACTTCTCGAAAAGTCGAACGTTTTGTCAACCATCTAAAGTGTTATGCATATAATTATATGAGTGACTGGTTAACTGTCAGACGGAAAAAGAACCAGAACAAATAAAACAAAACGATCTAATCTATAATTGGTCCCTTAAAGCAAATATGAATTTATTTGATTACCTCTGATCACAAAATCTATAGATTCTCACTGTGTCACTGAATAGCAAAGCCTATGAAAAGAACTAGAATTAATATTT
This sequence comes from Porites divaricata, assembly GCA_038088405.1. Classification (NCBI taxonomy): domain Eukaryota; kingdom Metazoa; phylum Cnidaria; class Anthozoa; order Scleractinia; family Poritidae; genus Porites; species Porites divaricata. The sequence goes on from JBBMOI010000021.1 coordinate 3,164,596, forward strand.
AATAATCACAAATAGTACAAGGTTGTGGTGGTACAAATACCTTTATACGGCAGAGAAATTGTTGTCCCTTCCTAGCATTCGAGCAAGTCAGTTCAGAGTTCAGGTAGGTGAACTGAGATTTGTAATTGGCTTTGATTTTAGCGCTTTAAGCTAACCGAGATAAGAAAACCCCTCGCAATACATTTTCCCTCAAATCTCAGGATAACTCTGGCAAAAAAGAACTAACATTGAATTATCCTCTAGAATCAGAATTTTCAGAATCGTCAGTTATTGTCACTTATCAGGTAATTCCAAAAAATGGGCGTTAGGGAAAAAGAATCTCTTTATGATGATAAATTCTACTTTATCACCCTGTTGGGGAACTAAAGTTAACAGTGTTTCTCTACCCTACCGACTCATCCAAATTCATTAAACAACTTTTCAATCCTTTCAATCGTTCACCTTGCTACTTTGATTTAATCGGATTGTACGATGGTGATCCAAGACTGAAAACGTATCACACCGAGTTGAACACAGTTTGTGTGGTGGAACCTCCATGAGTATTTCGGTGGCCATTTAAGAGCGAAGGCTACACAATTCGTTTTTATACGTACTGGCATTATGATAGTAATTGGGAAATTGGTTTGTTGCCACATGTTTAGAAAAGACGGAAGATAATCCACAATAATCCAGACCGATATGGTTGGTTTTTGGTGCACACCGCTTGGCTTCATGGTCTACCTGGCAGAAATCATCGCAGATCAGCCTCGCAACGATATCTGTCAAGACACAGGTAGAGAAGAATTCGGATGGGCTTTAATTGGGCATGACTATGAAATCTTCACGGCTGAACATTTCGGTCGATGTTTCTTTGACTGTAGCTTAGATGAAAAATGTCAAAGTTCAACGTTTCTGTGGAACACTAAGGAATGTAAGCTGAATAAAGAGACAAAGAAGTCAAGGCCAATGGATTTGGAGGAAAATCCAGCTGCCACTTACATGGAAAATCCTTATCGAGGTATTTTTACTCTACATCGTCTAAAGGGAAACCAATAGACTATATAAGGTTTACTGTCAAGCGTCAATTGGCAATTTTTATAAATTCAACTTTTATGTTTGTGTTATCAAAATGTTCCTTTTTACTGTTGGAACCGTAATTTTACTCACGAGGAATGGTCAGCACATTGGCAGAAATAATTATGATTAAAAGTTATATAGCGCAACTTTCCATGGCACATGATCAAATGCGCTTTACAATAAGTTAAAAAGGAAGACTAAAAATGAATAAAATTTACAACCAGGTACAGAGTAGAAAGATTTAAAAATGAAATAAAATGATAAATAATACAATATATGAGACAAATACTCTACTACAAAGCTTGTTTAAAAAGATATGTTTTCACATGGCATTTAAAATTTGACAGAGTCAAGGCTGGATATTTCTCCAGGTATAGGTTGTTCGAGAGCTTTGGAGCTGCATAACAGAATGTTCTACCACCAAGTGTTGGGAGTATCTTGCCGCTTGGAACCTCAAGCATTACTTTTTTGCTGGATCTGAGAGAATATCCTGTTTAGTTGATTACCTTCGGCTGCTCAATTTGCAAATATAATTAGGCGCCATGCTGTGAATAGTTTTAAAAGTCATAAGTAAAATCTTAAACTCAATGCGATAATTGATAGGAAGCCAGTGAAGCTGAGATAAGACTGGTGTTATATGGCAAAACTTAGCTTTCTTAAAAATAAGCCTTGCAGCCGCATTTTGAACTCTTTGTGTTTTATCGATTTGTACCTGTGGCAATCCATAGAGTAAACGGTTACAGTAATCTAAATGGTTGGAGACGAACGCGTGAATCAAAAGTCTCTGAGGAGTCACGCGGCAGGTATTAATTCTTACCCGCCTTATGTTGTAGAGATAGTGAAATGATGCATTACAGACTTTGTTGATGTGGGAGTTAATTGACAGCTTTTCATCAATGTACGAGCCAAGGTTCCTAACAACTGACGATTTCATTATAGCAGAGTTTCCCACGGTGATCGAAGAAATATTAACTTTAGATAACTGTTGCCGGGTGCCAATGATGCGAAATTCCGTCTTTTCATCATTGAGAAGGAGTTTGTCATGTTCCATCCATGAGCGAATGTCGTCAATGCAATTTGCATGACAGTTATAAGTCGTCGGGCTTGAAGGACAAATATATTTGTGAATCATCCGCATAACAGTGACAATTTGGAAGGTGACGTTCAATGATGTTAAATAGCTTTGAAGAGTAGATGATATACAACAAGGGGAAGACTGTCAGAGAGGGCGCCGGGAATGGAAACACGTTGACTTTTTCCTGACAAGTACGACTTAAACCAATCTAATGGTGCTCCAGAAATTTCCAATGATTTGAAGTCTATGCAACAAAACACTATGATCAAAAGTGTCAAAGGCAGCGCTCAAGTCAAGTAACACAAGTAGAACAGCATGCTGAGAATTCATTTCCATAAGAATGTCGTTAGTAACTTTCAAAAGTGCGGTCTTGTACTATGGTTCTTTCTGGATCTTTCTGTAGGCAGATTGTAGTAATGGGTAAAGATCATGTTTCTTCATGTGGTTGTCAATTTGAAGAAACACAGCTCTTTCGGTTACTTTTGAGATGAAGGAAATTAAAGATTGCTTACAGGCTGATAATTCTTAAAAACAGTGTCAAGACCATTCGTCTTAAGAATCGGTCGAACCAAAGCCTCTTTCCATGCTGAGGAAAAATGGCCACTTTCAAGTGAAATACATGTATTAACCATTTTAGTTATGACCGGGAAGAGGGCATCAATGCACTTGACCAACAGGGGTGTAGGTATGGGATCGAGAGCACACGATTTCTTGGCCAAATTCATGATAATGCTGTAAGTTTCATCTTCTGTAATTACTTTAAAGCTACAAAATGACGGAGATTGTAGTTTCATGATGGGGGCACAATCTTGACAATCCTGAATTGTATTTAGATCTTGTGTTAGTGATCTTTTCAGAAATACTGCAAACTCCTTGTGAATTTATGAGAAACTTGTCAACATGCAAACATGTTGGCAACTGACTTTGGGCGGCCAAGGTCTTTGACAAGAACAAAAACGTTTCCCTCTAATGGGAATTCAGCTCTTTTTCAAGCAATTATACAAACCAAAAAACATCATTGATATTGTTTTGTCAACCAACATGGTCGCCTTGTCACGTGATTTTAAACCAAGAATAATAAGCAAGAATCACTCAGAACCAAAATCAGTCTTGTTTGTCTTGTTCTCCCAACAAGAAATTCTCCTTTCTAAACGAATGACAGTCCTTACGACCCTTTTAAAACGTCGAGCTTCACTTGCACCAAATCTAATACCAATGAGCAAAATTAAAGTTGTTATCCTCGCTCATATGCATGATCCGGCACATGAGAAGTTCTAAAACCTATAAACCGAGCCTAACTCAATACTTACAGCGCGATTGAATGAATCAGTGTTCCCCTAAACCCACGCGACAGTCATTCCGTGGAAACTGATAATAAATAAGGAACAATTCACACTTCCCTGCTTTGATCCCTTTTTTGATAATTATTTCATTTTTGCTACTGAGATTAAACAGGTCAAAGCAGAATTCAAATAAATATTTACAACAGCAAAGAAAACTCAACAAATCGATACCCAACAGTAAAAGCCTGTATCCAAACACCAGTCCAAATGCCATACGGTTCTTTTTAGTTAGTTTTTATTTCCTTATTCATAGCAGAGCTCTGGCGCGCGAAGCGCGCCTGCGGAGCACCATGGGTAAGTAAATCTACCCATCCCAGAAAATTTGGTATTCACGTGACCGTACACCGCCCCCCCGCTGCCCATTCGTCCGCACCACAGGGCAACTAGTGTTCAATCCTAACACTTTCTACCTAGTTTAGGAGCACACATAAATTGCACATCAATGTTGTGATCAATTGACAGCTGTCAAAACAGGGTATCCGCTGACCAGTATCACCTGACCGTATCGAGGGCTCAGGTGTCGCCCCATCGAGTGCGAGTATCTTTTTGAAGTTATCCACTGACAAGTTACTAGTTTTCAAATGATCGCAGGCTCAAGTTTAATTTTTTTTTAATTCGTATGAAATATGTTGTGTTTTATATGTGCCGCACAATTAAAATTTTGATTTCAAACTGACCTCGGAAGCTAAGATTCAGCCAGTTTTTGCAAGCAGGGAAGACATGCCAGTTGCTTTTGACTTTTCTCACCAAGGTCACGCGTTGGTCACGCTCTACGTCCAATTTTTATGCTGTGATTGGTCAAAATTTGACAGGTGAGTTCATGCGGAAAATTTATCCAGCATCTTGAAACCTGTTTACTTTGACAGCTGAAACTGACAGAGTTTTGTGTCAACTTGTGATGTTTTTAACTGTCTTTTTCCACTGAATGTACAAAATGAAATTCAGCTGCTATCAAGAGAGCTAGTTTATTTATTGGGTTTTTGGTTGAGAAATACGTCGCTTGTTAAAGTCGGAAATCCGATTTCGGATGGCATCGTTTTCGTTTTTCACTTTGCTTGATGCGTGAGAGGGTTGAAAAGTCTGAAGCGATTCTGGCCTTACTTGATAGTTTTCAGTACATCTCGAATGGTAAGCCTGAGTAATTATTGTATTTGACGTTTGTTTTTTATATCTAATTTAAGTAATGGTCCGGATAAGAAGGAAAGGACCAAAACGCAGTGAACACGTCGGAATGCAGAAAGTTGCTAACTTTACTATTGTCTCTACTATGGTTCTGATTGGTTTAAGAGCAGTTGTCTGTAAGATTCGAACTATATTGAAAAGTCGCTGCCACACTATCTCACCGAATTGGCTAAAAATTGGCATGTAGACTTGATTTGGGGTCTTTAATAAGGAATAGGTAACTTTAGGTTCTAATTCCTCCTATTTCGGAAATTACCGACACGGGCGGTTTTGGGGTGCTTCGGACCGGCGCCATATTGGTTAATAGAAGATGTTTTTGGGCCTTCGACTACAGCCCTGTCTTCAAAGCTTATCTTCCTTTGCCAATACACATTGAAAGAACTATCCCTCTTTATTGTATTTTTAGAAACTACTTCGAAATTGACAACATTTTCGCAACGATCGATTAAACTTTTGGTGGGTATACTTTTTGAATTTTTTACACCCGTAAAATTAACAGAAATTCAAAGGCGTATATTTCTCTTGCCACATCGCTTTGAAGGTTGCCACTCAACCTGAATACTCATCGTTTGTAGTTAAATCTAGTTCGTTAATAAAAAAATTGGGCAAATTTAATGGAGCAGAAACAAAAGTAATGAATGGAAGAGTGTTCTAGCGACTTTGTCAATGAGCTTTACACCGATTACTCGCCAGGTGTTGCCAAAATTACAATCGATCATAGAAATTCTGTCACTAAATCTGAGTGGTCTATACAACAAAATTAGCCTCTGTAATATAAGCGATAGCTCTGCTGCGAAAAACAGTATAAAAAGGCAGATTGTATGAGGAAAAGGAAAATGAATTTGCTATATTTATGCTACGACGCATAAGTAAAATGCAGCCATCACAGTCAAACTGGAATTTTCCTGATTTTCCTCCAGTTCCTTTATCGAAAACAGAGCTTTTAAAATTAACCATAATAATGAAAATTGAAATGTATTACCTCACTCGACGACAAAGATGCCAATTTCCACCTTGATCGAAAAAAAGTAATATTTTCCCACGCATATCACGGGTCGATCGTCACGTTCCTTGCATGGCGTTACAACTCACGTGAAACCGCCTGGTTTCAAACAACTGAACTGAAGAATCGGTGAAAATCGTAGCCAGGCAATAAATAATGGCATTGATTAAGTTATCATTATTAGTGAGCGAGGATGCGATGATAGTTCCAGCTACATGTATTTACAGCGTTTGAAGATTCAGTCAAAACTCATGAGACATGAGCCCTTGAAATAAACATTATTATTTCCGGTTTTGCAAATTGGGCGTAGCAAAGTAATAAATAGACTCATTCTGTCTTGTACACCATTAACAACAGTTTCAGTTATTTTGTTTCAATCAAGCAACTCGTTTTGAGGAGATTCTTGGTCTTTCCATAAAGTGTTTTGTGATAAACAGGAAAATTGGTTTGGAAGAGGTTGAGAAGAATGAGGGATGATCACAGGAGATAAGAAAAGTCCCCAGTCACCCCACCGAGGGGCTTCAAAACTGTGCGCAAATGCCCACCCTAGGGACAATTCCAGACTTTAGTTTACTTGAAAAAGCTTAAAATCGCTAGTCCATGTATGGATAACTCAAGAGAGTCCTAATTCTAAATAAAGGAAACAGCAAAGAAAATTCAGTTAGCGACCAAAGTGTTTATCCGATATCGCGAATAGTAAGGGTGTTCTTTCACGGAGTGACTGAAGATGTGTCTGCAGTTTAATGTAAAATAATTCACCATGCTCACGGACCTTTCGACAATATAAGTGTACCGATTGATAATATCAGTGGTAAAAAACGAACGCTTTTTACTGTAGGACGATGACGTCATCATACAAAAGGTATCCTCATTTTCTAACGGTCAAAACCTAATTTTCTCTGCTCGTAAACTCAAAGCGCCTCTGAAGACAAGTAGTGGTAATGTGCTTGTTAGTAAGACTGTGCCCATCGTACATAACCTATTGCATTTTCCATGTTAAAGGTGCGGCGCTTATTAGGGAGCGGCGCTTATTTCAACTACGGGTAAAAACACTAAGGGGAATATAGAGAGAACTCAGACTTCGGCAAGAAAAAGGACAAATATGCACACCTCGAACTGCTATATGAACCTGGTTTCGAAAGTTCCCGTACATTAAAACCTTAGAACTCACTAGTAGGTCGTGGTCTTGTTTGTCAAGCGATATGGTTTTGGTATCTTTTTATATCAAGCGCAGTAACAAAGGTAGGACGTTTATTTGTAAATGAAATTAGCGCTGCGGCGCCTATTCCGTAGCGGCGTTTATTCGAGAAGAGGTGCTTAATCGATCATTTACGGTAACTGCTTGGAAAAAAAAAGAAAAAATGAAAGATATATTCTGTCACTTGGGAAGATAACCTTGATTTCATAGGTTCGTTGGTGTCAAACAGGTAACGTAGTGCTTTCGTCATTTGAAAAATTGGAAATTTTTGCTCTATTTTCCCTTGGCTTGGTGCCTTAGTGGTATATGCTTCTTTGGTCTTTATGTGAGCTCGGCTGAATTCATTATAGCTTTTCTTTCAAATATATAGAAAAAAAACGTTGCTCAGTTTCTATTTTTAGAGCACTGTCCAGTCAATTAAGTTTTTTTTTAGTCAGGGAGAAGATCGTTTTTTGTTAACCTTTATAGATTTTTTTACGTATGTACGGGCCTGAGGAAATGTTACCTGAAAAGAAGCTACGATCCTAACTTTCTACCTTCGAGTCTTTTCCCTAGCCATAAGTTTTTCCCTCAAGGAATTTTTCTTTGTTTTACATAATGATTGATCTTGTATGCTTATCCTGCGATTTTTGAGGCTTAGTCCTGCGCCGTATTCTGATGTGATCTACTTTATGTCGCTTTCCCCGATCTAACAGCTCCTCACTGAACAAAAACGGTTTTAATTGTGTCTACTCAGGGAACTAGCTAATATTTTTCCAGCGGTACGCACGTTGTTCCCAATTCCCCATAGTCCCTGTCTTAAGCGCTTTCATGTGCATTGGTTAAATTTTCTATTCATAAGCCTACTATGCTTGTAATCGCGCGCGCATTCTGGCGTCATTTATCCTTAAAAAATTAGTTTATTGAAGAAAGGCTGAAGTAAAGGTGTCATGAGGCGTTTGTGTTTTTATGAACTATTTGACGCGGTCCTCTTTTTACGGCTTATGTCCGTTGGTGAAATTGCTACTTGGGTTTTCTTGGATTGAAAAGGGCGGGCTCTTTCTAAACGCTGCCGTTGTTTATGGGACCTTAGTATTCGGAACAGAATCAGTCGATGGCAAACAACGAAAATACTTTTATGTGGTAAGTTACAGTGATGAACTTTGCCTTGAGATGGTCATTTTTTTGTTTGTACCTTCAGCGTTGATCCGAAAATGTTTTGTTATGGATGGGTTAGGGGGGGCAGAGATCAGAACATGCACCACGTGTTGTTTACGAGACATTAAAGATATGCAAACTGTTAAACAGTCTTTTATATACAAATCAGAATAGTTGCAAATGCTTAAGGGAGGCCCTAACTATACAATGATTAGAAGGGCAATATTTGGAAAGGTACATGGTCATGGAGTTTAGGAGATTTGACTAAGCAGCCAATTTCCCGCCAAACATACTGGCGTGGAGTGGCGCCAAAATTGTGTTCGCTCGCCCCGGGCTGGCTCGACTTTTGGGATACGGCCATAGAGTTTAATGTAAACAATGAGTTCATCATCTATATAGCCTGCTGACCCCAAGGTGATTGCATTTTGCTTTTCAGACACCCATCAGTTACTTTTTGACCCTCTCCGGAATCAGAATTTATGTCCGTGTGGTGTAATACTGGTGGTGAGGTCAGTCTACAATCCGAGTCGTGAAAAACACCGACAATTTAGCCTTTACGTTCAAAACATTTCTGGCTATCGGGAAAAAAAAAGAAAAAGCTTAATATACCAAAATAAAATTTCATTTCAAATTTCACTTTGTGACCGTTCGAAAATTATTGTGAATCAGACTGAGTGAAAGTTCACTCAAATAGGGGGGCGAGGGGTGGGGGAAGGAATTCTTAACAGTTCTAGTTTGCTAGAAAATTAAAAGGTAGAGAAAAAACTGGGCGAAATGCAGAATACACGCAAGAAGGAGAAAGAGAATAAAAAAAACTTTCTGTTCAAAGTCGGGTGAAACGTTTAATAGCGTCAAGAAGACTGAATTGGATTAAGGTTGTTCATTTCACTTCCGTTCCAGCGTGCAGTTGCCCTTGACCTCCTAAAAATAGCTTCGTTTCCCACCCCGATCATTCCATGTCATATTTTTCCGACTTTTATTCAGTAATGACGGTACGATCACGTAATTTGACTTGATGAGTTCTTTAACTTCATTTCAAGTACTAGTTTTATATCTTACGCCGGAAAGATCTGCCAAATGTGCATAGAAGCAAAGGTAGGTTCCTGTTTACAGGTGTAATATCGAATACCATATAATTCGCGTAAAGCCGCAGTGCGCGGTTTGTTTTTCTAGCCTTTTGATAAAAATTGACAAAGTTTACGTTATCTTTGCCTGAGAAAATATGTAAGTTGTAGCTTTATACGGCGAAATACTACAGAGAAAATTGTAACTGTGCACACGAGCGGCTCCCGATTGGACTGGCAAATCGAAGAGCGAACTTGAGCTAGTACTGTGTGTAACAAAATGTATAATTTTCATTTTAGCGCATATTTCAAGCTCTTCGCAAGATCAGAAACAAAAGATCATCTTTTTACATTACAAGTGAAGGTTTTTTAAGCGATAGATAGGCTTTAAGAGGCACGATCAATTTTTAAGATTTTCTTTTCAAATATTCACCGAATTTCGTTTGGAAGTTTTAGCGGCCAAATGGCTGAACCATTGCGCATTCATGCAATTATAGTTCTGCTACATTACATTTGCCCAATTATTTTATTCAGCAGTCTAATTTATCTATAAACAAACTATGTTTAGTTAAAATGGCTTAGTCTAAATCGATGTGGCATGGGTGATATTGACCTTCCAATTTCTACCAAATTTGTGTACCTTTTAAGTACCGAGAAAGTGCCGTGAGGAGTTATAGCCGTTCGTAGCTCAGGCTTAACCATTTTCAGATAAGAGTAGGTAAATGAAAGGAGGAAGGATAGTTCTTTGTGACTGTATGAGTCACGATTAAGTTATTTCAATGGTAAGGCTAGAATTAATTATACCAAACCTCTTTCAGTTCACCAACATGGCGGCCCCTCGAGGCCTCGTCAAAACTGTCATTCCTGTATCTTTGAAACCAAAGAGAATTCGAACCTTAGAATATGCATTCAGTATTTAGGACACCATTCTAAGACTACCTGCCAAAAATCAGCCAAATCGATGAGGTACCGTGTCAGGCCGAAGTTCGAATTTTACAGACAATCACTCTTAAACATCAAATTTTACGAAATCTTGGCAAAGCAGCATGTACATTAATCCCTTTTTTTCTATTCAACTTCCTTATAACAAAATCTCGTCTTAGTCTGAGTAACACAGAAATCGTATCTGCAGATCATGTAAAATTGTAAACATTTCTTGGCTATTGTTTGCAACTCTTGTGATTGGTCGAAATGTTTTAACACAAAATTACACTCTTTAAAAGTGGAGTTTAAATACATTTTCTCTCGTAAACTGCCTTTTTGTAGGTTTATGCATTCTCTGCGTAAAAATTAAAATATTTCTATGTGAGGAAAGCGTATTGCGCCACAACAAAAGAAATTGCTTCCCTTCTTACCTGGATCGTTACTTAATGAAGTCGAGCGTAGTTTATGCGGCTATTTAGTTTATGCACGTTTTAATTGTAAGATTTGAGACAATGATGTGACCGAGTATCAGGTTTGATTATAAGCTTATAAAACTTTAAAAAGCCTTTAGATTAGTCATTTCTTACCGCGAAAAAAAGAAAACGTTCCAAAGAATATTTCGTTATAATTCTGGCTGTAAAAGAAAGCTTTGAGCGTTTTTCTTGCCTCGAGTTCATCTTTGAAAAAGCAAACACCGGGAAGCCGGCTTGCAAATGAAAAACATAAACAAGGATTTTCGGAGACACTTTAATACGTGTCTTCGTGAATGAAAATCGTTGTCTCTGTATATGTTTCACCGAATTATTGTCCTTTTACTGATTATTGGTAGTCTCTTTTGCAATTTTTATCGCTGTGCCGTTTGTTTTCATGATCAGTCGCTCATGAACATCGCTTGCATGCAGAAGTAGTCAAAATGCCGCGCGTATCAAACGCTTTTGAAGATTACACATCGTTATAAAACGATTAAATAAAAAATAAACATAATAAATTCTTTAACATGTTGAAGCGTATAACTCTATTAATTATAATTTAAACAGTAGACTTTGGCGCTTGTCAAAAGTGAGAACCGGCTAGCTGTATAGGTGATTTTGGAAATTTTTAAAACGGTTTCGCTAATGCACCTATCAATGTTAAGCCCCAGGGTGGGGGGGGGGGGGGGGCGGGCAGACCCGGGGAATTTGACATTTTAATGGGAGCCAGAGTCAAATTCCCCACCCCCAGACACCTACTAAATGGAAAGGATATGTCTTTTACAACCTCACATAGAAACAGAAACAGAAGGAACGAAGACTCTTCTATTTATAAACATTCGATCATACAATGAAAGAAGTGATGGTTCATATATACCGAAAAATAAAACAGATTTCCTCACCTTTCTTTCGCTCATGTTGTCTTGTTACTTTCAAGAAAAGCAAAGGTCACTTACCTCTGGTGACTTCTGGGTATTACTGGCAGGTCACTCATTTCCAGTTTCTCTCGGTCTTCCAAGATGGCGGCCATGTCAAATTCCCCACCCAGGGGAAGGCATGCTCAGTCAATTTCCCGTGGGTAGCCCCCCCCCCCCCCCACCCTGGGGCATAACATTGATAGGTGCATAAAAGCCCACACGTGCTTCGATCGTCCTGAATATTGAGTGAGTGCAAATTGTATTGCAAAATTGTGAAATACTGCATTCTGTCCGAGGTCTGTATGATAAAAGCAGCGCCTCATGGTACTGTTTCACCTCAGATGTGATGTATAAAAAGTATAAAAGGTTGGTTTACACGTCCCCAGACTTGTTGGCAAGATTTTGTAAAGTAAACTTGTCGAACGCAAAAAATTCCGCCTGATTTGTTTTCCAGGCCTAATCTACTGTGATCAAGAGCCCGCGCTCTTAAATGTGATCGAAGATGATTGCTATTTTTTGGGTGTACATATAAGGCTAGCAACTCGATGTAAGATTAAGTTCACTCTTAGCTTGGACTGTTTACAAATTACTGTTCTCTAAAATCACTTAACCTTTCCCTCAAAAGTAACATGAATGTGTTCTAAAGTTAACTGAATTGTGGAATACAAGTTTATTGTTTGATTTAAATCATAAATTCGAGTCAATAGGAGCTTCGCTTTTAGCCCTGTTTAAATCTATATATTAAGAGGTACCAATTTTTTTTGCTGTTGTTGTTTTTTTTTTTTGTCTTGTTTGTTCGTTCGTTTTTCGTTTTTACTTTAAGTGTACTCTGTAAAATAAAAACTTCAAATAAAAATTAGTAAATTGCAAAAAAAAATTACGCTGTTGTTTGCGAAGTGATAAACTTGTGAATTGCACGTTTGAAAATTCTGCAAAGATCTATTTTTAAACTTTTGGGTGATTTGATCCGTCAATCAAATCGTACTTTTTAATGGTTTCCTTTCTGATTTTGTTGAGATGGCTTCGGGTGCATATGCTAAAACAATTATTCTTTTCAATCTCGGTGAATGGTGGCTTTAGGAATATTTACCTCGATTTCAAAGAATAATCGTCTATTATCCTCTACTAATTTGAATGCGGTTTCTTGCAGCCAAAAAAGGCTCAAAGGCTTCGGTTCCAGGCTCGTCATGCAAAGATATTTTAATGAGCGGTGACGCTCAGGGGGATGGTGGATACTGGATTGACCCCACTGACTCAGGGGATCCCTTCAAGGCGTTCTGTGACATGAATAGTTATGGAGGTAAGCAATTTTTGATTCTTTTCTTTCTTTCTGAATACATGTAAACGGAAAAAATAGTCTATAAAGATCGAAGTTTTGATAACACCTATGCCATAAAGAATTTACTGCATTGCCTTATTTGGATCCCAAATCATGTCCGTCGCACACCCGGGTTTCACATCTGCTCATCAGTAAGCAATGTAATCGGGTAACATAGCTTTGACAAAAAGCCGTCTATCGATCACTGAACGCCTTTAAGGAATACACCAGTTAGTTTGACTAATTTGACCAGTTTGACAGCCCTCAAATTTTATGCATGTTATTGGTCCCTTTGTTTCCTGAGAGGTAAGGTAACTTCAAATGGTTTTAAAGTTTTCAACGGTTGCATAGTTGAATAATGAATTTTATTGGTCCGTTTGTAAAAACAGAGAAAATCTTTTGTTTTGAGCTCGAGAATAAAGCGTTGTGATTCTTCTTTCAAGTGTCCCGGTTTGAGATTCCTCTCTGCAATACTTCTTACCAAGAGAGAATGAGCTAAGAGAGCGAATCCCCCATACATGACCCTCTTCCCATGAAAATTTTTTTCAATTTATTTTTGGTTCTGTGTCATACTGCGTGATTATTTTAAGAACGCCACCTTATTGGTCGGTTAGAGTGGCGTCATGGAAACAACAGACAAAAATAACCTACGCAGCACGCGCGCGAATTTTAAATAGATTGAAAAAAATTATCATGGGGCACAAGGATTCGCTCTCTTAGCTCATTCTCTCTTGTTCTTACTAAATTATTCTTAGTTTGTTGCCTATACCCTAGAAACCACCAATAGCGAGACTAGCGAGATTCGGGATAATTTTGTGAAAGGGACATGAGATTTGGAGATTTTAAGAATCGGCAACTATCCTTACCCAGAGAGTAAGAATATATTAGTAATAGTATATACCCTGAGAAAAAAGTGACCTGCATTTTCTATGATGCAGTAAAACAACTTTTACCGTAACTTTTTAGTTATCCATGATTTTTGTCTACCCCGCACCTCCAACCGATCATTTAGTTTCTATTGTTTACTGTTACTCATGTATTCCTACTCTCATTTTGTTCCCTGTTTGTTTGAAAATGATAAGCTTATCTTATGAGTCATATGATTCAATGGGTTATGAGTAAGGTTATATAAGTCAGGTTAAGGATAGAGGTAAGGGTTTTGAGCTAGGTTTAGGGTTAGGGTTAAGGTTAGAGGTAATGGTTAGAGGTAAAGGTCTTGGACTAAGTTGAGGGTTGAGGTTAGGGTTAGAGGTAATGGTTAGAGGTAAAGGGCATTGTGCTCGGTTTAGGGTTAGAGTTAGGGATTAAGAGGTTGATGTTGGGTTAAAGATTAGGGTAAGGGTTTGGGTTATGTTTAAGGTTAGGGTTAGGTCGATACAAAAAGCTATCCGGTATAGTATGAACACCTAGCCGATATGTGACTCGCCATTTTCGAGATTGACGCCGCGCATCTTCGCTCCGTCACAAAAATCGGGCCGAAATCAACGTTCTTATGTGTGAACAGAAGCCCTATCCGGTATGGTTTTCCTGCCGGCGCAAAAGCTATCTGGCCATGATAGCGTCATCATAGTCTTAGTTCTCTCGTCGCTTCATAAATTTTTTAAAGCGCTTTAAACAAGTTTCTAGCCTTATCAAATTAAGAATAAAAAAGTCTGCCATCGAAAACGTTTTACGTATTGTGGCTCCTGATAGTTCAGAATAGCATTAATTATTTTTTTTAGATGATACTATTACTCTCGGCCAGATAATAAAAACGTTTTACCTATTTGTTCCTATGATTACCCATTGTTTCAGGTGGATGGCTTCTTATCAGTCGCTTTATTATGGAAACATTGGATTCAATAAACGATATTTCAGTCTCGTCGGATTCGTATGGGACAATTCTTCCTGCATACACTTCCAACAGCCAATACCTGCTGAGAAACGGCTTCAGTCAGTTGAAAGAAGACATGGGCTTTACTCAGATCCGACTGTATTGCTTCAAAAAGACAAGAGGCCGAGTCTTTCATATCATGACCAACGAAGATGTCAAAGGGGCGAACGTGTTGAAGTTTTTCACTTCGTCCAATAACATGCCCAAAGCTTGTGGATCCTTTTCACTCCTACCAGATGACAACTCGTCTCTGGCAGTCAACTGTGGCAAGTGGGGTTACCCAAACTCAGATCGATGGGGACATGGAAATATGTTAACAGATAGTCGCCTCTTTAAAAGGGCCATGACATGGGCATCTGTTCCCCGGTTTTATCGCTTACAAGGTCCAAAATATCACTGTGACGACAATGATAACCTTAACCCTTCAATTGGTGACACCTGGCAGGTCTTTGTGCGATAATTTATTAATAGTTATTGGATATGGCTGAGTATGTGATATGAAGAATTATGCAGATCGAAGAAAGTGTCATATCGGCGTCGAAGATTAACACCCTCCTTTAAAACTGCATAATACTTCATATCTTTGGTTTATTCATATCATATATCATATCATTTAATTTTATCCTTTTTTCAAAATATCTTCCATCTGATCAATGTATAGACTTGCTCAAAACTTGACTTTTTGGCCGACAAAGTCGAGAGAACCCTACAAAAACGGACATGATATTAACCCAATCTCGAAAAATCATATGCCAAGTTGGCATCGAGGCCTAAAGGGGAATAAAACAGAACAACTCTTCTTGAGGCTCAGCAATGAACAACACATTTCTATTTGGTGTTTTATCCCCTCAAGACTCGGATCCAAGTACGAATTTCAATATTTCGAAATTGGTCTATTGAGAAAGTCTACCATCTATATAAAGTTGCCGTCTTCATAACATTTGACTATTCTTGGGCAGTTTCAAGTTTTTCATTGACGTGAGAAATCTTTTGCCATTTTCTCCAGCTGTGCTCTGCCAAAATAGTTAAGCTACCGCGCCACCGTCTGTTCCTTTTTCTATCCACAATCGGCAAACATCTTCCAAATTATTTTGATCAACGCTTGCCGCCAATCAGAAAATCAGAAATGTTTTGAATGCCGAATACAAATCATAACAATTCTGTCTAGTTTTTGCTTTTAATCATCACTTGGAAATTTCTCTAGGTAATTATTGGAACCTGTTGCCTCACAGGAGGAAACCTAGCTATGTAAACACTAATACTATCAGAGCAGGGTGCCAGAGTAGAAACATAAACGCGCCTAAATTTTTGGCCATTCAACCAGTCGCTTTTTCTCGAACACCAAGTGCAGCCTTGTTTTTGAAAGGCAGATTAACACTAATCCAGGATTAAAATTTTTTCATCAAGAGCCCAGCTCCTTGAAAGGTGGATAACTCTATCTATACTAAACCTCTATGACAGGGATAACGCCAATGGCTTCCCTAATCGATATTTTTCCGCCTGAAAATTTATTCCGTTTTCTTCTTCGCCTTTGATATATCGCGTGATCTCAGCACGCCCGCACAAGTAGGACTCCTTACGCCCTTCACCGGCGAAAACTGTCTACGCATGCTCTGCAAAAAATGACACGTGATCGATTTCGGGCAATGTCATTGGCTCCGAGCCAAAAATGCCCGCGAAATGTTGTTGAGATGAAAGAAGCGATGGCAGCTTTTTTTGGCAGTGACGACGTTGCAATTTCTTGCCACTGTAAGAGATCAAAAATTATTTTGGTCGAAGTTTTGACGGAGATGTGTTCTCTAGAGAATATAGCGTCCTGAAACTGGCGAAAAATCGCATTGGCATGGTCTGATTCAGTGTTATTGACGTTGAGATCGCTGGATTGCGTCTGGAAGACATGCCGAAAAGGTGAGTAATTTTTACTCTCTTTGTTTACTGCATGTTCCGGCTCATTCGGGACAAAAAGAAATTATAAAGTAGTGGAAGAAAAATTATTGCGCTTTGTTTTGGTATATAAATAAGCTTGTACCGAGTGGCTCGGAAGCGACAGTTTTGTTAAATGTGTATCCCGTTTTTGTGTCAAAATTCGGCTGTAACCTTCGACAACATTCGACTGTTGATCGAAGAGCGTATTATAACGCTATCCAAAATGTTTTTGTTGTTTAGGTCGAGTTTCTTATCGCGGATTCAACGAAAAAAGTAGAGGGACAGACATTTTTGGGCTTTGTTTTGTTAATATGACTTAGCTTGTACTTTGTTGCTCGAAAAACTATATTTAGATGCTAAATCTCCGTGTGTTTACACTGTTTATGGCAGAAAAATAAGCTTACGCCTGGTTCGTGTCTCTCGGTACAAAAAAAATATTCTTAGCCATTGTCTTGCTGCGTAAATTGTCTTGTGGCTAGTGGATTGAAAGCGGCCGGGTTGCGGCAGTTTTCTAAAGTGCGTAGTTGTCGATCGATGCACATTTCATTGTTGTTGCACATTATTACAGCTTTGTATGTTACATAAATTTGAGGTTTATCCGAACTATGGAATGAGAAAGTAGAGTGTTTTCATTAAAACGCTTAGACTGTCTTGGAGCTTCAGTTCGATAGGTCCAGCAACATTTTGATTCGTAAAAACAATTATGTTTACAATGTGCACAACTGCTGTACATTTAGGCTTTCAATTCTGTAATTGAAAGAATCGAAGTTTAGATGATTTTGCTCATACATTTGGCTTGGGATTACACACACAACGAGTTACCTGTTACTTTCCTCGTTAGGAACCGTACTTACTGACTTGATTTCCCCCGTGTACAATTATTTATTACTCAATTTTTGCACATAAGGCTTTCAGTCGGGGGGGGGGGGGGGGGTGCTTCTTTACTTGAAAATTGGATCCTGGAAGGAGATGAACAGGGTAATTTTCCCGTGAATGCTTTTGTTTTTCTGTCTATCGTTTTTGGCTTAATTTTCGGAGCAAAGTTATGAATGAATGATAGAGTTAACAAGCTATTAAGTATTCAAAAGTTCTTTCCAAGGAAAAAATAATCATCACAAATTAAACTTACAGGAGTTTAAAGTTTGGAGTGGGATCATGTTGATGACGGCAATTGTGTAGGATATGCAGTTTCCAATTTTGATCTTCTGTCAGAATTATATGAGAGAACACTCAAATACAGATCTCATTCAAACATTGTACTAGTTTCTTTGTCAATTATCGTTTGTTTCTATTCCTATAAACTTAGCATCAGCACTACATTTTGCATGGATTTAATGTGATATATATTTGACGGGGTTGTTGTTTCACAGTGAAGCAGTTTTCACTTTCTTTTTTTTGATATGAAGTTTACTTTCTTCTTAGTTGTTGGCTAAGGCAGTGTCAAAGTATCTAACATATTAACATACTTTATTTTTCATTTCTCTCCACAAAAGATTGATTGATCCTGAATCAAACAAAGTGCAGCCTCACAAACAAGATTTTTGACGAACAAATGTGTACTCAAGGAAAGTGACAGTGTCAATAAAATTCATTGATGGAACCATCTGGGTTTTTACTCCTTTGTAGTTCTCTTCTTTTATATATAGTATTCCCCTAACTTTAAAAATTTCATTATCTTATTCACATCAAGTACAGTAACCATTGAAAAGAAAAAAGAAAAAACCTGCTCGGTCATAGACGACTTTAAAGTTTTGATATTAAAACTGCCCCCTTTCACAATGAGAAGAACGTGAGTTCAAGCTTGGTAAAATAAAATAAAATAAATAACTTCCAGGTGTCTAAGAAATTTCAAAGGACCCATAGTGTCTTATTTCGTCGCTGCATTGAGCTGTGAACAAAGGCCATTCTTTTTAGTGACCCGGCTTTTTTCAAAAATATTGTTGTCCCTCGTGATTGTACTGAAGAGTGATCGCTTAAACAAGTCCAAAGTTGAATCCGGTAAACCGGCCAAGCCGCGAGCATCGCAGGAATAGGAGAAAAAGGATTATTATAGTAAAAAGTCTAGGCTATTCTAAAAATATCCGTATATGCATTTGCAACTCATATTAAGCCGCAATTAATCTTCTTTCCACTGGAATAAACAAACGATGAAGGTATTGCCGCCATTTTGAATTTGGCAATATCACGTGGTCGCGCGTCGACCAATCAGACATTTTTCGCCGGTGAATCTTACGCCCTGCGCACAAGTATTGAGCATGCGTACTTAAGTGTATATGAGTGCGCTTGTTTTGTTGACTTTCATATGTAATGTAAACAAACAACAATATTTTAAAATCTACTCAATAAAAATTGACGAAATTTTGCAGAAATCCTGTTCAAATCACAATTCAGTCAGAAGTTTTATGACACAATCAAGTTTCTTGTGATGGCTATTATTTTACAAATAAAAAAAACCTGTTCGTTAAAATATGAGGATTCGTAAAAGTAAGCTGTGTGCAAACGCGTAAAGAAATCTAATGAATAGATTTTCCCTAAACCTACTAAAATCAAATTTTAGTCTTGTTTTAAAACATCCGTGTTTCCATGGAAACTATCGAGATCACTTTGCAGAGAGTCACCATACTTTCGTGATACTTCTGCCATTTTCGAGCACTACCAGGCTACGGGTCACAACATTGGCCCTTACAATGTACAAGTACTATCTGACGAAAATACTGACACCATCAAGCGCAGAGTCACCCAATGATTGTGTTTTGTAAAATATCTGTTTAACTTTGTGTTTGGAGAGACAAATACTCCCTAGAATTTGTTATTGCTTGAGGACGGCTTAAAATTTCTTATTATGACAGTACAGGAATTTATTTACAATTTCCGAGTCTTATCACGCTTACTAATAAATTCCCTTGGATTTCCTGAAGTTTAATTTTTGACATTTCACTCCCCGTGTTAGGCTATTTTTCGTAGAAAACGAAAGCCTAAAATTATCGCATTCAAAAATGTGATTGAGAGAGGAATCAGAAAAATACTCACTTTCGTCAAACGTTAAATTGCATCTAAAATGGTCGGGAAATAATACTGAAACCCTTGTAATTACGAAAAGGCTCAAGTTCCCCAGTAGGACGACCGAACAGATGCAAATTTTATAACGCCGCTTAGAATGCATTTCTAAAGATTTAAAGTACTCTGGATAGCCTAAAAAGTGTTTTTAATGCATTTAGGAGGAAACCATCGTTGGATGCCCCTGACGAGTCAAGGAGGCCATTAATATTAAAAAAAGAAAACCCTCCACGAAAAGGGATGAGGGACTGGACCTACCACCAATTTACAATCCTCTCTTGAGGATTCGTAACTTTTCTGTTGGGCAACATGTCACTTCACAACGCTGATGAAGTCCGAGTGATTCGGACGAAATATTCGTTTCGTTTTCTCAATTCTTTGCTCTGCGTTTTGGAATTTTCTATACTGAAACCTCGCTGTCTTCAGCCACCTTCAGAACCTTTGCCCGGCTTTTCCTCGCAAGTCATAACATCATGAAGGGATGTTTAATCTAGGTGATATTCTTGCCTGTGAAATAACACACTGCTGTCATTCATCGAGTGGTATTTTTAGGGGATGCCCTATTAGATAAACAATTTTATTATACCATGCATCATTTTTCGAGAACTAATTTAAAAATTCTAAACATTTTAATGCGTGTATGCTTCACTTTACTTTACTTTACTGTGTAAAAGGGATCTTATCTCGCGATAAATATTTCATCAAAATCTTCAATTGATGTTCCTAAAATGAATAGAATGTCATTTTGGCATAAGGTCAATCTAACACCGATCGCGACAGCATCATGGCGTAGGATAACAATCATTGTTTTCATTTTAGATTTGTTCAAATAATCTTAACTATGCCATCTGCAAAATTTAAACAACCAAGATTAGAAAAATTCTAACTCTCATGTTGAATTTAGCACACAAAAGTTAATGATTTTCGATCTTACTCGACCACACAGCATTTCGGAAAAAGAAGCTCTTGGTCTCGAACTCTTCGACCGAGCCTGTTAAATGAACGCTTTCTAGAATTTAATACACCTAATCAGGAGCTTCTGTTATTTAAATTGCATGTAATGAAAGACCGATCGAGTGAATGACGTAAAACATTGAACATCCGTTCTAACGCAGCAAACAGATCATTAAGCAACGAATCAATCACGTGACCTTTTTATCCATACCCAATGACATGTTACTTTGTTAGATGGCAGGTGAATTAATTTATTAAATATTTCATCATATCTGAAACCTGTAAACAGACCTTTTTCTGACGTGTAAACAGCAGGAAAGGACAAAATGAATCGGTGTTGAGTTCAAAATGATGCGGGGACGAGTTGCGTCAACAAGAAGAAGACGGGCACATAGCACGACTTGCGCACCACAAAAGCTTGCTACGAAGGTCGACAATACAGAGAAACAACATCGACAGCATAAAAAACCGTTCAGTGGTCATCGGATATTCCAAATGAATTTTCCAAATCTCCTTTAAGAAAATGTAACTCCGACAGCTTGTTCGAATGTGACAAGGCGCTAAAGAAGCTGAACAAGGTTTCAAGTTTATTGGAGAGATCAGCAACGCTGGAGAAGGATTTTGAAGAAAATCTACACAGCATTCAACAGAAGCTTAAGACTGAACTTGACTTGAAAAGCGATAATGGAAGTTAAACAGTACGCTCCCGCTCTCAGACAACCATCGCCGTTACTGCAATTTGTGCTTTTTAACATCTTCAATTTATTGTCGCTGAAATGTTTTATTTTGTAAGGTGAAGAAATTCAAGAATTGTAAAAGAAAGTAAAGATTGAACATGAAACTGAAAAGAATCAGCTAATGAAGGCTTTTAGTTGTCAAGACAAGATTGGTTTATTTATGAGATGAAAAAAAGAAACAAGTTACCTTCTTTATATAAGTATTCAGCATAATGTTAATTACATCTAAAAGACTGAAATGTTGACGTCCTTCTTTTGTTCATACCGAAATTTAACTGGAAATCTTGCTGTGTCAAAAGCGAGTTTCATTTTAAATTGCCTTTATAATTTGCATTTCTCTATAATGACATGACAGCTTTCAAAAGATGAAGCCGGAATTATGCCAATTCATACCTCTAGACTTGTGAGAGTATTAAACCATTAAGAAAATCTTTTTGTTGTTGTTGTTTTATTTTACAATATATAACGATGCCGAAAATTTTGTATTTTGAAACTGTTTCAATATCTCGTTAAATTGAATCATCCTGTCCTACCTCAATATATTTTGCGTCGTTCTTAGAAGGACCGTCGGAAATTTAAATGATTCTGCTTCACAAGCTGCCCGTTCAGCATATCATTGACTTTAACTGAGTAGGAGAGGTCGAATATTGGATGTTATTGAGGGTTATTTCACCAAAAATTATTGCGAACACGACAAAGCGTAGAAAAAAAGTATGTCTTTGAGTCACCTAACAGTTTTTTATCACCCGATAGAAGTACCGCCGTATTAAATTAGTTGTAATAATACAATGGTAGCTACAATTGTAGTTCTTAGACGAAAGATAACGGTTGCAAACATGGCATTTTGCATTGAACAAGACTGAGACAGGAAAAAAATTAGGAAGGTATAAGCTTTTGTTAAACTTTTAAGTCCCAAGAGTTTCAGACCCCCTGAAGCCAACATCAATACATAATCAAAGAAAAGGTTGTAAGAATGAATAAAATGATCACCTACCAGGAAAATGCTTTGATCCTGAAATAACTTCTCTCAACTTATTCTGCAAAGAAATGTATAGCGAGCAGTGTGGAGAAGTTTTAGGTGGAGCTCCTTTCTGGCGAGCTGTTTCTGGGAACTCATTGCCCCAAAGACAGACCACAAACAATTATGTCTGCTAAGAGCGACCTCAGAGCCCTGCAGCTCAACACACAGACTTGGGAAACCACAGCTTCTGACCGCACACAATGGGGACAGGCTGTGAACCAAGGGCTCATGAAATTTAATGTGGTCGTTGGCTGAGAAGAGACGCCACCGACCACATTATCCTGTTCCAGGCTCCGAGATAGTCGGGTCCGCTGAACTGAGAAAGCACGAACACATGAGTCGAAAACCATCTTTCTTACCTGTCCACACTAATTCGATGGACCCTCGTTTTCGTTTGTCGTTACTTGAGTGTGGACGCAAGGTCAAAGCTTTACAACTGTAAGCGCTCTAAGCAATAAGGGGTTAGTGCAAACGGAGGAGTTTGCCAATCTGATACACCTGGAGGGCGGGGGGGGGGGGCTTCAGGTGAGCAAATGTTAATCACCCTCCAGCCAAAAAGGGAATGCTTAATTACCATCTTCCTCTTAGAAACCTAAAATCAAGACGTACGAAGTAAGTATAAACATAGGCAACGACGAAGAGATGTTAAGTACCGCTCAGATAATCAGTTCCTTGTAGATTACTGCGTCGTGACGCATAAACCAGTCTTTAGAGATTACGGGAACTTTCTAAAGGACTCAATCTGTGTTTTATAACTAGCAAGCGTTGTGTTCTTAATCTTAATCAACATCCTTAAAAACTGGCACAGGACGCACAGCTGTTTTACTTGTTCAGAATTGATGTGTAACGTTTATACCTAGTTAATCGAATCCCCATTTCTTTAATTAAAGCCCAGAATATTCAGGATACGGAATGGATATGTAATGAGCAGTACAAGATGGACGGCGAAAATAATTAGTTTATCTTTTCCAGCAAAAATAACCTCGGTCACAGCAAAGAAGTGGTTTCGAGAGGCATAAGAAGTACAATGATTGTTCTTGATTGTTGTTGTCTTTTTCTGAAGTCTTTCTGAAGTGAAGCGGAAAAGAGCAAAGTGACATAGAATAATCAAAATGGTTTATAGCTAAACTCTAGTACATGGAAAAAATTATGTATGACAAAGTTGGCATTTAATCATGTT
Source organism: Porites divaricata (assembly GCA_038088405.1). NCBI lineage: Eukaryota > Metazoa > Cnidaria > Anthozoa > Scleractinia > Poritidae > Porites > Porites divaricata. The sequence continues at coordinate 3,188,031 of JBBMOI010000021.1, forward strand.
TCCACGTAACAATATGGCAGTCATGAATGAAGTTGCGCCAAAACAATCCAAGAAAAACAACAAAGGTTGTAGAGATATTAAAGCAAAAATAGACTTAGCGTGAAAAAAGTTTAATCCTCTTTTGAGAAAACGGTAAAAGTAGGGATATAATACTCAAGTTGTTTGTCAGGGAACCCATATAATACTAGATGCAGCTGCTTTACGTCAAGGCGCCTCATTGACGTGTCGAGACCACAAGTAAATTGACAACTTTTAAAAACCGGATAATCGTTTACTTTTTGAAAATAGGTATCAAAGGGTTAATGCTTTCATGCACTTATGACACTATAATCAAGTTACATGTACAAGAAGGAAGGAGCTTTTGAAATTCCTTGCAACCAGTTCTTTTTTAATCTTTTTCCCTACAGACCTAATACCTGAAAACAATCCGACTTAGCTTACCACAGAAAATGAAGGAGAATCAATCCGTCACCCAAAGAATTCATACTGCGGTTGATAATTTTCTAGATCATCTCTTTTGAAAATTTCTTCTAACGAGTTAAATTAATTCAGAAAGTTACGCTAGCTCAGATCGATTATTTGAAAATAAGAAAATAAAAGTTTTCAGTTTAGTGTTTCTTATTTACTTCTGCATTTTTTAAGCTTCCTGAGAGTTGCAAACTATAACGGCTTTACAGATTTTTTAAACAAACGTTCTACTTGAACGGCGGCCTACATCCAAATAGTTTGCGGCTAAGTGGATGTGGACATGTACACTTCTCGATACGATAGTTGACTGTGTCCGCTCAAGACTTACAGAGGCACCCAACGACGTTTTTCTGTAATAAAATTAACTGCTTGAAAGAGCGAATATTGTTTAGAAATTTCTAAAGCTCGACTGAGCTCGATAAAGTCTAAACACCGTTTCACTCGTCTATGATAAAAGGAGCTTTTCTACTTACTTATCTACAATTCTTTTGAGGTTGAATTTTTCACAAATCTTTCCAAAGATATTGTTGTCAAAGAAAAACGTCTCCTGAAAATTTCTGTATAAGAACAAAGTCCCCCAGGAAGTCTTCTAATGAAAGTACAGCTATTCCATGTCGAACTTTCGACCAGAACCATGAGCAGGCGCGGATCCACACCGGTTCCGCTGTTTTACGAAAATCGGTCAGATTTTTCATAAATAAATTTAAAAAAAAAAAGTTATTTCCGATTGAAATCTGGCCAATATCCTGTCTGAATGACTCAGAAACCCAGGAAAGGCGACTTTAGGGAGTGGAAATCCAAAAAAGAAATTTCTTGGCAACCCCCGGACCCCCTAGAAGCTTGCGTCTATCGGCGCTAGTTTAGGAAATCGTTCAGTATGTATCCTAGATCTGCGCCTGATTATGGTTTCCGGGGAGACGAAAAAGCCACCTACAGCTTTCGAGACCACCAAAGTTTCCCAAAGAGATCTGGCGAACAGATATTCAGTTTTTAGGGCAGCTCCAAGTTATCCAAACAGGCAAAACACACTTCTGACGTATTTGGAAACTAACAGGTCGTTTGGATGGCCCTCTCAAAACCCAAACTAAAGAAATTGAAGGTGCCAATCAAAATTATTCCATCATTACCTTGGATAAAATACATACAAGATACTGAGGGGACCCCACTAGTAGTGAGAGACGTTTAGAATCCAGGACGAGGACGACCACGAGGAAGAGATTTAACTGGACGTATTTTCGCGTATCCTCAAAATATAAACTCTCCGGAAAGCTTCAGTACACTGTCTTTTTAACCAGACAATTTCAAGAGCACTGTTATTTTTATGGAATGTGGTCAATTCCTCTCCCGTTCGCAAAATGATAAAACTTCTAACATTTGAGAACTTGTTTCCGCCACTACGATATTAGCCGTTTTTATACTAAGGACGCATTATCCGTCTGGACGAACTTGGGCAAACATTTTGTTGTTCGTCTGGGTTATGCGTCTCTAGTATAAAGACGGGCACAAGACGTATTATGCGTCCAGACGAACTACCTTTCATAGTGAGTCGTTCAAGACGTATTTCAAAGGAAAGTTCGTCCAGACGTATAATGCGTCTTGTGCCCGTCTTTATACTTGAGACGCATAACCAGACGAACTACAAATGTTTGCCCAAGTTCGTCCAGTAGGATAATGCGTCCTTAGTATAAAAACGCCCATAGACGCACTATCCGTCTGGACGGATAGTGCATCCTCTAGTATAAAAACGGCCATTCTCGCTAAAACGGCTATCACATTTTCCCGCCAAAGTGACACTGGCTCTCGGGCGAGCATTACTAAATAATTGATAAAGTTTAGTCAGACTCGTGGTCGTTCTCGTCTTAGAATCTAAAGGTCAGCCCTGTTGTCTCTCATTTAACTTTCATTTGTAATTGATCTAGTTTTTGTTTACTTTCCTTAAGTTTCTCTTCCAAGAGCTTAGCCTTCCTTTGTTTTTCTTCCTTCGCCACTTGGAACTCGAGATATCTGATAATGCTATGACGCTCCATAGAACGGGCGAATTCCAATGCTGTTTTCCCTTTCCTGTTCTGCAAGTAAATATCTGCGCCCTTGTCAACAAGCAAGCGAACCAAATTAAAATGGCCGTTCATGGCAGCTGCCATAAGCACAGTCTTGCCAGATTTGTCATACTTGTTCATATTCGCGCCTTTGGCTATTAGCACTTCCGCTACGTCATCATTTCCGGAAAAGCACGCAACACGCATCAAGGGAGTCCAGCCGTTCACAGTATCTTCGATGTCGACTGGGCCGCCGTCTCTAAGAACCCATAAAAGGAGATCATCGTGGCCCCCGTCTGCAGCCCAGTGTACAGCGGTCAGCCCACTTCTGTCACGTTTTTCCCAAGATGAACCGTGCTGTCGTAATAACCGTGCGGAGTCCTCTTGGCCTGCGTAACACGCTTTCATTAAACTTGTTTTACCTTCTAAGTTGGCATAATCAGGATCTGCATTAAATTCTAACAAGATCTCCATTACCTCTGAAAAGGAACATGAGAATGAGCTGTGATTAGACCAGCAAAATATTTGATCTGAGATTCAGCTTGAAGATCACGGGGTTCTAACAGCGGAAAACCCGAGAGAAATTAAGGAACAGGAACACGAAGTATGGATAAATAATCTGATATAAAAAGGAAACTGATCCACTGCTGGCGAACTTTAGAGAGACAGCAGCCAACTTTACATTGGAAAAATTAAAAGTTTTATCAGACAGAAATCACAGGCATACGCATTTGCCTCCGTTATGATCATCTGAGAGAATCTTGTCCCCAGAGCCTACGTGTTCGCCCTGAGAACAAGCTATTGCATCTGAAAAGTCGAACATAAATTGTACCCGAACATAGCCTGTTATCACAATGAGATGCTCAAGTTCCTGACAAGTGAACAGTTTTGCCAGGTCATCAAATTTCTCTTTTCCTCGACGGTCGAAGAATAGATTGACGTGTTAAAGCAGTCATTGACGAATTTCCGCATGGGTTCCATGTATTGGCGTCTTCCGGGGCCTTCGGAAATTCAATCACATGAACCGCGGAATAATGGAGCCTAGAGAATGCAGGCACGATTTTAAGCAAATTTAAGCCCCGCACTCAGCTAACCCTAACTTAGAGACTTGCACACAATTACCTCTTTCGTGAACATTTAGCAATTTTTTATTTTTCCGTAAATTATTTTACTGCTCGGCGGTCTGGTCTAACACTTCTGACAGAAATATACGTAAATTGCAACGCGTGCAGAACTTTGCCGCTCGGATAATTAGTGGAGCGAGAAAATTCGATCATGTCGCTCCAGTTCTCCGGGAATTGTGCTGGTTACCTTTAAGACAGCAATCATATCTAAGGGACGCTGTTTTTGCGTTCAAATGTAGGACGGGCTGTGTCCCAGATTACCTCGATCACATCCAAGCAAGTTACCAGAGGCCAAATTTCTGGCCGTTTGACACGCAATTCACAACAATTAAATATCCCTTTATTTAAAACAGCTGCTGGTCAGCAATCATTCCAGTACAGATCAGTTGTCAGGTTGTGAACAGCCTAGATAAAGATCTCAAATTAACTAAAGTAAGAATCAGAGGGACTTTAAACAGAAACTGAGGCAAATATTGTTACGTAAATTTCATGATCCCGCGAGCGTTTTGTAGGTTTTAACTTTCTATTGTATCATAGGAATTTTTGATAGGGAAACTTAGGTCATTTTTTTTCCTTTTTTTGTTTTTTTATATATACTTGATAACGAATTATAGCTTTGTCTTGTATCACTAAAAAGACCCGCAGGGGAGTAACAATAAAATTCTTACTCTTACTCTTCTTACGCTTTAAAACAGGTGTTTTTGTCGTGGTTATTGAAACACTAAAGACAAATTCAACAAATCGATTGGTTGATGCTTCAGATTCTGTGAGTTATTAATAAAACACTTCATTTACCAAAACGGTTGTTCACCCGCTCTGGCGAAGACATTTAGGGGGACTAAATATTCGTTTCGTTTTCTTAATTTTTTTCTGAGTTTTGGAATTTTTAACCCTAAAACACTTCATGTTCAAATTAGCATAACTTTTTTGATACTATTTTATTGTGTACTTACCAGCATAAGCGTCTAAATACCTGAATACTCAAAGAAACTTTAACAGACCTCAATGCCAAATTTGTGAATAAGATCGGGCAGTAACAAACGGACAGACGTTATTATAATTCTTGTTATTTTCCAAGCACATAAAAACAGCGAAAGGAAGTTTATAAGGTCTACTGTATCAGCTTTGAATCGTTGTTAATGCATTTGGCTCTTGTTTATTTGAACAAAATTAATCTCCAGTTAAATAAAGACCCTGGTGCAAAAGGCCTGTTAATTTAAGCAAGGGGTTGTTACATTTTTTCGACGGAAGAAGCTTCGTCTAGATCGACAAGAAATGATCACCTTCTTCGCCAGATTTTCACTCACTAAGTTGGGTTTAATCAGATTTGCTCTAAAACACCCTGTTAGGGATTCTGCTGATTCACGAAGATATTTATGTGCTTATCATAAATAGGCTTTTTAATGAGCTTACATTTTCCCTTCTTGTTTCCGTTAAAAACAAAAGACATAGGGCAGCTGAAGTTATTGTTATTTTAATGAAGACAAAGTCCTCGCTCCGGGCTTTGGACTTGAATAATCAGAAAGAATTAACGATAGAACCCATATAAATTTATTTTCGAAGCATAAAACTTTTGCAAATGAACCTAAAATGGTTGACAAAAATCGATCGGGATTAGTAGAGAATGTTGGTTGAAAGTGATCCCAGTAATTGAGTAACATCTTTAAAAAAAACTTAATCATTGTTAGCGCAGTTGGGAATAACAAAAGACAACGGAAATTGTTGTATTCTGTATGATATTTTAGTGAGGTTTGAATTCCTTATGCAAGACCGTCTTCTTTACGGGGCTCTTACAAGCGTGACTGTAGAACTTCACTTATTGACTAGAATTTATCAAATGTCTTGTTGGCGAAACAACGAGAAGAGATCAGTGCCAGAAGCGGGTGTAAACTTGAGCATTTGCTTCATGTAAACATAGTATTGTGCCGGGCACAGTAACTCTGCTGGCTCCATTCTGTACAGACTCTGTACGAGAGCTTGATCATTCAATTGGTTGATTATATACATGTAAGTGGTCAAAAAAATTCTCAGAACCATGGCTGCTTCTTTAAAGTTTACATCTCAGTTTCTCCAGCGATTTAAACGTAACTTACTAACTTGTTCAACAAATAACCTCTTCATCGTTTGCAATTTGCATTACAACTTGCACAGCTCAAACGTATTAACAAATCTGACCGAAATCCTTCCGTACTTGTATTCAATTATCTTACCTGTAAAGCCCTTCTGTGCGGCAACCATTAGTGGAGTCAAGCCGAATTTATCCATCACCTCAACAACGGTGCTATTTTCCTCAAGAATGCTTCGAACTTTTTCCAACTCTTGCTTGGAGACAGCCTTATGCAGTTCAGCTCCCGATGGCGGTTCATTCGCAGTACAGACAGTGATAGGTTCGCTCCATCCGCCTCCTTGCCCTCCGTTTCCGTCGTCCATAACTCTCAGTCTACATAAATACTGAGTCAAAGGCTCTAAGCCTTTGAACACATACTGCACGCTGAACCCTTGGTAGTTGGTCAAAGGATCGAGCGACGGGCCACCAGGGCAAGGACTTCTAGCTCGAGCCCTGTTCAGTTGAACGTGGAATAGCTTTCGCTTCTTGTTGTTATTGCTGTTGTTATTCTCTGAGGCATCCCATCTAAGCTCTATGCTGTTGTAGTTCACTTCACCGACAGTTAGACCTGGTAGAGACATCTTTGTGTACAAATCAGGTGACAAGTAAAATGACTTCGACTGCTTCCTTCGATCTCAGTCAACGACTTTAACGAGGTTTTCTCGTTTATTATGCCACAGTTGCAAAAGACCTTGATTATTCTTGACAACCTACACACTTATAAACCCCAATAATCACTTTAAAGCCGGCGGAAATGTTAATCCGTCGCAGCGACTGTGTCATGCGTTAAATAACTACAGTTCTCACGAGTGCGAGCGCTCAGCGCAGAGCGACCATACACTGACCATATGGTAACAGCATATGAAATGCATGTTGACACAAAACATCATGAGCTACATGAAGGGTTTTGGTGTCTAAGATCTACATGGGGGGTATTCCAATAGCACACAAACTGTAATTAATGACCCAATAGTTTGAAGATTCTAGCTCATAAATTTTTTAACGCTTCAAGGATAAGGGATAATGGATAATGTTCTTACTTGTTACTAAATTAGCAAAGCGCATATCAATTACATCGCCTGCACCTCATTGGTTAAAAATATCGCCTTTTCGGTTAATCATCAACTACTACCTTTACAAGGAAACAGATTATGGGCCTTGTTAGGTTGATTCATCACTTTTATTCATTATTAATGCGACTTCGAATTAAAAACACCATAAGTAAACAATCCTTTCTTAACCATGAAAACGCTACCGAAATACCTATTTGCATTGAAGTCTGACGTCATTGGTGCTTGAGTTGAATTTTCCAGAGCAATACCATAATTTGTTTTTACTATCGTCCTCACTGAGCTGCATTGTGATGTGCGAATTTGTTCTGCATTTTACTATTCAAATAAATGATTTAGCAAACCTCTTAACACTTAGTATGTTGTGTTTGTTATTCTACATACAATGTCATCCCACCAATGACCTCCCTATTGTGTACTTTCAGTAATCTCAAGGTCAACTGTGTTGGTGGGGCCGCATTTCCTAATATTTATGGGCTATCTGACATGAGGATATTAAAGAAGAAGGAGAATTCAAACACCAAAAGGCTCAGAAAAATTAACCGAGCTCCAGGTGAGAATCCGGAACACACGATCCTCCGAGTTGTAGTTCGGACTCTCCAACCATTGAGCTACCAGAACTCTAAGGAGACGAAATTTACCTTGCTCAAAGGGACGAGGAGATCATGAATCCTTTTGAAAACCCAGATTAAGACCGAATCCATTCAGGGCGTGGATTCTTAACTTTAGACCTATTTAGAATATCATCATAGGGCCCAGACTGATTCTTTTTTTCACTTCTTCGCTCGTGATGTGGACTTAGTAGGAGATACAAGTGTAGTTTCGAAAGCATCTCATCTCTGTGGCCCGCAATTTCTTCTCAACCTGCATTGTTGGGGTCCATGTTTCACAGGCGTACAAGACGAGTACCGACATAACCAGGAGACGAATGAGCCTTATTTTCGAGCAAAGCTATATGTTTCTGCCATTCCAGATGGGACGCATACATAGACGAGTAAAATAAAATGGTTCATCCACAGGTAGCCCAACCCTATTGTGTATGGGAATCATAGTCTCAGTCCGAGTTTCTGCGACCACCATTCTAATAGACTAAGTCTATCGGTGACAGAATAATCCTAGCTAATCCTGTGTGTATTTCGAAATTAATCATAATTAACTGGTACTAATGGATTGTTGACTGCTTCGAACCCCTCCCGCAGTACCCTTGGGTTGCCTGTGACTCATCTGCGACCTAAGACTGAATCGACATTAATTACATGTCTATAGATACTCTGAAGTAAGTCATTTTTCAAGGCATAAATTGACCTTACAAATCCAGTTCCATGCTATAGTACATGTTTCCAGACTATCCTTTCCCACTAAACGCCGACAATTGCGACATCTTGTCCACAAACAGTGCTATCATGTTCTCGTCGCTGTTTTCAATCGCAATGTGGAAAGGAATGTACCTCTCGTTTGTCTCGGCGTACATATCTGCTCCCCTTTGAATTAAAACACGAGCGAGCTCCACATGTCCCCCTAAAACAGCCGCGTGAAGAGCAGTCCAATCTTCAGCGTCACACATGTTAATTTTGGCGCCGCAATCTAACAGCGCTATCACGCATTCTATTCTTCCTTCAAAAGCTGCCTCGTGAATCAGCGGAACACAGCTCTTGCCGATCTCGTTGATTTTTATTCCTTCCTCCTTGATGATTCTCGGGATATCATCGGGTTTGTTGTTCATTACCGCTTCCCTTAGCTTGCCTCTTTGACTCTTAAGTCGGTCGGGTTTAATAAATTTCGATTTTAGCTTCTTCACACAGAATTTTTCAGTTTCGGCGACTGCATTTCCTTCTCCGGTGTCAGAACACATATTGTCGTCGCAGAAATCGATTTTTATTTTGGGTGTCTGTCGTTTCGTCGTCATTTCGACTGGTTGCAGATTCTCTCGGTTTTACCTTTGAGATGGCTTTTGTGGAAGAGAAACTGCTCCAAACAGATCGCAAAATGGACTTGGATTGAAGTTCAAGTGACGGTTTGAGAAGTGAAAATGAAAGAAACATTTGTTTAACTCAGTTTAGGTCGTTTCTACTTGTCTTTCTTCCGTCGTCTGACATGTCGAGTTTTAATAATAATGACTACTCGCTATGACGAATGCGTCAAACAATTAGTGTCAGTTACTCCAGGGACAGATTAGCAGGTTTTTTGGGGGAGGCTAATTTTACACAGCCTCTCGCGCAAACAATGCAACTACGCTTAGAAATTACGCAAAAAAGTTAAGCACTAAAGAAACCACTTGTAAAAGCGGTTATAATACTGGCTGCCGTGCCAATTAGATTACCCGAAAATGTTTTAACATACGTGTTGTAGACAACGTTTAGACTAAAACGTTGATTACTGTACACGCGTGCGATGTTGTACGTGCGGCGTAAGTAAAAGAAACGAGAAGAAAATGTAAGACTGATTGTAATACTTCTTTTGTTCCGGCCTCGGAAGGCGATAATTAAGAAACGGAAAGAAATCTGTAAATTACAGCCTTAAGGCCGCCTAAACAAATAAACTCATTTTTGCCTCGAAAATGAAAATATTGATTTTTTTTGTTGCAGACAGGTACTTTCCTGACCAATATGAGAGGGGGTGATTAAATAAATGCTTTAAATGCTAGAATCAGACGTCGTTTTTCCTTTAAACTAGAACCGAAGTACTGTTGTACCCTCGTTTGACCTCAAAAAATAGAACGATAATGGAACTCTTGTATATTAGCATATCTAAATCTTTTTAAATTAATACAAAATCACTTTACCGAGACAAAATCAGTTGGAATACGCGCTCGCATTTTCCTAATTTCGAACACTATGTGAGTCTGTTACTATCTTTAAGGCTATTTAGTAAAAGCCTTTTAGCGATATTTATAATTCAGTAACACATTTTCTTACTTTTTTGCGGTTTTCTAAGATGTGCGTGTCACTAAGCATAGGTAAGTTACACCAGTATTATAAGCAACAGAAACGGCTAAAAATGGAATCAATTAATCAGTACTCGAAGAAGTCCAAGAGAGTCGATTGGTTCTAATATACTGTTGAGGACGCATTTTCAGTTTTCCCAATGTAATCATCGACCTGATCGACTATTTTAAAGCGGTCCTAACTTGAAAAGGAGCAAAAAGGTCACAGTAAGCTAGACCTTCCACTGAAATAATGTAAACGATATCGATTAGCTGCCCAAAGGAGAAGAGCGATGTTACGCTTACCCATTGCTTTTTCGACGTTCGCTTTAGATGTCCCCGTCGTACAGAGGTTTAATGATGTACGCCGTGTTTTTCCTATGTAAAGTCGAAAAAGATAGAGGTTATCCTCTTACGTAATCGTTCATTTTTATAAAAAAAACTCTGAGATGAATCGTGGGGTCACCACTGAATGAGCAAGTTCTACTGTCATGCGTTTGTTTTTTTTTTCTCCGTAGGCAATCTTTGCTCAGTTGATTTTGTACAGTTCAGATGGCCGACCTCCCTCGAGACAAAATAATAATTCTGTGCCTACCCCACAAGTGAACAGTACTCGTTACACTTAATGAAACACTTGTTACTTTACAATGCAATGTTGTTACACGTATTTCCTATTTAATGCGACCCTCAACATTGGGGAAGGAGAGAAGAATTACATACAAGGAAGAGTTAGGTAATTATCAGTTAATTCAGAAGGCGTGAAATAAAAAAATTATTCATTTTCAGCCTAGTATTTAAAGAAATTTGTGGAGAATTGTTGCGACGCCCGTGGTGTAGACCGTAAACTCCATCTGGCACGGAATATATAAGATAGTGCAGCTAAGGATAATCTGATAATGGTAGTTGCCAAGGAACGACCGCTGACGAGTGGACTTGAATGTGTATAATACCAGGCCATTTCCGAGTAGCCCTTGAAGCCACTGTTTTAAAGCGAGTCTAAGTGCAAACTCATTGATATGAAAACAATTTTTTTTATTCTCATGCAAATAATACTCATTTTCTCAAGAAAGGTTTCGTACTTAGCCTCGTTTTGAAAGAGAAAGTGTTTGGAACTCGGAAATGGCCTATTGACTGAAGAGTAAAGGGTATTACGTGGGAAAGAAGTTGCGTTCGAACTAGGCTATAGAAGAGGCTTATTTTCTTTTTCTTTTGTTTTTCGTCTTTTCAGGCCATTCACACCGTTAGAAAAGTTCCGTCAGGATATTTTCAGTCATTATTTTGAGACTAACAAACAATCTAGAGATTGAAGGAAGCCTTTTTGTTTTAGAAATAGAGAACACCAAAAATGGTAAGTGTGAACATAAAGGAGCAAGGATGGTTTAGAAAGAACAAACTTTAAAACTGATTTTATTTTTATACAACGATGTGAATGCTACGCGCGCTGTGATTGGTCGTTCACCGTGATCTATTAGAGTACAGATACATGGACGACGTCACGGGAACCTTGTTTCCTTTGTTTAGTTCAATATGGCGCACGGTTTTGAAAATGTTTGTGAGATTATTTCGGATTAAAGCAAGTGAAAGCCTCGAAAATAAACTTAGCAAGAGCTATTTACAAAGAAGAAAAATGGAGAAAAGGAGAGAAAAAGAGCTCTTTACAACATGAGAATGCCTAAACTACATTTTAGTTAAAGCGCAACTACCCGCTGTCACAGCTCCTAACAGCACTAATTTACCACCAGGCTCTTTTCGCTGTGGACAAGATTGCGCCACTTGTCCTTACATTACTAACGGTCTTAAACACTATACATTTTCTTCCACAGGTGAAACCCGTAACATCACTTCACACATAACATGTAACACCAAAAATTTAATCTACATGGTACAATGTAACCGCTGTAATCTAAAATACATAGGTGAAACTAAGCGACGTCTCAAATACAGATTTAACGAACATAGACGCTCAGTTGACAAAACTGACATTAAATCCAAACCTACCACTGTTTCTGAACATTTTCTTTTTCAACCTAACCACTGCCACACTGACATGCAGCTAATCCCACTTGAACTCATCCACTCCTCGCGTGATTCAATCAGGAAAGCCAGAGAGTCGTCTCTTATAGATTTAGCAGGGACCTTAGAACCCCACGGTTTAAATAGACGTGATGAATTGTAATTTTATTTTATTTCTATTTATTTATTTCTATTTTTTTTTTTTTTGCTTATTATCTTTTCGAAATACCTTGTATACGTCATTTCCGCCCCTCCTATGTATTGCGACGTTCTTCATAATATAATATTGTAAAATCATTTACATAATTTAGTAACATCTAAACCTGAAGAAGGCTGGTCTGGCCAGCCGAAATATTGTTTTTCAAATATATTACCTTGTGTCAGCCTTGCAGTAGTCTTTGGACTTCTCGTCGTCTATTTTTCAAGTTTGGCTGATTAGATCTCCCGTGTGATCCAACGTACAAGCAAGTAGGATCTTCGTTCACGGCTTTTGCAGTCTTTCAAGTTTTTAAACTACAAACAATCTTCACCACAGTTGCCATCGTATGTCATCGCTACGAGAGACTCGCTGTTTCGCAAATTGTTTCCGCCATTATTCTGCTTTTAGCAAGAAAAGACGTTGAAAAACTTTTCGAAGAAACTATATACAAGTAAGATAAGGAAAAAGAAGAAATATAGCGTTTGGGAGTTAAAAAATGCCTAAACTAGCACAAATCTTCGAACACTCGAGAGGTACGAGGCTGGTATGCTCATCGGTCTTTTTTCTTTTCTGATAATTGTATAAAACAAATAGATTTCATGTTGCCGTGGATCTGTTCAGTAATAGATCACAGAGGACCTCAAAATGTGGTACAAACATCAGTGACACACTCGACTGCGGCTCGTGTACCACTTCTTTGTTTTTACCACATTTTGACGTCATCTGTTATCTATTAATGTTTTTGGCTGTCTACTGCTTTCATCCAGGGAATTTATATGATTATGTAATATTATGTGCCTATTGTGGAGTTGCTAATAAACATTTTCAAAATTTTCAGTCCTAAAAGATCGGATAGAAGAGCGAGAGAAATACGCGAGCACACATGCATGTAAAACTCAACAGGAGCTCCTGACGTTAGAAAGTACAGGGTTAATGACTTCTTCACGATTTAGAGTCGTTTTACTGAAGTACGTGTAGCTGCGCTCCTTTTGGTTTGCTACACAGCCGTTTTTGGTGTCGTCACGTTGCGTGACGACACCAAAAACGGCTGTGTAGCAGATTACGCTCCTTTAAGTTTCACGCATCCATCACGGGCCATAAACGAAATACGCGAGCAAACATACATGTAAAACTCAGCAGAAGCTCAAGATACAGATTCCTTGAAGTAACTCTTTTAAGCTTCGCGCATCCCTCACTATTTTGAGAATGGACACCATAATCATACGAAACGACTGAAATGGGGTTTACCATCTATTTTTGACTAAGATCAATATTTGGTACACCAGCTGTTAATATGTCCAACGCACTCTATTAATCTCTTATAGTTCTGACTCCTGGTGTATAATGCAAACAGCTGCTATGCTACTTGCAGAGAGCAAGATTCCCAAATAAAGATTCCTTTGTCTTGGCTTAACGGAAATTTGGAATGATTAATGAAGGTGTTTTGAAAGGGGGTAGGAGTAACAAATTTGTACAATGTATCTGACAGGCAGCTTGAATTGGAAAATATAATAATAATGACCATAAAATAAAATATTAAAAAGATTCCCTAAATAAAAGTTAAACTTTCACTGGTTTTTACGAAATGTAGAAACATGTTAAAGCTCACTTGATTGTAAATTCAAGGACCAGAACAGCACGCCTTGTTCGTTCACGCTAATTCTGGGCTGTGACCACAACAAAAAAAAGAGAACCATAGGCTCCTTAAAAGCTACCTTACAATGCACCGTGCGCCATGATAGGCGGACTCTTGGTGGTTTTAGATCCTTCATACTGTTCCATGGAAAAGCTGCAGAAAAAAGCATGACATAAAGAAGCTGTGTCACAAAATTTATCGGAGTTTTAATAGTAGGAGCCGCCATCAATTTGAGTAAAACACTAAAATAACCGCTCAAAACATTAAAAGAAGGTATAAATAACAAGGCAAATGCAAAAGAGGGAAGGGATGGACAAATTTGAAGAAGATTAAAGACGGATTGCAAATGATGGTGGGTTTTGAAAAAACTTGTTAGCCTAACAGTTTTTCAAAGTTCAGTTTTCAGTGTTGTTTATAAGGTTTAATATACCACTTGGAAGACATATTTGTTAGACGAAGCTGTGATTTTGCCGTTTACAAGTTATTCCTTCGCTGACGTGAACTTCCAAAGCGAATAAGAAAGCGTAATTGGCAATGTTAACAAAATCAACTAGACAACCGATACAGCCACTTTAAGAACTGGGGGTACCAGCGCCGGTGCCAGGTATCCATGAGATAGACATTTGTGTTATGAAGACTGAAAAGACAGACCACTGACCATCCCGAGAATCTAGACGTGAGCTCATGTGAGCATGATAGGGTTCAACCGTGACACGCGTTCTATCAGCAATTTAAAACGTTTCTCGTTTATTTAAAGAAAAAGGTGGAGAAAAGAATATAATGGGTCTGATTTATTTAATCACTTCCCCCACCTGACTCGTGCAAGGTACTGTATTGGCTTTGTGGTTTCACCAATTGGTAGATTGTACAAACGAGTCATTACCACGGTAACTGAAATGTGACGGCGTTTTTCAAAGGCCGCAAATTCGTTGCTTGCAAGCGACAGTGCTTCACAAAAACTTCAAAAAATAAGTCAAGGCTGAGAAATAAACCTGATAATACGCCGCAGCGTTTGTATATATCCATGATATGGAGTTAATTGCTCTTTAAATGCTTTTATGCTTATTTATCGTCTTTATCCTAAACCGTACAGTCAAATGACGTCACGCGAACGAACCATCCTTGCTAGTCACGCACGGGCTCGTCTGATTGGGTCAAAACGCACGCGAGTTTCTTTTTTCCTTTTTGTTCAAGTTTCTTTTGCCTCTCCAGTTCACGTGAGCGGAAAGAAATGTTTGAAAAATCAAGATTTCTGTTTATTTTGTTGATATGGGTGCTATTGCTTTTCAAAACATCATATGTTTTCTTCATCTTGGGTAATTTACAACAAAGATTAGTCAAGCGGTTTCTACAAACAAATGCACTCACCCCCTAAATCGCCTAAATATAGAACAACAAAACACAGCACTGCATGTGTTAAGACACATTTTCACGGTTGTACAGGATCCTTTATGAGCTAGTGTGACGAAAGAATATTTTTTCCACTTCACTCAAATCGCACTACAAGAAAATCGTTCAACATTGTTAGGGCCGTTGCAACTCAGTGCAGTGTTGTTGAACTGTTAACTAATTCGGAATGAGTTTGAAATCATATCGTGACAGAGTCGAGTCTAAAGTACACTTACTGAAATGAGTCTGCCTTTAAATGTATTTGAAGAACATATTCTCCTAATTTATGACCACCCAATATGGCCCAGCGAAATGTGAACAAAAGAAAAGCACTCCGCTCAGAAACTGACGCCATCATTCCACCATCTGCATTGTTATCCCCAAGAAATGTTTTAGCGAGAGCGTCTTCGACACCGGAAATAATATGTTCTGTTGACGACTCGTCAAATAGCAACATCACAGAAGAAAAGGACTCTTGCAAAAAAAAGTATAAAAGGCCTGGGAGTGTAAGCTTTCATCCTGACATAAGACTATACTACTCTGCAACGACCAATGACTTGGAGGAGGTTAAGATGTTGGTAGAGTCAGGAATGGCGGATGTTAACGCTAAGACTCCGGCCGAAGGAGCCACCGCGTTACACGGAGCCGCCTACGAAGGAAACGTTGAATGCCTGCAATATCTTCTTAACAACGGAGCAGACGAGAAAATACACGATGATGACGGCTGGACGGCGCTCCACGCGGCTGTCTGTGGGAAGAGCAAAAAATGTGTTTCACTTTTGCTGAAAGCAAATTGGGACCCGTTCGCTGAAAATGAGGATGGACTTACGCCGTTTCAGATGGCCGTGGAAATTGGGAATGATACACTTGTACGACAATTTCTAAAGAGGTTTAACTCCTTGATGAAGGATGATTCGGTTCCAGAAACTTCAGTGTAATGATTAATTAGATTTGCTCTGTGGCTGAGTTGAGTGATATCAATAGATGGTGAATCAAATCTCCTAAATGACCGTCACGAGTCAGAAAGAAAATGAGTTAAGACGGATCAACATCCATTCTTAATTTCGCTACCACATGAAGTCACTTCGTTGTGTGATACAGCTTTATCATTTCCCATGACAAAGCCGTATTTAGTATTTAGTTTCACTAAAATTTTAGCAGTTCTGGACAAACATGCACAGTGCAAACTACTATAATACTTTCCTGTAGACTGAAGTGTTGTTGTATATAAGATCCTCATCTAAACTATCTAGAACTGTTTTGGGCCCTTTCGTCATAGTTAGTCATTTGTTCGTACTTTCAAGTATGAGCATTTGTAATATTTCAAGCTATGGCCTATGATTACTGTGATAAAAAGATAACACCAAGATTTTTTTGAGAATAGAATGGTCCAGTTCTGATTTATATAAATTATATGGTAGACTCCTCAAACTGCAAGATAAAGTGAATCTACTTTGTGTTTTGATTGGCTTCTCGAGCGGGGTAGATGGGCTCGGGATTTCCCATTTTGTTTCCGCAAGAAAAAAATTAATTTGGCCATATAATAAATAACACCGTTATTGACAGTTTAGTTTGGGCAAGACAGCTGCATATTGGCTTCGTTCGTCACGGTCAATTAAAGCGCCAGAAAGAACTCGCTCCTGATAGCGCATTATATTGATCTAGATAATTGGCACATATATATCCGTTAATGTGGCCGTGAAACTGTCTCGAATTCTAATATAAAGTTCGACATTCCTGATAAAATGTGTCGACTGAGTCCAAACTTCACTCACTCCGCAGTGAAATATATTTTTTCGACAACAAAGCATATTTCTTGGACGCTGCTTGTTTGTTTTTTTCGCATCCTGCACCATGAAATTTCAATGTATCAAAACTCCTCATTCCTGTCAGTCATGGGAATACCAACTCATCAAGATTCAGAAAAGATTCAGCTGACAAACTGTCCACCTACCCTCCCCTAATCCCACATTTTTGCCCCAAGTAAGAAGTTAGGGTTAATGTTGGGTAGGGGGAGGGATAGTGGGCAGTTCCCTGAATCAAAACTGCCAATCTACCCCTCTCCTAGATCACCATTTTGCCCCAAGTGTGAAGTTAGTGTAAGTGTGGAATTAGGGAAGGGGTAGGTGGGCATGCATGCAGTTTCCTAGAATTTTACACTGATCCAACAAATCATACTCTATAGTAGAAGAGTGTGATAGCAATAGAAGCATTGCTCACCAATGTTACACAACATCTCCATAAACTGAATCAGCTCCAGTCACTGACTTTGATCTTTTGATTCCTCTTGACTTCTTCATCATTAGTGTATGTTCGTATACAGTCAACTCTCCTCTGAGACTGACACCTTTTCGACCGGCCCTACGTGTCCTTCTAAGGGAGATGTCGGTGCTGCAGGTCATGTTGGAAGCAACCTGATGGTGCATAATCCTTTGTTTTCTGTTAGCAAATTGCGATGGAGTAAATTAACGGGACGTTTTTATTGGTCAGTAAAATCAAAATGCTAGCAATGCTATTGAGCGTTGTGCACCGTCAGGACCACAAAAACATATAACAAAGGAGATTGACGGGTTTCATAACCATTCCAATCTAATAACTATGGTTTTACCGATGTATTCGTCTTATAGAGGGTGTCCGTTGAGAGCGAGTCGAATGTAAATGTAATTTTTATACGCATGTGGAAGCTCTTCTAACGGACATTCTCTTAACCGGAAAGCTCTACTTACGGCCACCTTCACAAAACGCAGTTTTTCTCATCTCCCGGCTACAAACACTGTATTCTTACATTCCCGTAAGCGGTCAGCCACAGTTACGGACACCTTTTCACCTTTTTTTGCATGTTTTTCAGCTGATTTATTAATGCAATGCTTTCAGGGTTCTATATAACACTTTGGTATTATTGTGCTTTTTTTTTCCTGTTCTTAGTTATCGTTAGTGTTGCACGTGTCATTTGGATTTGCTGTTGAGTCACAAAATAAATGGTGTTGAGTCTAACTCGAAAACCTTACGATTTATTTAGGCCCTGGGCATCTCTCTCTATATATCTTTTTTCATTTTCTCGAATTAAACCCCCAGCTTTTTTAACATGTAGTAGATAAGGAAACTCTATAAATTGAGAAACAAAAATGTGAATAAAATCATTTTATTGTATCGTAATAATAATAATTTGTTCCAGAGTATCCAACAAAGTGATGTTTTTCATCTACAATATCTACACTGTAAATCTACTCTAAAAATTAAAAATTCTAAAGACAAAAAAAAAAACGTTTTGTATTAATAATTTTTTTGTATTGTATTGTATTTAAAGCTTTTTTAGATATCTATTAACAGCTTGGTGTGTAATAGAGCCATGTTGTTTTGATCATTGCAGTGTCATTTCTTTTCAGTTTGTCTTTTTACACAAAGCGGTGTTCTGTGTTCTGTGTTCTCTGTGTTTTTACACAGAGACGGAGTTGAACTCAGCGGCTCCCAGACTAACCGCCTAGGACATTCCATTTCGACATGTTTTAAAACTTAACTCATATAGCGCGAATTAAATCGGCCACGACAGTTGAAATTTAAGTTCGTCAGCAAGAGTAGCCTACGTTGCAGCCGGCCCATGCACTCGTCTAAACTATTTGTATACTTAGTCTATACAGAGGGTTTAGAGCGTCTGCGACGCAGGCAACAGCAAGAGCAGGACCTGTTTTTTCACTTAGCATTTGCTCTCCTATATGCCGAAAGGCGATTAAAAGTTTACAAGCAATCCGTTAGAGACTCATTACGTATTTTTCTTAATTTTCAGTTTTGATATACGAAGAGGTGAGAGTTCAAGCAGTTTTTCGTGAAATTTTTAGCGCGCGCACGGAAATTGTAGGGGGGATTTCAAACCACGATTTCAAGGCGATTGGTCGCCCCGGCCTACTCGTTCCCTCCTGTAAACGGTCGTAGGTCGGTGCCAGTTTTTTACCGGTCAATACCTTAAGAAGAATGACCACACTAAACCTAGCCAAACTCACGAGAGAACATATCCTCTGTCCGTTCTCAAAATTCCTAGGAGGAAATCGTGCTTACCGTGCTTACCGTGATTGGCGCCTCGCTGTCGACGCCTGGCCGCGAACTATCAGTAGTTCAGTTTTTAAAATTCAGTTCACTACTATACTTACATGCAAGATGTGTGTGTCTCCGGCTTTCGATGGCCAGAACTATGAAAACAGATTGCAACCTGAGAATTTTGGCTATCTTTTTCAAGATAAGTGCTTGCGTTGAGTTGCCGAAAAATAACCAAGGATCGATCATACTTATTTTTCTCTTCTTTTGATAGATTCATGTGGGAGTATCTTTCTGTTAGAGTTCAAGTATGAGAAAACATGACTGACATAACTCAGTTAAAATTTCAGCTTAGTTTTGATCCAAAAATGCTAACCTCGCCATGACATAGCCGCTGTAAGGGTCAAATGAAAAAATAATCATACAAATTAGTGTGCGTTTTTGGCATTTTTGGCCATTTCAGAGCGATTGCAGCAATTTTTATCCTGCCGCTCCGGCCCAATGAAAGTTATCTATAGAGAGAGCGATGGCAGAATTCTACTGAATTCGTATCATCGTAAAACAAGGCTTTACTCGTTTTCCAAAGTTTGTGACACAAATGATCTATTATACAAATATATACAATTTTAATTACAAAAAATAAGGCAGTGAGGCATTTTATTGACTGGAACTGCGCTCTAAACAGTCCAGCGACATAAACGATCAAATGGCTATAACACGTTTTGAAGAAACAAATTATGACACAATTGATTTTGCTACAGCCTTTTTAAAATATCAGCCTTTATCTTTAAAATATGAGCTTTAATCTTAAACTAGTGAGTCAATTATCATTTCAACGTTTTAAGCAGGTGGCGAGTTCGTTGCCGACGAGATGTACTGGTGCCAACTGAAGGTAGCCTCAATCTGTGTTCCACTATGCCTATTAGGGATCTTACGTAATGACGACAACGACAACGAAAACGTAAAAGAAATAACAATAGGCCACTTCCGAGTTCCAAAAAGGCTCACTTTCAAAGAGAGGCCAAGTACGGAAACTTTTCTTGTAAAAATTAGTTTTATTTGCATGAGAATGAAAAATCATTTCCATATCAAAAATTGAGCACTTAGCCTCGTTTTGATACAGAGGCCCGGGGAAACTCGGAAATGGCCTATTGGTTTATTGGTGGGCAAAACAACATCTCTGAACGCGCATCACGCTTTTAAATTCCTTGTTTGTTTTTTTTTTACGTCCACCGCACGACTACGACGACACTGAAGAAACCTCCCGATGTAACGTTTTATAAAGGACGTGAACACAACACGATGAATTTTCCTTTCTGTTTTTGAGCCTGGATAAAGTCCTTAGGAACTCAACTCCCGGAGAAATCGCCTACATTTGACAAATGGGAAGGGCCGACGCGATAAAGGTTGAAATAATACGCAAATTCAGTTTATCAGCGACATTTTCACTGTCGTGGTCTTCGTCGTTGCTTAAGCTCCCTAATTTCTATAACTCTTTACTCGATCCTGTCAAAGCAATTGATCTCCTCACAGCAACATTTTCTAAAAAGCTTATCTTAGGCCTGTTTTAAATGTCGTGCTACTGCCATGTTAAGCTGGCTCGACTGTAGCTCGACTGCAGCACGACACTAGCAACACTTGGTTTCAGACGTCGAATTTAATTCAGTCGAATAAAACGGCTGTCGCCGAAAACAAAACACAAAAATAAGAAAACGGTTTAGCAAACTTTTAAATATATTCTAATGTATTTATAATTTATGAATTGAGTTCGGCACATTAGTAGCACGACGTTTGAAACCAAGTCGAGCTACTGTCGTGTAGCACGGCAAGGCTTGCCGTGCTACACTGCAGTAGCACGACTTTGTTTCAAAGTCGCGCTACTGCCGTGCTAAAGTCGAATTGACTTCGGCACAGCAGTAGCACGACGTTTGAAACGGGCCAAACTCTTTCAATTAATGATGAGTGTGGTTGTTTTAATTGTTCAGTATTATATATTTTTGGAGCCCCGTAATGAAGCTGAATTTCCCTGCACGTAATGAGTTAATTAAAACAAGGAAAGGTCTCTATTTTTCAATTTTTGATAAATATTCTAAAACTGAATTCAAACTTAATATAGCAAATAAGAAATATCAATATTGTCGATGCTTCTTTAAAAGTATGTCAAAACTGATGAAATCTTGAATTAATTTGATATTCATGACAAAACTTTTTTCAGAGATCATCCACTTATTTCAATTTCAAATATTTGACAATCTAATGCAGATGAAAATAAACTGTTATCAGTGGCACGTTCCACTAAAAATTAAGTTTTATTTCTCATTAGCTTAACGGATAAGGTCGACACAGAAAGAGAAAAAGAACGGTAATTGACTTTTGTTTACACTCCTTAATCTAACTAAAGAAGAGCGGTATTGTCTTTAAAATTTGTTACCATGGACCAATCAGACTACCATGACATCAGCTGCCATAAAAACCTGTCTTAAACAACAGATCTCGGCTTTGCGCGCTTGTGCCCAAGTCAACATCACAAGAGGAACTTAATAATGGCTGAAAACGAAAAACTTTGGCCTGAGCCAGTTCCTGACTGGCCGAGAGCAAAGGAAATTTGGAAATGGGGGTGGCCTTTTCACATATATTTCTTCACATTATTGTATTGCCTCGTCGTGATTCGTGGTCTTTACACACTGATTAGACTGGGTAAAAAGGAGCTTTTTCGCAGGAGTCATCGCTTCTTAATGAACGCGCTTCTCTTGGTATTTGGAATAAGCCGAACCGTGTTTCTGATCTGGAATCCCTACGGTTCTGGGACAAACGAGAGCAAAGCAGAACTGGTCTCTTGTATCATAACATTTGGTATCGGTACTGCTTGCATAACGGCTGCATTTAGCTTTTTGCTGTTAATCGTGCTGGAAAGCACTCGAATCTCTTTGGCCCCTAGCAAGGTTCAAAATCGAGCATTCCTCCTCGGAGTTTTCGTGATTAACGTGCTGTACATCATCATGTCCGATTTAATCGTGGCGCATTTTCATGAAGCTAAAGTAATGATACTAATCTGCCAAGTTGCTTTTGCTCTCTGGGGAATTCTCGTTGCCCTTGGTTACGCTTTAGCCGCAGCAAGATTGTGGCGGAACTTTAAATCAACGCGCCAATCAGCTCAGTATAACCCTGACCTTGCAGCCGATGGAAAGAAATTCAGCAAGCTGGTTATACTACTGTACTTGGCTTCATTATGTGGCATGGTTATGTTCTGTACGATTGTATACTCCGCTCTGGGTGATACAGGTGTCTACAATGAGACAGGTGTCGTCAGCAACTGGCCCTGGATTACCGTGCAAACGTTGATGCGGTCATGCGAGACATTTATGTGTCTGCTCACTTTTTGCATCGCGCTTAAAACAATTACTGGCTCAACAACGAAAAACAATCAAGTGGACCGTGTGGAATCAAAAGCGTGAAGTGTCAAGAGTAGAGGACCGAAAACGTAGATAGTAACGATGGCATTGTCAAAAGGTAGTTAATAGACAGGTACAAAATAGCTAGCTTTTCCCAGAAAATAATGTAAAATCCTTCATGCCTGTTTCATAAACCAATACCCTTAAAGAAATGTGCATGAAATAAATTACTGAACTAATATTTTTTGCCCTATGTTTGAAATTTAGTAAAATGCATGATATTCGTAATTTAAGTCATAAATTTGGTGGGGTCTTGCTTCAACCTTTTTTCTAGTTTAACGATCAAAATGGTTTAGGACACGATCTTCGACGAACCACAACACACTTTCACAACATTCGTTCAGTTTATATTTGAGTCACGATACAAAATTAACATTCAGCTGCTGACAACAGTGACGCAGAACTGACAAATAAACAATAAGTAGTAAGAACTGACATTCATCCAAAATAACATCAGTCAAACCGTCGCCTGGATATTCCCGAGAATAAAATTATCACTATATCATTTCGGCAGAAATCACCAGGGGCACCCAACGACGGTTGATAAACACTTTTTAGGCTATCCAGAGTACTTTTAGATGTCTAGAAATGCATTCTAAGCGGCGCTACAAAATTTGTATCTGTTCGGTCATCCTACGGGAATTTGAGTCTTCTCGAAATTACAAGGGCTTGAGTATTATTTTCCCGAAAATTTTGGATGAAATTTGACGGATTACGAAAGTGAGACACTTTTTGATTTCTCTCTCCATTTCATTTTTTGAATTCGAAAATTTTCACTCTAGGAAAAAATGCCTAACTTGCAAAGTGAAAAGTGTAAAATTAAACTTCATAAAATCGTAGGAAATTTATTAGATAAGCTTCGAAAATTGTACATGAGTGGAACGGTCATCTAGAAATTTTTTAGCCGTCCTCAAGTAAAAGAAAGTTCTGGACAGTATTTGCTTCTCCGAACAGATATTTCACAGAAAACAGTCGTTGGGTGCCCTTGCGTACTCGTCATAGTCAAAACAAATTGTTCTCCAATTTGCCTTTTATATCACAAAGAAACTTCGCTATCTTTTAATTCGAGTTCAAAATTCAAATTCAGTAATGGAAATAAAGTGAATAAATTTTCCATGTACAAGGATTTTGTTTTTACGGGATCTAATTTCCACACTTATTTCGGGAATCAGTTCTTAAACGATTGCAGGATTTGTCCGCACAAAACCCCTCTTTAACTTTAAATGGACTGTCTTCAGGCTACAGCAAATTATGCTACAGTCAATTAAAAAGTCGATTGACGAGTCAATATAGTCAATTGACTTGCATTGCGTGAATAACTGGCTTAAACTTACCCGAGGTTCCAGCCGTTTGCACAGAAACTCTTACTCACCAACAGAGTCGAAATTAAACCACTTGTTTCTTGCCGCTAGAAATAAACAAAATAAAATGCAGAATTGCATTGCTTTTAGAGTCTAACCACGAAGGGTTTATTAAAAATCTTGTACATAAATTTATGTTGGCCCGCCACGTGTCTTGTGCATGGAACATAAGAAAGGACACCATTTGTTTGAGTTTGAATGCCTAAGGTTAAAAATGGAACGCTGAGTTACTTTCTAAACCAATTTAGCTTTCTTTTTAGGCGTTTAAGTCGGATAGCAGCGAATTCAGCAAAGATAGACTTTTGCACAGGAAGCTCATTCTAGAAATTCTGACCAATCCTTCCATAATCACTCGAAAAAACTGCTAACATTTTGGAAAAAATCCACGGTCAATTATTTCGCTGTTTACCTTTGCCTACTTCTCGTTCCAGACAAAATTCTCCTTTACTGTAAAGATATATAACAAGCCACAATTCTCTATGTCAGGCGTTGCCTGACATAAAGAGAAGGGCTAGAATTGGACTATGGCCCCTCTTGGTGCTTTTCTTTCTAGTCTGCTCGTGGTTCTCTCGGTTCATTCTTCAAACTGCGTGGGTCCCAGTGGCACTACGCCTTAGAGCTGTTCTGGTCCCTGCTGCTTTCTTTCATCTTTGTTGGGCATTTTTCTACAGTACCTCATCAGTTGTCGACTTGCTAGCCTGAAAATGAATGTTGTTTTATCTTATTTTTAAACGAGGTTGGATACATTTCCTCTCTCATAGAGGGTAATATACATGTATCACATACACTCTTATTTTTCTGCTAATTTTATCCTGAAAATATACTTGTATTATTCTTCAATTTCTTGAAAAACGAAAAAATTATCATATGCTTTTTGCTGTTTGTTCACTTCTATTGTGCTGTATACTATAGATATGTATTTTATCTACCGTTTATAGAACTGTCATTAGCAATAATTTTATACGGTCAAGTAGCCTGCGTAGCAAGCGTTTCCGTACGGTTTAGGAGCAAAGAACGAGGCACGAGAGTCTATTTAAAGACCCGCGCGAAAAATGGAGCCAGTAAAAGAGCTGGGAGGGGGTGGGGAAGAAAGGAAGGAAACGCTTGCAGACAAACCCCGGGATTTTGAAAACCGCCCACTTGGCCTGTCATGCATGAGTTCGCGAAACCGACATTTGATGCTGTCATCAGCTGTCATAATTGACCAATAAAATGTTTGGCTTTCAGTGGAGCGGAAATGAACTTCACAGGACGCGCGTGTGTGAACCCAAAATATATTTTTTTGTAACGCTGTGGCTATATGGCCGTTAACCGGTCAAGGTTTTCAAAATACTAAATGGCCGGCACTTCTATATTCTCAGTAAATTTCACAAAATCGAAAGATTCCAGCTAATCTAAACTATCATATGTCGATTTAGAAAAGTCAAGCGATCCTGAAATGCTTTACAGATCTCAAGTCTAGGGTTTGGTTTACGCTGAACCATGTTTTGTGACACTTTTTCAGCTCGACTGCCGGTCAAGGTTTTCAAAACACTAAATGACCGGCAGTCCGCTTTTCTCAGTAAATTTCACAAAATCGAAAGATTCCAGCTAATGTAAACTTAGAAAAGTCAAGCGATCCTGAAATGCTTTTCTTTCGATTTTGTGAAATTTACTGAGAATATAGAACTGCCGGCCATTTATTGTTTTCAAAACCTTGACCGGCAGTCGAGCTGAAAAATTTTTTAAGTGTCACAAAACATGACTTCCTCCTCTGAGCCCAGCGCAAGCCAAACACTATACTTGAGATCTGTAAAGCATTTCAGGATCGCTTGACTTTTCTAAATCGACGTATGATAGTTTAGATTCGCTGGAATTTTTCGATTTTGTGAAATTTATTGAGAATAACGGACTGCCGGCCATTTAGTATGTTGAAAACCTTGACCGGTTACCGGCCATATAGCCACAGCGTTTTCGTATTTTGGAACACGTGGACGGCGTTATGTTGAAATGTCAATGAATCCGAACGATCAATACAGGCTTTAAACATTTGTCTTTTCAATCCGTCTAACAGAACACTCTGTAAATCACCGTCTGAGAGAATTCAACATCCCTCAAAAAAACACCCAGCATGACACATAGCAGGAAACCATCGCATTCGCGGACAAAAGAAAATCTCTTTTATTTATTCAGACCCAGGAGGCACTTTGGAGAATAAATTAAACGACCTTAAACCCTTATTTAGTTGCAAGAAGAGCTTTACGTTTCAAAAGAGGTCAAAGAAAATGCTCTTGCATTGAATCGCAAATCTTGCCGACCAGAATATAAAACAACAACAACTGAAAATTAATATGCATGTCACGTACCATACCGTTCTCTCAGTATGAAACAAACCTTTATGCTCTCTGTTATTGTAAAAACTTAGATTCATTTGCTATACAATGCAATGGCTGTGCGCAGTTTGCTGGGAACAACTGACAAAACATAATATGCCATTTTTGGCCACCAGGTGGCCGTTTATTTTAATAACAATAAAACTTTTACTCCAAAAAACATTCAACGATCAAAATCATTCCCAGCAAAGGTGGGGTAGTACCCGCCATCCACCGTGGTCGAAATCCCCACTGACTGTCCCGAGGGTGGGTGGGTGGGAAACTGTGAACTGCTAGTAGAGCTCGAGTTTGGAAAAGAGGACAAAGAGGACAGTAACCTGGCCTCATACGCTTAAATATTGAATTCTTACAGACCCGGATGACCCCCCCTACCGTTTGCTGGGAGACTGGCACTAACAATCAGCATAAAATCATTTATTCCCCATGTGGGCTGAATAAATTTCCTTTATGCTCTCTGTTATTGTAAAAACTTAGATTCATTTGCTATACAATGCAATGGCTGTGCGCAGTTTGCTGGGAACAACTGACAAAACATAATATGCCATTTTTGGCCACCAGGTGGCCGTTTATTTTAATAACAATAAAACTTTTACTCCAAAAAACATTCAACGATCAAAATCATTCCCAGCAAAGGTGGGGTAGTACCCGCCAAAGCCCTGAAGGGGCCCCCCACCCAAAGCCACTGCATTGTATCTAGTAATGTTGATTGACATGCTTAGTATTTGCTAAAACAACAACATTGGCAACTTGGGCCTCAGCTTAACGTTTTTAAGTTCCACACTCTAATGTAGAGTTCAATGTTCAAAGTTCAACTATTAATAACATCCAGCTCCAACACTCTGCTACTGCTAGAGTGTGGATTAATGACTACATGAACGCGACATCACAATCTCGTTATTGTCATAAGCCAAGCTACATTAAGTAACGTATTGAACAATGCTGAAATGGATGGATTATAGAAAACACTGATATGAACCTTTGGCCCCTGCTCAAAAGGTCCCACTAAGATACCTAAAACACTAATTACATGTGAATGCCCACAGCTGGCCATCCATACTTAGAACTGAAGGCTCACCCGAAGGTCTTATAATTTTGAGGCCTGCTGCCCGTCAGGAAAAACCCCTGGTTTTGGGGGGAAACCTGATCCCTCCCGAATGCAGAGCCAGGCCCACAACACCCTGAGGGAGAAGGGTGATCGAAAAGACTTGACAAACCTCTTGGACCTTTGGCCCCTGCTCAAAAGGTCCAAATATTAACTACTAGAGCCGTTCACTACATAGCTGAACTAGAATCTGCTTACATGCTTCATCAATTTACGTGTACGGGCTATATTGGTAAAGGTTCACCCACACTTGGCCCCTGCTCAAAATGTGTTGAACCCGTACCTTAAGTCAAACAGTTACTGTAAGATGTGAAGCCACTGGGCATAATGGGAAGGTTATCCTTTGTAAGTCATGACTTTGACCCAAGGGTTGGTATACGAATGTATTTCAGAAATGCGTTGGAATTCCATCTACCAAACACTCTTATCTGAGAGTCAGACATTCCTTTTGCTGCGGCCCATGAGGCTGCACCGATGCGAAAGCTGTGTGTTTTATATCTATCTTCATCGAGGTCGCAATATTGTAACACTTCTTTGAGAAACCGAGTAAAATAAGACCTAGAAATAGATGCCCCATCAGCCCAGCAAAAAAGTGGCCCTGGGGCCTTTCCTCGGATCGAAACATAGTCTAACACCAGAGAGACTGGGCAAACAGGATTCTCTCTATATATAATCAACTCTACTGGTGTTGTTGGATCACTGTGTTTATAATGTGTCAAGACTAATTTGGCAGCAACAATGTTATTGAGACCATCTCTTAAAAAGAAAAGTTGGTCGATCGTTATTACATTTTTTGCCTGCTGACCAGGGCCCCCAGTAATTTCTCCCACTCTTAATGCTGCAAAAAATGCGAGAGAGTACATGGCCTTTAACAGCTTTCGCTGGTAACAAATGGAAGACAAGTGATTACATGCGGTTATAATGCGTTCTAATATTGGTAGGGTAATAGGGAGCCTAGTGTCTTGTGATGGATATAACTTGCTATATCCCCGCAAAGCTAGTTTCACCATTTCTGATTTTGTGGGGTCTGGCCAACCCCCTAGACGATGAGGAAAACTCAAAGCTGAAATATAAGTCATAACCGTGGACCCTGTATATTTTCTCTCCGCCAAATAGGCCAGAAACAGAGCTAAGATGTCACTTGATAGAGGAAAGATTGAAGTCGTCGCTGGTAACCTCTCACGTTGAAAACGATGTAAAAGTTCCCAAGGACGTCTATAGGTTGGCAATGAAGCAGTATTAAGGCTAGCTTCAAGTAAGCGTCTTAGGGTATCACCCAATTCTCCGGCCTCAAATGTCTGGGTAGGGGAGTCGGGACCCGATCCATCCCTTGAGACAGGCCCTTGAATTTGTCGACCTGCAACCGAGACAAACTATCAGCTAGCCCATTCTTAACGCCCGATATGTGTTTTGCTCTGAATAGGATGTTATTCCGCAAACAAATTAACACCATCTTTCTAATCAAGGATAGCAAGGATGGGTCTCTTGATGTCTGCTTATTAATAACGTGAACCACACTCTCATTGTCTGTCATGAATAGAACCTTCTTGTGCCTTAGATTATGGCACCACAAGCTTAACCCTACAACAATCGGAAAAAACTCAAGAAAAGAAATATCGCGTTCGGTTTTCCAGTTGTTTGGCCATTCACCATATGCCCAGTGGCTCCCGAAGACTATACCATAACCCTTGGATTTTGCCGCATCGGTATAAAATCTTAGCTGACCTGAAGTTGCCCAAGCTTCCTCTAAGAAAAATGATTTGCCATTAAAGGACTGAAAAAATATCTCCCACATTTGCAAATCGTGTGTTATTTCTTTTGTAATCCGAATGAAATGATGGGGGTGCTTTTTGCCAATTGTCAAGTTAATCATCCGACGCAGAAATACTCTACCCGGAACGATTACCGAACAGGCAAAATTCAAGGAACCAATCAGGGATTGCAGATCCCTAAGGGTGATCTTATGCCGCCCCCGAGCATTCTTGATACCATCGATGCATTTGTCTACCTTTTCTTGAGGAAGCCTGGCTTCATACCTAAGGCAATCTAATTCAATGCCTGCAAATGCGAGTACTGAAGAAGGACCCTCTGTTTTTTCGGGAGCCATGGGAACCCCTATGTCTTTGCAAAAGTGTAAAAACCTTTGTAGTTTAGCCTGGCAATCTCGAATGGACTCCCCGATTATGAGAAAATCATCTAAAATATGTAAAATGTGAGGAATACCGAGCTTATTGCGAGCGATCCATTCCATTGCTGTGCTTAAACGTTCAAAAGTTTTGCATGAACTAGAACAACCCATTGGGAGACAACGATCGTAATACCATTGCCCCCTCCATTGTAAACCCAATAGGGGGTGGTCAGAAGGATGCACTGGTATTATTCGAAATGCACTCCTCACATCAGTCTTGGCTAACACACAGCCTTTGCCTAAAAATTTTATGATATTGATAGCATCATCGACTGTAGCATATTGGACTGTTGAAAATTCTGGGGGAATGAATGTATTGATTGAATCTCCATACGGAAAGGATAAATGATGAATCAGTCGAAATTCCCCAGGGGCTTTCTTTGGTATTACCCCCAAAGGGGACACTCGCAAGTCAAGGAGAGGTGGATAATTAAAGGGCCCTTGTATGCGCCCGCTTTGCCTTTCCTTAACCAACTTGGTGTCCACCACGTCCGGGTGTTGCATTGCCGAAATCAAATTGTGTGAACTTGAGGCCTTATAGGGTCCCTGAAAGTGCAATCTAAATCCAAAAGTGAAACCTTCTATCAAATTTGTCTTAAGCTCGTCATCGTAACCTGTGAGATATATGGCTAGTCTGCTAACCTTGACTGGTGTGGGTAGCTGAGGGGGTGGAGGTGGTTCTGTTTGACCAGCCTGGTTTTGCGAAAGGGCGCTGTCCCGCTCGTTTCTGGTTTTGCTGGCAGCGGGAAACGGGGTGATTAAGGCCACATTTAAAGCACTGGTGCTTGAAGTCACACCCTGGGCAGTTGCCTCCCCTGAGGAAAGTCCAGCAAAACCCCTTTGGAAAAAACTGCCCACTTTGTTTTTGTGTAGACTTTGATGGGATAGGCTGTTTGGTTTTGGGTACACTGGCCCTCAGCCAGAGCTCGCTATGGATGTGGGCCCACGGCATGACTTCCCTCTGGCGTAACAAACGGAAATTCTCGTCATAAAATTTCCAATTGGCCCCCCGTTCAGCAAGGTCTCTGACTGTGGCACCATATTTCATTAATTGGGCTGTTTCTGAAGGGAAACGCTCACAATACACAGCCACAAATGCTTGAAAAGCAGCCGTCCAGTGATCAATGGTGTGAATTGGCTGTTTTTTAACATTTTGTTCTAAGGAAAGGATAGGTTTCTCTCCCCTCCCATTTAGTACCTTAAACATATATTGATCATCACTAGTTGAACCGTTACTGAATATCACTGCAAAATCAACATACTCATTACCCCAGATCTGTTTTTTGACCTTGTCTGACACTCTGTGTGACAAGGGAACAGCACTAGAAACAAATGTGTTCTTACTACTTGGAGGCTCTTTAGCTCCTTCCACTAGGTGGGCTGTCACCTGTTGCACTGCTGCTTGAACTGACGTTTGGCCTACCGAGCCATCTTGTGGATGGTTGCCCACCCTATTGGTCTGGGGTGCCTCTGAGACAAATTGTATTCCTGGCTGACTTGGTGCTTGTGAAGTGGTGAGGCTGATACCAGACTCTTGCAGACTTTTCTGCACAGCCGCTGCTATGGAATTTCCTAAATTGGCCAGCCAGGCTGCATTAACGCTTTGCTCGTTCTGTGCTGGTGGTGGATTGGCCGCTGTCAAACTCTGTGGGGGCTCCCTTGTAGCTGGCTGAATGGTTAGCTGACTCGGGTGAGGATCATCTTCTGGAACCCGTCTCCTTCGGGCCACTCTGTCTGCGGAGCTGGCTTTCCTTTTTAGTGGCATACTGTTAACAAATGTTGACAATGTTTAGTGTAGCATCTTTTGTGTTCTGTTATCCTACCCTGCCAGAGACTGTTACGGATTGGATTATACTATATTACCCCTAACAGTTGGGAAACACTAATGTATGAGGTATCAACTGTTGACTTAAGTCAACGGTAGGAATTTATTACTCCCCCAGCGGCACTGTAATTGCATGATTGGCTCGAGGCAAAAAGCCCCTGCCGAAAAGTTACCATGCCAGACACCACATACTTTTTCCCTGAATAAAAATTTTACATCCTGAGACACAGTCTCAGGGGACACTGTACCCCGGGCGAGAATGGGTAGCTTGTACCCTAAGACAATACATTTTGAGACACAGTCTCATGGTACACCGTACCACGGGAGATAATGGGTAGCTTGCACCCTAAAACAATACATTTTGAGACACAGTCTCACGGTACACTGTACCACGGGAGATAATGGGTAGCTTGCACCCTAAAACAATACATTTTGAGACACAGTCTCACGGTACACTGTACCACGGGAGATAATGGGTAGCTTGCACCCTAAAACAATACATTTTGAGACACAGTCTCACAGTACACCGTACCACGGGAGATAATGGGTAACTTGCACCCTAAAACAATACATTTTGAGACACAGTCTCACGGTACACTGTACCACGGGAGATAATGGGTAGCTTGCACCCTAAAACAATACATTTTGAGACACAGTCTCACGGTACACTGTACCACGGGAGATAATGGGTAGCTTGCACCCTAAAACAATACATTTTGAGACACAGTCTCACGGTACACCGTACCACGGGAGATAATGGGTAACTTGCACCCTAAAACAATACATTTTGAGACACAGTCTCACGGTACACTGTACCACGGGAGATAAGGGGTAGCTTGTACCCTAAACAACAACATTCTGCGACACCATCGCATGGGACACCTTACCACGGGAGATTAAAACAATAACCTACTGAGGCACCATAGATAGAAAAGGGGGGGCAGGGCTAGCCAGTACCCTAAAACAAATAACAACATTATTTCTTGCTCCGGAACTTGGCAATATAACACTGCAGAATGTAAAAAACACTAACCACCTTTCATTTATGCTCATACGAAGAATGTCACCCTAATACTATACAGTAGTAAGCCTTGTATGGTCTGCTCAAACTAAACAGACCTTGCTAACTGGTAATATAACACCGTCAAATCAATAATAACTTAAAAAAAAAAAAAACCAATAAAAATCTTTCACTGATCATCACAAGAAGTAATGGCAT
Source organism: Porites divaricata (assembly GCA_038088405.1). NCBI lineage: Eukaryota > Metazoa > Cnidaria > Anthozoa > Scleractinia > Poritidae > Porites > Porites divaricata. The sequence goes on from JBBMOI010000021.1 coordinate 3,220,544, forward strand.
CTCATCTTAATACGATACAGTAAGCCTTGTTTGGGTTGCTCAAACTTAACAAACATTGAAATTAAGAGTGACGGACAATCCAAAATAACTGAGAACTAAAAGACGAGCCCTATAGCAGAAGCTATGATGCAATTGAAGACTGCGTGTCATGCCCATCTCTTTGCCAGTTCAGGGCGAATAAAATAGCTCCTCGGTAGCTGCGATACAGCGCTTGCTGGCCTTCATCGTTCAAGTGAATTCCATCCCGGGTAAAAATGTTACGCGAAGGATTGCATAAACCACGGTGTAACCAGAACTTTACCCCGTGAAGGCCTTTAACAGCTTCCCTTAGCAAGCCATTTAATCTCCAAACCCTGTCGTTGTATTCCGCGAATGGCTGGTTTTCCCTGGGTAAGACTTGGCATAAAACTAAACATCGTAGCTGTAAATCTTTTAAAAGTATCTCAACTAACGCGAGAATCAATAAAGCGACCGAATCCGGGGCAGCTTGCTCGTCGCACAAATCGTTCGAGCCAATGTCAAGAATTACGACATTGGGGGCGGTACCCCGAATGGCTTGTAAATCAAACTTTATCAGTTTGTCCACGGTTCTCCCCCCAATTCCGATCGTCTTAACGTTACATGTGCCATCCACGCCGAAGGTGGGTGAATACAAACCACCGACTTGGTTTCGTTCGATGAATTTAGTCATTCTCCGTACGAAAGAATGGCCAACCAACAAAGCACATGGCAGCGGAATGCCAGCCATCGAGTCGCCTCGAACGAGTTAGTGCGCGAAAAATATTCGTCTCAACTGATAACAACGTTTAGACTTAACTTTTTGGCGTCCCCTCACTGACTTTAGTAGATCTCTTTCCCAGAAGCGAAAAGGACAAGGTCTGTAAATGCGAACTGCATAAAACTGTGAACTGCTAGTAGAGCTCGAGTTTGGAAAAGAGGACAAAGAGGACACTAACCTGGCCTCATACGCTTAAATATTGAATTCTTACAGACCCGGATGACCCCCCCTACCGTTTGCTGGGAGACTGGCACTAACAATCAGCATAAAATCATTTATTCCCCATGTGGGCTGAATAAATTTCCTTTGATCGACACATGTCAACATTGTTCGACTAGCCGAGCCAATCAGGCGCTGCGTTCGCTGGCGAACGCAGGTTTTCAAAATCGAGGGGTTTGTCTGCAAGCGTTTCCTTCCTTCCCTTCCCCCTCCCCCCACTTTCATTTTTTTGGCTCTTGTTTCATTTCTCGCGCGGCCAAAATCTAAACCAAACGGAAACGCTTGCTACGCAGGCTAACGGTCAAGTTGAAAACATATTTTTCACAATTTCAACACTCAATATAATCCTTTTCAAAATGTCAGCCTCGAGCTTATTCTTAAAAGATTCTTAAAATTTCACAAATTTCAGCCTCGATATTCTTATCAAATATATTCTTATAGAAAAAAAGAGTGTATCCTCAAAATCAACTGCCTTATAATCTGGGTGCATCTTTGATTGAATGAAAGGAAAGAACGGGAACTAATAAACAGCTAATTTAAAACAATGCAAGGGGGCATGTATTAAAATTGACCGGGGTAATAAGCTATATTCGCCTTGTATTTTAACTTAATACTTGGTATGATCTTAAGCTGTTAATTTCGGAATTTTGAATACAATGCAACAACGCAGTAAATGGGTTTTACACGATATTTGACTTCATTTTATCTCCTAAACAAACGTGCCAAGCAAAAAGAGAATATTCAAAATTGTCGTAAGCGGTTTTGAAATTCAAATGACTTGAGTGTCACTGTTAATTCAGCTAGGAAAGCTGTTGCAGTCTTTTACCCCGGCAGTCATTCTAAATTTACACCAGGACCGGTTGCAGTCAAGTTCCTCATACCTTGTCTCAAATAGAAGCAATACCTGGCAAGAATAAAAGTCTAGCGACTTTTATTTTCTATGAAAAAAAAAAACATATTTACCAGGCCATCCGTTTTGAGGAGAATGGTTGTCACATCCTGATCCTGTGAAAGGAATTGACGAATGGTAAACAGCCAACTTCAAGCCCTCCTTAGGTGTTGAAATACAATACCACTGATTTCGTGCGAAGGGCGAGTAGAGACGGCCATATAATTCACTGCACGTATAACATTCTTTCAGTTAATTTCAGGGTATAGAGCCTTTTTACGTGACGTCACGTCCAGCATAACCTATAAAGGACTATAAAGCGGCCGCCATGTTGGTTTCCCAAACCAGACCTGTGAGAGTTGAACTCTATTTTTATCTAAACGCTTTCTTGTCTTTCTTCTGCATGCCGCAATATATTTCCACAGCTGCTGAAGACGTGAGTGCAAACGCTCCAAGAATGTAGTCATATTCACATAACGTCACGGCGGCCATGTTGGTGTTCCAAACCAGGCCTGTGCGAGTTAAACTCTTTTCTTATGTGAACACTTTCTTCTGTCGCAATATATTTGCATAGCTGCTAAAGAAGCGAGTGCAAACGCTCAAAGATCGTTGTCACACGACGTCATGACGTCACGGCGGCCACATTGGCAAACAAAACAATGGAACGCGGTGGCCATGTTGGTGTTCCAGAAAATCCTGTAAGGATTGTCCCTCTACTCAATTAAAAACAATCTTTTGTTCTCAAAAATTTGAATAGCCACTGCGATCACACTCGCTCGGGGGAACAGTGATAGTCAGAAGAGGTATTATTGGTTTTCACATGACGTCACTAAAATTCAGACTAAAAAACTGTCGATCCTACCGAGATTTTACTTTCACTATGCATTAGAGCAGCTGAAAACTAATTTTCATACAAATTTTCGCGTCAAAAGGGTTCTTGGTTTTGTGATAGAGTACGCTTGAATTTCTAAGCTTTTGCGTGACGCGACATTTACATGACGGCCAGGAGAGCTGTAATGTAGGTTAAAAAATGACTTATTTCAGCAAATTCTGCTGCCTAAACAGTTCATGTATTAGAAAAAGTATTACTTTAATGTTTATGAGTTTCTCGAATCAGAATAAATTCAAGCTTTTGTAGCAAAACTTGGTAACAGATGTTTCTGTTGGTTTCCGTCCGCCATGTTGGAGTTCATCCAGGTGAGCACCAGCATGGCGTCTCCGTGCAAATCTCTATATGTTTTAGTAAAACATATCTTCGGATATCTCGTATACGAAATATTCCTCTGACCTGAATCTTAGCGAAGGTCTTTGTATATGTACCTCCTCTCATTTCCCAGATTCTGGACTTTATCTATTGAAAGGTTTTGATTTTTATTTTGATCTATTTTGAATGGCGTGACACTGAAAACCAGCAATTGGCATAATTTAGGGGAACTAATATAAGGAAAAAGGCGAAATGGACGACATCTTTGTTATTTCGATGAAGTTTGATCGATGATTTTACAGCTTAAAACAGTGCTGATTATAACACCATGCATGGTATACAGATCTCCCTGGAAAAGGATGGAGTAAAAACCTAAGAATTATCTTACTTCATTTCAGGAAACAAATCCGAAAAAATCAGGAATCGTATGGGTATTTTAAAATATCTGGCCTTGCTTAAGACTCCCAATAGGAGAAATAGCCGAATTAATAACTGCGCATGCTTCGGCGGAAAGCTCAGGCATTCTCGTCCCCAGATCCCGTCGTTTCTTTTGGTCACGAGGTCCTTTATAAGCCGAGTAGCCCTGGGGACGAGAATGAAACTCGACGGACAGCATTCAACAGCTGACAGGATTGGGTGAGAGGTAATTAACAAAAAATTAACCTTCGTGCCAGGAGAGATGAATAAAATTAGAGGTTTTGGAAAGGAAAAAAGGAACGTTTTCTCGGTTCAACTTACTGTAGACTTCTTTTTTAGTTTTTAGAAATATGGGCTGAATTATTAAAAACCAACTTGACAATTTTTTTAGACCTGTAGATTATATAAGTACAATATTTGTTTGCTTTAAAAACAAACACAACATTTATTCAAATGGAATTATTGGAAAAAACACAGTTTTCTTCGGAAAAGAGGGTGATATTGTTTCTCTCTGGGGCAGTACGTTCAAACGATACCGGACAAATTTTCCACCAGTTCAAAATTCGTCCGTTTTAGGTGTTCCGTTCACAAGGAACCACGCTAACAGTACAATAATTTGAACGGCTAGTTGTCCAAAAATTGAACGCTAAAGTCGAGGTCAAAGTTTAAGCTGGTACGATCGAAAATTGGTCTGAATTTTTTACGGCAAGGGCTGCATGGATGCGTGGTAACTAAGCTTGGAGATGCCATTTTGGATTTGCTAAAGGAGAGCTCTGCGCAGAGAAGGGGGGTAAAAATCTCCAAAATTCCAATCAGTGTGAACAGAGCGAAAATATTGAACGGTTCTGTGTGAACGAAGTGTCTGGTCACAGAAATCGTTTTGCCGCTCGGGTTCGCAGACGTTTCTTTTCGGGTGGAGAGAAGCGACGACCGGAAATACGTCTGTATCCACAGGCTAATTTCCACTTGCGTACGCAAAAAAGAAGGAAGAAGAAGAAAAGAAAGGGAAAATATCACCGACAGTAGACTTGTATCAGCTGCTATGCTCTATTCTCACTATTTATTTTGTCTAAAAAGAAAGATGATAATGATTTTGCTTTACTGAAAGTTTGCCTGTACACTTGTATTTATGCTTGGGGCCTTGAAAACGCAGGAGCTAAATATTTATTTTAAGTTACGAATAATCACGATGATATTGGTATATAAGCGTAAAATTAACAGGAAACAAAGCAATTTAAACAGAAGTAACACTAAAAAATAGTACAGTAAAGAGAACAGCTGCACTTTCTAATCTATTTTTTTCTCCAGATTCGACAAGCAAGGCATTTGTACTTTCCAAATATTATTCCTCTGAACCGTGCGTTAAAGACACCGCAAAGGATGAAACCATTTTCGACACTCTATCTTCTTTTGTCTGGTTTTGATGAACAGGCTTCATGCGATATTTCAAAAATCCAGCACATAATTATGTCCTGCCGGGCTCAATATAACTTTTACCTGAAATAAAACATCGCTTACGTACGCAGCACGAAAGTAAGAAGTGACCATGATAGATTTACGTAAATCCATTGATTACTGTTTTAAACAGCTACAGCTTTAAAACGACTCAAGTCGTTGCTGTCAACTTCCATCGGGTTTTGTGTAGTTTATGTTATTTTTAAGCTCACGTTTTAAGTCAAACCAGACCTTTGAAATTCTTTCAATAGGCATCAAGTTTTTCCCTTCATGCAAATCATTGCAAATACAAAATATTGTAATAACCAGTCAAATATGGCTATTGCACAAACACTGAGCAATTTAAAATCTGCTATCAACCACTGTCAACATCGACCACCACAGCTGACGAGGGATTAAAAGTCTGTCGTTGTGATCCACTAAAATTAAAATTAGGATGAGCTTGCTTGGCAGTAACCAAGGTTATTTTAAAACATATCTCGTTACGTCGTTAGTAATCAGTTCTGTTATTTCCCCTTTTGGGCTCCGTTAGATTGCGAACTTTCCCCTTCTTCCAACGAAACGTTCTCCACTTTGTGAATAATTTCTTGAAGTTTGTCGCTCATAATGTCGGCATCAATACAACCTCCCCTTCGTCCTGCTCTGCCGCATCTTTTAAATGCTTCTTCGTTGTTACCGCCCGTTCCAGCGGCCGAAGATGATTCCATACCCAAGGATTAAACCAACGATTTAAGAAGTTATATGCGATGTTTGGAATTTTTCCACACGGGTTTTTTTGTATGGCGACTTATTTCCATGCACTTCGCTGTGTGAGCAGGAAATTCAAGTCCATTGTCACACCGTAGAAAACGATAACATAAGATGGCATTGATTTGTAGGTTCTTTCATGCAAGGTGCACAACTTGATTTTCTTGCGGTGGCACGGTATACTGTCTTTCACAAACGTATTAAACTGAAGACGAGGCAGGCGAAAACCGCATGTTCAAGGAGAAAACGCCACATTCGCGCAGAAGCTAAACTAAGTACTTTGGACACGAAAAAAAAAAAAAAGGAAAAACCGGATGTTTTGCCTCTAAATATATTTGAGTGGGCGATGATTCTCTAGTTTTCTGGAACCTTGTAACGCAAAAGGACCGCTCTTAACAACTGTCAACTGTCAAATATCCGAAAATTTTTCCTTCGTGTGACATGCGCTACAAAGAAACGCAAACATCAAAACTGTAATTAATTCACAAGCTTGAAAAGGGAACGGCTGAAAATTAATGGCGCACAATTGTAATTTGTTTGCTTAGACAAATATAGCTTAGGAGAAATTTCAATATGAAAGGCGAATTAGAAATTAATAACGTTTAAAGCGAAAGCTTGACTGAGTAAGGGCGCTTCATGGCTCATTTCGTAATTGCAAGAGACCTAATTATCCAAAACCGTCCAATCTGTGTTTTCTAGTGGACGGCAATTATACAAACAATTGTTTAGCTAAATTATTTTTAAAAAGCAAGGTGGGATACAATTTTTGAAATGTTTCCTCCTTTTATCTGAGATGACAAAGAAGATCAAGAAAGCCTTCACAAAACACAATTTGTAGAATTTCATTTTGTCTAAAAACTCGCAAAAAAAGGTGTGTGAACCTTACTGTTGACCACTAACCTCTGTATGGCAGTATAGTTAATATATTGTTCTTGTCTCGGCGATGATTAATTACAAATCGTAAATGATTCAGATTTGACAGCGATATTGCCTCAATTCACTAAAGAAATCTTGATGCTGATTGAGACCTCCCGGTGATAAACAAGGCAGTCTGTGGTTTATTTTGAGCAGAAATTACGCAACCTGAATTACTCTGTTTTCATGTACAAACCAATATTTTATATGTAGCTCCGGCTAGAAAACGTTTTTAAAAATAAAACGCACTGGCTTTTATAAAGAGTCGTTTAATCCTCACAGACTTGGCTTCTCTTTTTTCAATTCTAAAACACTGTACTCATCACATACATGTATGTGATGAGTACCAACATTTTCAGTATAAGCATTCCAATGAAATAAACATGTTTTCTTAAAAAAGAAAATTCATTGGCTTGTCTACATCAAATTCAATTGTGACAGCAGACTGTCATTTTTAAAAACCACTGAGAAGAGTGCCTGAAAATTAACAAAACGGAGTGAAAACTAAATCAGTTCATCAGTGAACAAGTGGATACAGCGACAAACATTTGAAAAGTGCAGTCTTTAACTTTTGTAGGCAGTAGCGAAGTGCTCGTTTTCGAATGTTGATTACGTAAGAAAATAAACTGTTTGGGAGGGCCAGCAACCAAGGTTAATGACGTGAGCTTAATTATGCATTATGTGACGTGTGTAAACACTATGTATAAGTGACTAAAGTCGGCGTAAACATAGCCTGCGTGGCCGGCCCACACGCCCTCGCGCGCGCAAATTCCCCCTTCCCCTTCCCCTTTTAAGGCCGGCCACGCAGGCTAGCATAAACAAGGCAGCATTTGCGTGGGCTGTTATCAAGGCGAATCTCCCTCGGCCAAGTTAACCTCCCTTCGAAAATTACAAAATAAACATTTTCCAGGCCGTCCAAAAATTCGAAGATACGCGAAAATGGGTGTTGTGCTTCAAGAACACATAGACGGTTATCTTCGCCTCCTTCCGGTATCCGTTCTTTAGGTTTGAGAAAGGTTTTCGAGAAAACAACAAAGAAAACATTAATTAAGTGTGAAAATCGCAAAAATTCGAAATTTTAAACGATCCTGATGAAAACTGGAAAACAAAACGAATACAAATGACGTTTCAGTATCTAAATTCAGCGGGATATTCGGCAAAACACTCAGCAAAATAAAATTTTGGTAAATGAACTGGGAATGATGAGCCATTTACTCCCTTGCCTCGCTTCATTTGAGTTGATGACTAAAAGTACACCCTAAAAGTATTGATCAACATGTTTTAGCATTTGCATAGCATAGGAAGCAATCATAGGAGAAGCATAGGAAATGCTTTGGAAATGGAAATAGGAAAACTAGTGGGAAGATAAACGTTTCTTTCCACTGAAAAGTGGCACTTGGTCTTCGACAAAGTTCAGAACATTTTTACCTGGCCATTCTGATTAGCATGCAGCGTTCGTGGATCTTCGCAACATTGATCCATAGACATTGGAAACACAAATAAAATATTAAAGGTAAAAAAGGCTACAGCCATTTCTCAACGCGTTCATTCCCTGCCCATAACATACATTAACTCTTCTATTGCGCTAACCAAGCAACTGTTAAAATATAAAGCAAAATTGTTAATCCAAACATGTCTCCTGGATTTTCTGCATAACACTAAATAAACCATAGTGGTTAAGGTTAGGGCTGATTCAGTGTTATAGGATATGCAGAAAATCTTACCCTGCTAGCAGAGGCTTTTCCCTTGTGTTTCTCAGCGTTGTACTGCCATTCTCTTCGCTGTTTTGGCTGATCGCGTTTTGTTTTGGTTGTTTCTGTGCCGAGGAAAAGACTTCTGCAGCCAAAACCGCGAAGAGAATGGCAGTACAACGCTGAGAAACATAAGGGAAAAGCCTCTGCTAGTAGGGTAAGAAAGTCTGCATGTGCGCAGTTGCAAGCTGAGATCAGATAATTCGAAAGTCAAGCATGCTATTGTCATTGTAAGCTTTGATTTCGACACCTGTCACATCAAATTTTGTCCTCCAAACGAAAGGATGTAATCATAATATTTTTACCAAGCACAGAAGAAAGGCTTGGAGCGTTTTCATCTCGTGTGTCTATTATATCAAAATTGAAAATAATTTTGCTGCATTAACAAGGAAAGTTTTAGACCCAAGGCTATTTGAATCTTCTTTGTAAATGGAAATTTCAACATGTTAAGGAAAAGGGCCATTAAGTGACAACGAAACGAGATGACGAAGCCATAATAAAGGGAGAAAACTTTTATCTGCATTTCTAATCTAAGTTGAACAGGCCAAAATTCGAACTTGTCGGCCTACTACAGACAGTGGCCAATTCTCTAATACAAGCTGTACTATTGACTTCTGCAGGCGCAATCTGAATCTGGTTTCTGAAAGCCTGTCATTTTATTTCGACTGTCCTGCGTTCCCCTCTTAGCGGATTGATACGCCGTACTGTGGGAAGTACATCGGCGCTCGCATGCTAGGATTTTGACCACGGGTTTTCGGCTTAAGGCATTTCTCTTCCCGACAGCCGAAATTACGAAATAAAACAGTGCGCTCCATGTGCCAGCGAGCTATAAATTCCAGATTACTAGCGACTGGCCGCTGTCATTCGGGACTAGTACACAAACAAAGAGAGGTCTTTTTGAAGGAACTACTGCTTCAGAGTACAACCACTGTGTCGCAGCGTGTGTATCAGAGTGTAAGTAGTCCTAATAGAAGGAGTCGCCAGATCGGGCTTCCATCGACCGTAAAGAATAAAATGTGTCATGGAGTGAAACAGCGAATTCCGCTCGAAACGTCAGCCTCTCAATCACCCTATACGGTGGCTAATCTACTTTATAAACTCAGTTGATAAAGCAAAAATGTTGCTCTGCACTGTTTTAACAGTTAAAACTTTTTTGGCATCAGTTGAATTCCAAAAATAATGGTCCAGTGTTGTTATTTAAGACTATATTTAGGCATTGAAACTATTTCCTGTCGTCTGTTGCAACGGATGGAAACGATGGACATGGATTGAAACTTGCCTACTTTTTTAAGGTTTATTTCTATGCCTCGAAAAATCGCCAAAAAAAAGTGTCATGCATGGTTAGCGCTCCTGGATGAAATTTGTTAAAATATCTCGGTCTTCATATCTCTACAGGAGCATTTTGTATAGTTAAAGTAATGACGTCAGCACAGAACTGACCTCAGTGAAACAGCGATATCCTGGCTCTAACAGCTCCTTTAAGGTTTCTTTTAATTTCAAGACATTTTCTGCGTGGCAAACTGATGACCCAAAAGACCCGTACCGTGACGGAGACCCTTTGAGAGATTTCAATACAAAGCTAGTATCATGCCAAAATTTATTTTGTGCTCGGACAAGCCAACAAGTATTGCTTTAATTGGATCAGCGAGCCTTGTACAGGTACACTTTGTTTAGTATTGCAGACACCTTGCTAGAGTTTTACAAACAGCAGCCAAATCTTAGGCAGAAATCATAGACGTTAGGACTCCCGCTATTACAGATTTACAGATATATTTTTCGGTCTCGAAAGCACATATTTTTTTGTTCTAATCTTTGAACACTTACATAGCACTAAAAAGAATAATTTCTTCCGTTTTTTTCATCTAATTCTCTTTTTATTGAGATCAAAGTTTTTTTCTATCGCGTATCAATTTTTAACAATCTCGCTACCATAAAAAAATTCGTCTAATCTGCCAAAACGTTGACTGGATTTCCACTGTCACATCATTTTTACGGGCGTAAATAAAATAGAGGCAATGTACGAAAGGCCGCGCGTAAATGTAAAAGTTTGCGCAAGGTTCAACTTTTACGTTTACGCACGACCTTCATATTGCTTCTATTTTATTTACGCGCATAAAATTTACGTGCGTACGCACGTAGAAATTAAGCGAAGGTGGAAATCTTCCTTAACTCGTGGTTCAAAAGGTGTCTATAATAACGGGAGTAGACTGGATCTCTAAGACTGATGAAATTAGCCCGATTGAACATTTTAGGGCATTGAGTTTAAGAGTTAGTTCTGCTGCTGAGCACTGCTGTGTAAACATAGTTTTATCAAGTACTTGCATGGCATGGCTTAGCGACTGTGATTTAGTCATCGTTCTTGAGATTCTCTCGATCTTCAAACTGCTTGTCCACCGTCCATGAGAGCGCATTAAGAAAGCCTTGCAATGTAATTGAAGAAGTCTGGAGAAAAAATAAACCAAGTTAAGTGAAGAGAAAACATCAAGTGTATGAATCATTTTCCGTTAGGGTCTTCCATCAGAGAACAGCAAAAGTTCTATTAGCTGAGGAACTAGAGTTCTAATAACCACTACAACCATCACGTTCTAGAAGAAAAACATGCAGTTTATACACCTTATTCGATGGTTTAGCATATAATACGTGCGGATATTTTGCGAGTTGCGTAGTATTTTTCCGAGCCCCGCAGGGGCGAGGAAAAATACGAGCAACGAGCAAAATGTCTGCTCGTATTATATGCTAAACCATCAAATAAGAGGTTTATTATTCCACCACAAAAAAAATTGCTATTTGACAATTTGTTTCTATTTTTTTGGTAAGAGTATTCAGAAACATCCTGATTCCGTCTGTGAGAATCCATTCACAATGAGCAAAATGTTCACGCATATTATATACCAAACCATTGAATGAGAAGTTAATTATTTTACCATAAATTCAAAACAAATATGTTGTTTTGGTTTTTATTTTCTAGTAAGAGTATCCAAAACATCCTGATTCTGTCAGTCGTAGTTGCTCCTTTTGCATCCGCCGGTATTCGCCCTGTTGTAAACCGGTTAAACCAGGACACTACAGTGTATTACGGCCTTGTATTTTGCTTGTTCTCGTGACCTTATATGGTGAAATGATATAATAGTGGAATAATAAATATTAGTAAAGGGGATTTGACTAGAACACAGGCAAAAAAAAGACTTCACAGAAAATGAATTCCTGATCCTGGAGATTTCCATTCGTCATTCTTTACTAAAACAAACCAACCGCAGTATAGTTTATCTTTTACGTGAGGAGAATTTCCAAATTTAAGTCTCCGTGGGCTGATAATAACAATTTTAAGGTACTACCGGTAATAATTCCAAATCTTTGCTCGTCACGCTAACCCAAGGCAACAAAAATAGGATTGGTTCTGGTTTGGGAACTTGAAACGCTCTCAACTGAATATGCAATTTTGACAACTGAAAGAACCCTCTGTGCCAACAAACCGTGCCATATTTACGTTATCAAACCCTTGCACCATAAAACTTTCAAAGTGTTTATTTGTTCACCTAAAACCCGCCTTGAACCTCGCACATTTTTAGCAAGGCTCAACTCCAAGAAAATGTCACTCAAACAGTACGGCTATTCATATATCGTATCATAAACCTTTCAAGTAAGTGCATCAACTCTGAAAGAATACTATTACAAACTAAGCTAAATCCGATTTTTTCACCAAAGCATTCTTAATCAACCAAAAGAGAGAAAAAAATGACAAAGGTATCGTTCTAATTTCCGTCTTTATCAAAGCTTCGCCGTTTTGAACCGTAGTTTCAAAACCTGTTTGTTTATTCACCGTTAATATGCTTTCAAATCTCGCAAGCTGCAACAAAGTTTACAGTTCCGATAGCTTTCTCATGAAATAACACAGCTATTCATACAATATCAAAGCATTTAAGTGGTTACGGCATTTTGGACAATTACACTTGGAGTAGCTCTAAATCTCACCTGAAGGACCTCACATTAGGTCTCATTTGGCACGCGGAAAGAGAGAAAATGGCACGAAGAGATATCACCCGACTTTTGGTTGTTGCCAATGTGCTCGCGTCGGTTCTTGGGCACGGCTATATGGAAGATCCGCCTAGCAGGAATTCTGCCTGGAGAAAGTTTCCCCACCGCCCAAAGCAGTTCACAGATAATGAGTTAAACTGCGGAGGTTTCAGCGTGCAGTGGCAAAAGAACAAAGGCAAGTGTGGGGTTTGTGGTGATCCGTACCACATTAAAAATACCAAGTACGTCTACCCTGGTAAATACGCTGATGATCCACCTTTTATTACCAAGACATATGGAGAAGGAGAGACAATCGAGGTCAAGATTAAGATCACGTCCAATCATCAGGGATCTTTTCGCTTCAGCCTTGGCAGGCTGGTCAAGCGTCCAATCACCCAGGAACAGCTGACGCACGTTCTGCTGCAGCCTGACGGTTCGAACCGCTGGCAGCTTCATACATCCTCAAATGGAAAGTTCCACATCAAACTCGTGTTGCCCAAAGGCTTGACATGCGATCACTGCGTATTACAGTGGTGGTGGAGAGTGGGAAACAACTGGGGATGTGATGGCCAAGGCGACTGTGGAGTAGGATTGAATAAACAACAGGAAACCTTTGTAAATTGCGCTGATATCAGGATTTTACCAAAAGGAGCTCCAGCACCAACAACGGCGGGTCCGGGCACCGATTCGCCCATGAGGCCTTCCACGCGAGGCCCTGCCACTAAAGTCCCATGGACCCAGAAGCCCTCTACACAAGGACCGCAAACAGAAGCCCCTCCAGGAAAGTGCAAGGCTACGGGGGCATGGGCAGGGCAGGCCAACATGGATAGGTGGTGCGCCTCCAACTGTGCTATGGGTGTCTGTCCACCCAGTCACTGCATTTGTAACTAGAATAGCTTTGGTAAAGACTGAAAGCAGAGGAGACATCTCATCCGGCTGCCATTGTTAAAACTAACTATTAAAGTTGAATTGAAGTCTGAATTTTAGTTTTCGGTTATAGTATCTGTTAGGGAAATGGTACACACACATGCTTGCAGTATAAACTAATCACGATGGTTTAGAATCTATTTAGCTGGTATGGAGTGTGATAGTGCTTCTGTGATTATCTTCATAAATTTAGAATTTCCTAAGAATTTTTAACTGTTAGAACGACCGATGTAACTATAGTTGATATGTACTTTTATGAAATCAATAAACGTTACTGGTATTATTCTTCCACTGCATGTACTTATGAAAACGGGAATAAACGAAATTTATCGTAGTATTTGTCAACCACAAGTGGAAGCCTATCATTAACGAGTGGGTGAGAGGTACGCGCCAATGGCTGGTAAACCCGCGCCTTCCAGCCATGAGCCCCCACGCCACTAAAACAAGTGGAACAACTGGAACCTATCACACTGATATATCAGTGGAAAACAAATAGGGAGGAATGGAAGGAGGGAAACACAATCTAAAGGCTAAACGAAGCGAGTGGCCGCCATGAAAACGTTGTACGTGAGGCTGATGAAAGCAAGGCTGACCGCGCTTGCGCCACCACAGTAATAGCCTACGTCGCAGACGTTGCTAACCTCGGTTAGTGACGTCTGCTAAGCAGTGCCGATATCCTAGTTCTGGGCTCCCAACGGATTGAACGAATTACTGGAAGAGCGCTTCGAATTTCCTTTCATCTTGATTGGCAAATCGACATGCAATGACATTTTAAACAGGCCAATCATGGCGCGTACTCAAATCCTGGTACACAAGTGGAGGCCCAGAACAAGGATTTTAGCTTTCTTTCGCAGGCGGACTTAACCAGAGTTTAGTTTCGTCTTCGGCGCGGGCTACCACTCTAAGGCCCGTTTCAAACGTCGTGCTACAGCCGTGTCGAACTAAATTGATCGAATTAAATTCGACTTTAGCACGGCAGTAGCGCGACGTTTGAAACCAAGTCGTGCTACTGCCGTGTAGCACGGCAAGCTTTTCCGTGCTACACGGCAGTAGCACGACTTGGTTTCAAACGTCGCGCTACTGCCGTGCCGAACTCAATTCATAAATTATAAATACATTACAATACATTTAAAAGTTTCCTAAATCGTTTCTTTATTTTTGTGTTTTGTTTTCGGCAACAGTCGTTCTATTCGACTGAATTAAATTCGACGTCTGAAACCAAGTTGTGCTAGTGTCGTGCTACAGTCGAGCTACAGTCGAGCCAGCTTAGCATGGCAGTACCACGACGTTTGAAACATGCCTTTCATTTAACTTCATTTTAACAAATCAGAAATGCAAGACGTTGGATTTAGATGTAAAGAAAAATGGAGATGATGGAGATGTCACAGCCAAGCGCCTCCAAGCCGAGTACATGCCAATCCAAGACAATACAGTGAGCGGCAACCACTCACAATGACAACAGTATATATTTACACCTGACAGAGAGAGAGTAGAGAGGGACGGGGAAGAACGCAGCCGAATGAAGGCTTAGTAATTGCGAACACGCAGAATTGCTCAGAAAAGTGGGCCCTGCAAAATCTTGTAACCCACCTAGTTACTGGGCTGCCCGAAAGCACACGTGTACCGTAATACCGTAACCGCTGGCCGGCTTGCCGAGAGGTCAACCTCTCCTAAATAGGCCATTTCCGAGTTCCTCTCACTTTCAAAACGAGGCTAGGTACAAAACCATTTTTGTGAAAATGAGTTTTATTCGCATGAGAATAAAAAATCATTTTCATTTCAAAGGCTTCAAACTTAACCTTTCTTTGAAAGAATGGCTCGGGACAACTCAGAAATGGACTTTAACATTTATCACATTTTTAAAACTAACCTGGATGTGTCGTGCGTGGGCCAAAAACGGGATCTTTCTAAGTGTTCTACCACTCAACCCGTGGCTTTTCCTGTACAAAAGAAGGCAACAAAACATTACGTTACCGTTAATAATCTAGCAAAAACAGCTATAGAAAGGTGGGAGGAGAAAGAACATATGGTTACCCAACTAATTTTCATCAATGTTTTAGCCAATGAATTTTGGTTTCTGGTTTTGGGATCAGGCTAATTTGCTATTTTTGCACTGAAAGGAAAATAAATAAAGCAACGTACCTTGCTATTTCTAAAAGTTCCAGACTATGATTTGTGGCATCGTTATTAACAAAACTGCAAGAATGAAAGCAAAATGATACTTAAATCGGAAAATATAAAATTGTCTAACTTTACTCTCATACTCATTTCATCTCTATTGCCGCAGAAAGTGAAGCTCATCTAAAACAATTTTAGTTGAATCTCTGTTTGAGCTAGTGTAGTTATGACAGCATCGCTTCACAGCGATATTTCCAGGATGCGATAGCGACCCGACAAAAATTTCGGGACAAAAGCACTTAATAAAAGAAAACGAACAACGGATAATATGCGTTAAATTCAAAACGACCAAAAAAATAAGACAATATATTTCATACATGTACTCGCTTACCGTAAAACTTCCAAGTCCCTGTTTAAATGTGAAGATGAGAAAGAACACTGTTAAGTGATAATCGTTTTACCAAACGTTCTCCCACAAAGATGTGAGTTTAAATTTTCTATGGTCTTCAACACAACTATCATTAGAAAATTAACCCTGACAGAAACAAAGTAAAGAAAAAGTATTGATGACGGCACGTTGGAAAAAATAGTTACCGTCAATCGTACCTACCGTATACTAAGGATCTGTTGCACTGGAGAAATAATTCCCACCTGAAAAGAAACAGAAAGAAAATTAACATGAAATTTTTTTTATTCAGCACAATATTTAGCCTGAGAAAACAACCGAGATATCACGACGCCAAAACTGGTTTGCCCGTGAAATGACGTCGAAGAAATGGTACAGAAATTTGATCCTGATGACGTTTACTACCCAGGTATGAGTAGTGGTCCTGATTAGTTGTGCCACGCGGGAACTTTGCTTCGACCAAATCAGAGACACCACCCAGATCTGGACAGTAATACGTCATGATCAGTATGAAATTTCTGCACTCGTTCCTCAGACGTCATTTCCGTCGCGGGGAATCCAGTGGTGCCGTCGCAAAATATCGGCTGTTTTCTCAGGCAACTCAATATAAATATAAATATTATACATCTATATTTCTTTTCTCGTAAGTAAACATCATAAATCGTTACCCTCATCAATTCAGTTATACACGAATGATAAATGGAGAATATCGCATTGACAGAAGGAGGTCCAATGTACTGTTTGATGTCTGCCCTGTTGATTGGGGAAAAAAAGCGATTTTAGGTTGTTCCAATGTAACTGTAATTTGTTTAATCACTAAGCAACTACGAGAACTAAAGGCCGTTTAATACAAAACAATTGTTCGTTCATCCCAACTGGAATTAAGAAGTGTCGATTACTGAAGATGAAAATTTACATGGCTTTTCAGTGAGTTTGTATTAGTTTCCTTTGTCTCTTAGTCCTAAGAGACAAAGAAAATTGAGAATCAACCTACTGTAGGTTAAATCAAAATTAACCAACAGGGGAAAAATTGAATGTTGGGACAAAACAACTCTAAGTTTGGGAAAAAACAGCAACGAACTACATTCACAAAATGAAGACCGAGTTGAAACGAACC
>JBBMOI010000021.1:3240000-3520000 GCA_038088405.1 Porites divaricata
ATTTAGCAACTGTTCTATTGCTCCACTGTTTGATCTGGAACTTCTCAAACAAACACATCCATAAACTACACCTTTATGCAAAACTCTGCCGGCCGTATACTTACTAATACAAAACAATTTTGATCACATTACACAAGTCTTACATGAGCTTGGTTGGCTCACCATCGCAGAGCTACTACGCTTAAGTGATGTAACCATGATTTTTAAATTTCTCTATGGTCTTGTGCCCAGTTACTTAAGAATGCTTGTATAGAACGCTGAGAAACTCACTCGTATTGCACTAGACAGGGCAATCAACTTAACTTCCCTCAGTACCGAAACTCCGCCGCACAGAGTGCCTTCCGCTTCAGGGCTTCTAAATACTGGAACAGTCTTTATTAGAAACTCTACCCCTGCTGAGGTTTGTTAAAGGAGTGCCAGGCTTGAGATAAACAGAATGCGGAAACAGAACATTTACCCGTAGTTTGTTGATCTTTTTTTATTAACGGTTCATTAGCTTTTTAATTCTCATAAATAAATGAATAACGAGTTAGAGGTAGCACATCCACTGAGTGGTTCTTCGTCCACCTGAATCCTGGTCGAATTTGAATTTAGAAATATTGGTTTTTGAGGAAAGGGAAAAACCGGAGTACCCGGAGAAAAAACTCTCAGGGCAAAGGAGAGAAACAACAACAAACTCCACACATAGCGTCGACACCGGAATTTGAACCAGGGCCACATTGGTGGGAGGCGAGTGTTTTCACCACTGCTCCACCCTTCAACTAGCTCCTCATAATTGTAGTTCAAGCATTCAAATTCAAATTGTGACTTAATTTTGTCTTTTATACATGTAATTTTTAGTTATTTCGTACATTACCTAGCCTAATGAGTCCTTTAAAGTAATTCTGAAAACCCAATTGGGAGAACTGATAAACTGTCTCGTGTTGTTAATTGTATTTGTAATGATCAGAGGTATTTCCCTACGCATGCGTGCATAGATATAAGTGTGAGCTTCGGCCATGTTGTGTAATTCCGTACTACAGATTAAAACTGTTTTGAATCCTCAACCATCCTAGCTTTTAGGAAAGATTATTACATGGTATTAGGAGTGACGCACGAGAAGTAAATTCTGCGACAGTAGAGTGAAGTTTTGAGGTTCGATCTGCAGAGGCAACAGAGATACAACTAAGAAACATGGCAAACGACTCAGCCGTACATGGAATTGAAGTAGCAAAGAAAAAACCACCATAAGATAGACCCAACTCTAGCAAGATATTTAATTGCAGAAATTGTGGCACAAGACATGGTGTAAGAGAATGCCCAGCATATGGCAAGACATGTCACAACTGCAGGAAAAAGCATCATTTCCAGAGTATGTGCTGGCCGAAAAAGAAAGTCCATGGCTAATAGCAGAAGAAGAAGAAGAAGACTGTGAGTCTCCACTGTTTGTGGGAGCGGCACTACAGAACTAACTTCAGATTCAGAATGACGAGTGACATGTGACATTGCCAGTACTGGGACATCTCATGCGACTAAAAGTGGACACTGGTTCACTAGTGAATATAATGCCAGTAAAGGAACTCAAGAAGATTGAAGGGGGCAACCCCCAAATAGATCTGTGCAACCAAAAACTGGTTAGCTACTCAAAGGATAATCTCAAGGTACTAGGAATCATAAAATTACCCTTGAAATCCAAGTCAGATGTTGAACAAGAGCTAACATTCCATGCAGTGGAAACAAATCAGCAAGAGTTACTGGGACTGCGTTCCTCACAAAACTTGGGCCTGATTAAAATGGTCATGACAGCAAAACAGAGAGGGAGGAAACCACCACTTATGATAGCAGCCAAACTACAAAAACAGCATAATAATTGAAAGAAGAGGTCTTTCAGAAATATGCACAAGTCTTTACTAGACTGGGGCATTTAGAGAAACCTTACCACATTGAAATAGATCCAACTATTTCACCAGTTATAAATCCTCCCAGAACAATACCAGCCGCACTTCGAGAGAGATTGAAAGCAGAGTTGGATGACATGGAGAAGCGAGGAGTGATACACAAAGTCGAAGAACCCACAGACTGTGTCAATTCAATGACCATTGATGTGAAGTATATGAAATAATTCATATTTGAACTGCGGTTGTAGATGAAAGTAAAGAATGATCATCGCAGTAAATTTTCCAATTTAAGCAATTGGAAAGAAGAAGCCTGAAAAAAATCAGGGCTTCAACGGGATTCGAACCCATGACCTCCGCATTGCCGGTGCGTTGCTCTACCAACTGAGCTATGAAGCCACACATTGGGAGCGAGGTCAATTTATTGAGTTCATGTCTCCTGTGAGGAGTGAAATGATGTGAAGTATATGAAATAATTCAATAAATTGACCTCGCTCCCAATGTGTGGCTTCATAGCTCAGTCCCTTTCTGAGGATATTTGATGTACAAGAACCAGTAACCGTCAGTTGCATTGCCTAACCTGCATGCTTCAGCGGAGTCTTACAGCAAGACGGTTCTCCGGCAGCTTACGCATCAACATCTTTAACTGAGGCCGAATCAAGATACGCTCAGATGGAAAAGGAACTCTTGGCAGTTGCGTTCAGCATGGAGCGATTCAACAAATACACGTACGGAAAGAAAGTGCACATAGAATCAGATCACAAACCCCTAAAAATAATTGTGAAGAGGCCCTTAGCGACAGCACCACCCAGACTACAAAGATTTCTGCTCAGAATGCAAAAGTGCCACTACACTCTAGAATATAAGCCCGGAAGGGAGTTAGTACTCCCTGAAATGCTGTCCCGCGCATCGCTTCCTAAAACAACACATTACAAGATGGAAGATGAAAGTGCACTACAAGTTCATCTGATACAGACAAGCCTACCAGTCTCAAAACCTAAACTTGAAGAAAGACGAGAGGAAACAGCCAAAGACGAGCAGGGTTCTCATTAATTTAGGTAGTAGACGGCTTGCTTCATGAAGTAGACGGTTGAGACCAATTTTAAGGGCCGATTGCATGAGCCCCAAGGGGTTTCAATGGGTAGTGCTTCCACTTGAATTGATGCTGTAGATGCGCTTGGCATGATACAATCCACGCTGGTATCGATCAATGTCTGTTCGCCTACACTACTGTTCGACTCAACTACGGCCATTTTCAAATCGTAATTGAGATGTATGCTGGGTTTGGTTTGTGATTGCAGGCGCATGTATGCAAAGCAATATGGCGGTTTCGTGGCGAGGTAAACACGAACCAGCAAGAAATCAAAACAGACTTTAAACAGCAAGAAATTTGAAGGCTAATTTTATTGTGCAATGCAAAAATGGCTTACATGGAAGTTGTCCCTTTTGATGGCAGACATTTTTATTTATTTTCAATACTCTATACATCTTATTAACACAGATTATTTCACTGAAAGTCGGCGGCTCAGAAATCGAAGTAGCCGGTTTTTGAGCCGGTGGCCGGCACTTAATGAGAACCCTGGACGAGTCGCTGAAAGACCTCGGTAAAACCATGAAACGTGGATGGCCTGAAACAAAGGCCTGTGTCAGTAATAGTACCTGCATGTATTGGGACGTGAGAGATGAACTGTCTGAACTGAACAGTATCATTCTAAGAGGTGAAAGAATTCTTACCCCTACCACTATGCGGAAGGAAATGTTAGAGAGAACTTATCAAGGCCACAAGGGCATAGAGAAATCCAAGCGACAAGCACGAAATGTGTTATACTGACCTGGGATGGGTTCTGAAATTCACGAAAAGATTTCAAGATGCAATATATGCCAACAACACCAAAAGCAAAATGCAAAGGAGCCAATGATTCCCTCTCAATCACCAAGAAAATCTTGGGAAAAGGTAGCAACAGACCTGTTCACCTGGGATAAATCAGAATACTTCATTATTGCAGATTACCACTTACGATTTTTTGAAGTAGCCAAACTCCCGGACACCAAAAGTAACACCGTCACCATCCTCATCAAATCTGCTTTTGCGCATCATGGAATACCATGTGAGGTAATCAGCGACAACGGTTCTCAGTACTCATCCAAGGAATTTGAGTCATTCTCGAAACAGTGGGAATTAAAACACACTACTACCAGTCCACTCTACCCACAACTACACAAGCAAATACGCTCGTCGAAAAATCAGTTTAAACGGTAAAGAATCTGCCAACCATAGGAAAGCAAGGCAACCGTGATCCATGTCTAGGATTATTAGAATACAGGAACACACCTATTGATGAGGTCGGCTCACCAGCGCCACTTCTCATGAGTAGACGACTCAGATCAATTATCCCCACGACTGAAACTCAACTGCAACTGAGAGTCCAGGATCAAACAAAGTCAAGGAGAATTAAGGCTGAGGCAAGAGAAGCAAAGATACTATTTCGATCAGCACAGTCCAAAAAGCTATCAGTTTTACAAAAAAGGCGAGCAGATCAGGGTACGCATGGCAAATCGCTGGGAACCAGGGGTGGTAGTGTACCACGAAGAAACTCCTAGGTCTTACAAAGTGCAAACAGATAATGGAGGAGAATACCGCAGTAATAGAAAGATGTGCCAGTCTGTGGTCTTACATCGACAGACAACTCACATTTTCATGAACCTCCGTGAGGGAGTGTAAATGGAAATTCACCTTGCAAGGAACAAGTCAGTCAAGCAAACCGAGTAGTGGAGGAACCTCTCTCAGCATCCCAAGAGCAAGACAGAAATCGTTCGGCCGATGGCTCTATGGAGACGTCAGAGTAATACAAGACTAGGAGTGGACAGGTCATACGGAGGCCATTACGATTTATGGACTATGTTTAACATAGGAGACCATTATGATTCAAGGACAATGTTAAACATTTGTGAACATTAACTGTTTTCATTTTTCACACGTAGCATTTGCTGGATGCTTGATTATTCTCTGCAGAAACCCTTTTTCTTTGTGTTATTTGTATTTGTGTTTATTGTTTTTTTAGGGGAAAGTTGTAATGGTCAGCGATATTTCCCTACGCATGCATGCATAGATAATGCCGGGTCTAAAGTACAGGTCACATTCCACAGGTCAAGAGTGCAGGTCATTGCTCCATTGATAAATTACCAAACCACACAGATTCCCCTTGATCTAATAGAGCATTTTGTTAAGAGATTGGGGCTAGGAGACAGTTTTAATGTTGTTCATTTATCTTTATCGTGGTGACCTGTACTCTGACCTGTGAAAAGTGACCTGTATTTTAGACCCGCCGCATAGATAAGTATGTGAGCTTCGGCCATAGCTGGCCATGTTGTGTTGTGTAGTTCCCCACTAGAGATTAAAACTGTTTTAAATCCTCAACCGTCCTAGTTGTTAGGTAAGATTATTACAGTATTGGGTATAAAGGAAGTCCCGATCCAAAAAGCCTAGATACTGACTTTTGGTAAGCACCCTATAAAGATTCTCTGGTTAGAAAGAATTAAAGCATTTTAAATCTTAACAACTATGGAACATTGTGTGCCGTCAGCTGTCCCCTAAGGAGAAAACCTCTGGCACTAGAACTAAGTTTCATCAAAGAAAGGTGTCCACTTTGTAAAAAGGCCAACAGCCACCATCGTCAGATGCCTGTTTTGTACAATGAGGCATCTGTTAATCGAGAGAAAGCTTACTTTACACTCAACTCATTAGAGACTCATTGGAGACCAGTACTGAGTCTGTCCATCATAGAAAAGTGTGTACTGCATTTAAAGATAAAATTACAAGGGCAAAAGATTTCAAGGACCCACCCACACTAGTCATGTAGTAGTCTGCCAGGAGGCTCTCCCGAGGTACATCTACACAGGCTAACTACTAGTCAGTCATTTTCCTCTATGAGTGACTATCTAAGCCGAACGGTATTTTCAAGCCCTCTTTCTACAGTGTTTAAGGTATCTTTTTGAGGAAGATTTCATCTTTTGGAGGTGTTTCATCAGTTCACTGTACAGTATTTATCTTTCTATTTTTGCCTACCTTTTTATGTGATCGATTTGAGTAAGCAGAGCATTTACGACTCTTATTGCATCAGAAGGCTCCTGACCCTGCATAGCTGATTTACGAGCAGCAGTTAAACTCTCAACCTAACACAGAAAAAAGCACTCCATGCTATTAAACTCATGTTTCATATACTTCACTATAAGTTGGGCAAAGAAATGTCATTTGTTATACGAGGGTTTCCCCCTAGCCTCCCCCACAGGGGTTTTTAGGGGAGCTCATCCTTCATCCCCCCCTAAAAAATGCCTGCTCAACCGAAGACAACATTCCTTTCCCAAGCTTAGCCAATCACATTATACTTTACAAATTCTGGAAAGTTGACCGTGACTGCACAGGGTAATGTGATAATTACTCGATCTGCGTGAAACACTGCGAAAGCTGACCTCTAATAAATGTTAGATTCAGAGCGGCAAAAGTAAGATTTAGTCAAAGTTTAGTCTTCAGTTAAGCAGGCATTTGTGGGGAGGGATGAAAAATGAGCTTCCCTAAAAACGCCTGCAAGGGAGGCTAGATTTCCCCATGTACAAAACTTCATACCTCGTCAATCAACACACACACCAATGCATCTTTGTCATCAATCAGTTCTTGAATTTTCTGAAACATTTTCATCACCAACTTTCCACTCTGTTATAAAATCAAAGTACCAGCATCATTTTGTACAAATATTCAGATTGAGAGACTCTGAAAAATTTATTTAAAACAAGCATTGTTTCAACTTACCTCAGAAAACCACTTTGAAAATAAACTGTGGCTATTTATTTCAATTAACTGACCATAAGAATACCTGGCAATAAACAATATACCATGAGACATGATGCAGAGTATCTCTATATCTCAAACATAAGTGATCATCAGTCTTACCTATTAGTCCCAGCATTTATTAAAATCAAACTAAAACTGAAACTAGAGAAAATTGCTGGCAGGATTATCAGGGACCAAGTTCTAATAGTTTCACGGAGGCCTTTAGGTTTCATAGGCCATTAAGTTTGCATTGTTTCTCATTACTCATGCTTTTATTGTTTTTGCTTGCTACCCTGGCCTCCCTGTAAGTATGCATGGTTCCAATATTTAACTGTAGCAGTGTCAAATCTGTGCTCTAGTAGAACCCAATGGCTCCTGGCACCCAAATTTTTCATGTCAGGCAACTAGAAAATCTTTAATACTTCTTTCACACAAATCATATGCTGGACACGCTTGATTTTTCAGTGCATCGGGCTCTCTTCAATTTTCCTTAGAGCACATGCAGCCTTGAGTGTGACAGTGCCCAGGTGGATGCCACTCACAGAGTTTTTATGGCTATGCATTACACAGGTCCCACATACTCATCTTTGTTGATGAGTTTACCCCTTTAATTCCCAATAGTGACCAACATCAATTTTCTCCAAACAATGTCCATACGTTGTCAAGAGATAAGGTTATGAGAATTGCTAAAATGATCACCAAAGAGAAAATGCCTAGATCTTTTATATTCTCTCAAAAAATTCTTAAAGGAAATGTATGGAAATCTCTGTGGAGAATTTGTATCTGGATATTGGGGCTTAAAGGGTTAATAGCTAATAATGTAGAATTCACAGTATATGGCTATATTGCAGCTTAATTATTCCCTTTGTTTGTATTTTATATTTTCTTGAATGGTTAAAACTTATAATAAGGAAAACAAAATTACTGTGAACTAATCTTAAAATTGAAAACTGGAAAACCTATAAGCAATATAGAGCTTTAGAAACATACCTGTCAGACAATCTAATACTCAGTTTTTGCGCCAGTGCTTTGCAAAGTGATGTTTTGCCAGTTCCTGGAGGACCTTGAAAAGTAAAATTGAAAAAGCCACTTTATCCCATATGATTTCAAGTTCCCTTCACAAAGATAACCTACGGTACATCTAATGTAGATGTTAATACAATGCACAGTATAACCACCCATAATGGCACCAGAAAAAGTGCACAGGTTAAAGTGCCCATCACCTAAAATGTTATATTTTCTTATCTTAAACAATACCTTATTAAAATAACTTTTGCGAAAAAATGTGACGATTTGAACAAAGCATTTCCTAAGAAAATTTCCACTATTCTTTTTAGTGTATCCATACCCCGCAAGCAAAGGTTTCTCTCTTGCATGGGTTTTAGCATTTATGAAGTCATTCGCATTATTTGCCTTTGACTAAACCAAACTTTAAAAGTAACATAATAATGGTCCACATCCACTAGCTTTTAGGTTTTTATGCATGGTGTATTTGCATCTGATTTTGCTATATTCTTTTGTGATATAGTACCGTAATAGGCAATGACTATTGCAGATCATGGTTATATGTGTTAATTCATAAATCCAGTCCCAGAATACAAACTACAACAGCAGTGCTATCAATCAATTGCTCTTACCATGAAGAAGGATAACTCGATTCCAAGATATCACATTGCTGTTTACACTTCTGCAAACAAGAATATATTCAACTTAAGACATAAAATGACATATTCACCCATTACTAATGAAATTTTTGGGACCAATATTTACAACTTTAACATATACTGACAAATAAAATTACACAAGTGCAATAGACAGCATAACCTTTTAGGCTGAAAAACACTTTTTTCACATATAAAAGCGGTATATTGTGCACGGAATATTGAGACAACTCACTTGCAGAGTCAACAAGTAAGCGTTTATTAACGAACGGGATGAATAGCCTGAGTAAGAATTTTCCAAACCTGTCTGAGAAGAGTAAAGTTGTCATTGCATAATTGATCAGCTAAAAGTTGAAGAAAAAAACAGGAACAACAATTAATTTTTTAATTAATCAATTAATTAGAAAAAAGCTAAGCAGTGGTGACAGCAGCACATGATCAAACCTGTCACTGTGGTATAATATGATAAATTAAATGTGAACCATAAACAGGATTATAAGTAACTAAAGGAATCTCCTTTTTTCCATTGGTTGTCAACACAAATCTGTTTGTAAAGACTCAACAATCATACAGTCATTTGTAAGAATAAACCAATGAATGTGATAGGAAAAATAGCACTAAACAAGCACCAAAAGCATTTTAATAACCATTAATGACTAAAAGGTTCAAGGTCAATTAACAATACAAGCAGCTGTGAATGAATGTGTTTGCTTGATGGAATTTACAGTGAATTCTACTAATAGCAAGACTTGCTATAAGTAGTTTTCTCCAGCTATCTGACTCATGATCAGTGGTATATCCACCTTATAGCTACTTTAGTGATCACTAAACATGCCTTCATGAAAGTGCAGTTGTGGTTCAATTTTATCCTTGGTTTAAATTTTATTTTCCTTTTGTTTTTGGCTAAGGTTATGTAATGTATGATAATAAGTTTGCAACCAAGAATAAAATTGAACCACCGCATATTTAACATTTACCTGGGCTTTGACATCTGAATCGAATATCAAGCTGTCCCAGATTCCATGAAAATCCTCTGCAAAATGATATTTATAATGATAATGATGCAAACTAATTAGTTTTAATTACCAATGGAACAAAGAAATTCATGCATAAAATCTTCCCCTCTAACCTCCTTGCAGTTTACGAACAAATTGTACTAAAGTACAATTTCAAGGTGCATGCATTTTCTGAAATAAAATAAGTCCTTTGCAGAAGTAAGTCATGTGCTTGAATGCATGGACAATGCCATTGCTAAGAAGTATCCAAGCACATTACCAAGTTCTGCAAAGGGCTGATATTGGTGTGGTATTAATGCTAATGCTGTGACACAAACCAGAAGGTAAAAGCCAGTGATTGGCAGCTGCAATGGCCTCCTCCAACTCCTCTGTTGCTGGACCATCATCATGTAGTTGGAACACATGGATTGCAAACTTACAATTCTTAAGATTGCCCTAAAAATAAATGCAATAAAAAAGGACTCCAACGCTGTCACTTGTGAAAACCAGCCTTTAATGTATTGCCTCAAAATTATCCTGTTCACTGCAAAGCTCTGTTGCATACTTTAAATGATCTAATAGACCCTACCGACCATCTTTTTTATTTTAGGGAGGCCAAGCTGGGGCATTTAAAACATGGCAGGCATTTAAAAGAGAGAGATGTTTATTCTCATAAAAATGACAAACTCTACAAAATGAAAGTATTTAATACTTTCAGCAAATACAGTAGCATATCAAGACAGTTTATAAACAGCATGTACGTCTATAGCATTTAGAGATCCAGATCATTTTTTTAAGCTCAATTTCAATGACAGAGATATCCTTATTTTGAACTGGACATTAAATGACTTGCTATGCACAAACTCCTGTTACTCAAGCATGAATCTGAATAAATTGAATGATTTTGACTTATTTGGCTATTTCCTAGTATTTTGGTGCAATTGTCATGTAGGATGTCCATTGGCAGGGGGTGTTTATTGGAGAGGGGCATCTTATACAAATTTGCAAAGCACAGGGGGTGTTAATTAGACATAAGGTATTCTAATATTTGAGAGGGAATCTATGAGATCATTAAATTCTTATGGTATGGAAATATACCTGTCTTTCTTTAGAGACCATCTCTGTGTCACAAACAGACACTGATTTAACATGCTCTGTTAGGAAACCATCTGTGAATTCCGTAAAGGTGGTGTTGCCATACACAGTGGCCTCATACATCAAAAACTTCCTGACATGTTCCTTTATTATACCGGGTCTAGCCGTGCTATAATGATAATATTATGATAAAGTAACTGATGAGAAATGATGTGATCAACATGACATGAGTGTGGGACAAGGCAAAAATCTGAGTCCCAACAGCAATTAAACCTATGACGTTCCGCATACCGGACAGATCCTCTAACCACTGAGCTACAAAGCACTCGTGGTGAGCTGGGCCATATACAAGGTTCATGTATGACATCAGGGGCACCCAACGAGGACTTTTGTTCAAAACCACTTAACATAGCATTGTTGAAAGTATTTTAGTATTTAAATGGTAGATATAGGCACATTTTTTCCCCTAAAAACTTTTCATCTGTTCGGATTTCCTAGCTGAAAGTCTAGTGACCCGAAAATTCTAGGGATCAAAACTTACCTTTTCGAAAATTTCAGCAAGAAAAAGGCTCCCGAAAATTCTAGGTGACCTTTTTTAGGGTAAAATCCGTTAAAATTGGGTAATTAGTACCATTTTTTAGATGTTCGAAAATCCTAGGAGCGGCAGGCAAGCAAGAAATTTTACAACAAATGCTCCGAAAATTCTAGGTCTCAGATCGTCTTCCGAACAGATATTTTCCGAAAATTGCCGTTGGGTGCCCCTGATGACATGCGTCCTGTGTACTGCTAGGAAAGTAACTGATGCCATTCAACTCTATTTAAGCAACAATTTTCGTGTAAATGAAAGAGTCTGAGCCTATGTTGACCTTTCTGGTTATAATGGTTTCAACCTAGATTGATTTTCTCTTTCTTGTGTCTCCTAACCCTAATTTTATTGTTCATGATCAGAAATAATTAGGGTTGGATACAAAGGAAGGTGACAATTAACCTTGTAACTTGGGTAACGTAACACCTCGGTAATAATGAAAATGAACCCATTAACCAAATGACGACGCGACCTGCACTGACAACTGTGTTTACAGTGTGCCTCTATTTTATGGCTATAATCAAATACCTAAACTTCAGAACACCATGCTACTTATCTGCATCTTGCTGAATAAATAAGTGCCTATTATGTTATGCCTTGTTCTTTAAAACGTTCCGCCAAGCGGCCTGCAGGTATTCTATGTTGCCCTCAAAATCTTTAATACTCACCTGCAAGGATCTTGAAGAACTTCCACATGGTAAGTCGGGGAAGCCTGCATGGGAAGTGCTTCTGACAGATCATTAACTTGCTCCATAACAACAATTCAGTTAATAGTGTGAGTCCTACAAACTTATTACAGGCTACCTCACCATCATCGCGGAGAAAATTGTCACAAATTTCCGCAATATTTTTTTACGTTCAAATTCTTGCGCCAAGAATAAATGACCCCGTGATAAAATAGCAGCGGCGAAATTAAGGATGGCACGCGCAGGCAAGACAACAGTATCATGAAGCAGCGGCTTTCAAAAGAATGTAAGCGCTAAACTAATTCTGCGCAGTTTCCGTTTCCGGAACCTAGGCGCCATATTTCAAACGAAAACAACAATGTCTCTTCCTGCGGAAAAGGTTCAAGAACTAAAACAGATCATTCACAATCATCTATCTCAAATGAATGTTCATTCTCGGATTAAGGAATGCGTAGATGAATCTTTCAGAGGCGACGATCGTGAAAGTGGTGCGCTCGATGAAGCAGGTTTGTTGAATGCGTTAAAGGAAAGAGGCATCGTCGATGATGTGATGAACACACTAAAATTCGAAGGTTTGGAAAGAGAACGAAGACGATCAGAGGGCAGAAAAAGGGCAGAAGCTATTGAAGAAATTCCCACAAGAGGTAAAACGACATCAAATCAAAATAGATTTGATTTGGAACGACGGCATATATAACTTAGTCACGTCACAGAATATGTACTTGAATGAAAACTTTTTGAGTTTCGTGTGCCTGGTGTTCATGGCTCGTCAGTGAGATAAAACGACCATATCATTCAAGTAGCTCTTGGTTCGGCAGTCCTGGAGAGCCACCTTGCCGCCGAGCCACTAAAATGCATTCCTTTTAAGACTCTAACCTCGGCTGACGAGGCACCGTCCTGAGCCACTAAAATATTAATACATGTTCATGGACATGCAGCCTTGTATAGCTGTATACCTAATTGCTACCTAACACTTTATAAAGTTACAGTCTCACCGGGATAACTGTGAACACCAGAAATATTTCTGGAAGCTATTGTGTTGCAAGAAAAAAAGTAAGCCGGGCATGAGAAACCCACTGCAAGCAAGAAAGGTAATTAGTTTGTGGTTTTGTGGCTAGTTCGAATGTCTACATCTTTGTTGTAACACAATAAACATTCCTGAAATATTTCAAGTGTTCACGGTTTTGTCATATTGACTGTAAATAATTTTCTTTATCCTGACCTCTGACTGTATATTGGTTTTTGCCTTGTTCACTCAGAATCCAGCAACCCCCTCCCCCGCCCCCCCCCCCCCCACCAAACCCTGAAGGGACCCAACCCTGAAGGAAAGACCCCATACATGTATGAAAGAGACCAGGATGCTGGTCAAAAAATTAGAATGAAACCTTTATAGGCGACTTATCTGGGACAGGGTGCTTTCTTGAATCCCTAAAGAAAACCAAACTCTGACACAGTCTGGCAGCGTTTGTTTCTTTTTATATAGAGATTTGCTCAGGATCAAACTGACCATGAACCATTATCGTTTTAGCCATTTCCTAGCTCTTGATATTGTAAATGTATTGTCATGTCTTGCATATTACAGTTGGAGTTGATCCCACCAAGAGGTATCTGTATCTTCAGATTCTTGGAGGAAAAGCATTCTTAGAGCATCTACAGGATCCTGAACCAATGCAAGGAAAAGTTACATCCACTTTTACTCTACACATTCATTTTAAAGGACAGCGATTTAAATCAAGACCTGTTCCTTGTGCCTGTGAACCTGATATTAGTGAAGGTAGATGAGTAAAAGAAAATATTCTTGCACAATCCAATGCACATAACCCATTCACCCCTGAGCCACTCGTAACCGCCCCCTGCAGATCCCATCCCTTCTAATGCTTGTGACATAAACAGTTTTAATGGACAAGGAAACAGAAATACTTTGTCCACTAACTTGTACAGAGTGAGGAGATCTTTCAAACCATACCAGAATGAGCACAATTCGGTCAAGGACACCAGAGAAAAAGGAAAAAAAACATGTAACATTGACCTGAAAATCGACATGAAAATCTTGCTCCACTACCCACCTACCTTTCCTTTCCCACCAAAATATAGCCTACTAAATGCCCAGCAAAAGGCAAAAAAAATGGGGCAAAAAGTCAAGACTGCTGTGTCACTTTGAAACCCAAAAACTATCTCAAAATGTTGATTTCTGTACATCCCTGAACTTCGCAAGCTAATATTTTTCTACTGGATTAGAAGGCCACGAAGTGTATGACCTAGAAGCGGCTTTATGGTAAATTTTAGCTTTTAATTGCACGACAGTGACCAGAAAATGGCTCAACTAGCTTCAAAACACGTTTTCAGCAAAATCTCTAGGGGTGAATGGGTTAAATTAATAGATATGTTATAGTGATATTTAGTAAAAGTAATCTTACCATATAATGAGCTCAAGTTAGCACCCTCTTGCCATTTCATGTCATAGTTGTGCTGGAACAGCAAAGAAATTTACAAGAGTGATGCACATACAGAGTTGTTGTTTTGCTTTTTAAACCATTCCACAAATTGTTATCATTGCAGTCAAACTTATTACGCAGTCACCCTCAGGAATTAGCCAGGTGACTGCTTAATAGAGGTTTTCTAAAATAAAAAGCCTACATGTATGATGTGGCAGAAATAGACTTACCCAAGAGGGCAAAATTGATCACTCTGTTTACAATATTTTTTTAATGTTTACAATGCAACAACAGTAAGGTGAAATATTTGGATGTTCTGAGGAATCTTTCATAAGGCAAGCTTCTTTATAATCAAGCACATCATCAGCAATGTAAACCTCATTCATCATGAAGAGAGAGAAGTATAAATTTTACAGGTCAAATTTAAATTCGAGTTAAAATTGTTTAACCTAGGTTGATTCTTAATTTATTTTGCTCCTTGCCCTAATTCATGAATAATTAGGGCTAGAAGACAACGGAAATTGAGAATCAACCCAGGTTAAAAAATTTACATTATATGCATTCAATACCCAGATTACAATGTTATGTTGCATTTGATTAGCTGTGAAAGAAACTGGATTTGCTTTTCTTATCTTTGAGTAACAAAATAAACCTTAATTTATTGATTTTTAGCAGTGTATGTAGCAATAAAGTACATGTACAATAGAATTAGACACTTGGTGTCTGATCTATAGTTCTAAGTGACCATTGAATAGAGGTCAAGTTTACAGTAAATATGGGAAGGAAACTTCCAAAACAATTGATAGATGGCTACTTAATAGAGGTTTGACTGTATTATTATTGTTTATGACCCCAGGCCCCAGTTATTCAAAAGGTGGATAACACTATCCACTGGATAAATTTGTATCCACTGGATAGTGATTTATCTGGTGGATAGTGCTATCCGACATTTGAACAATCTGAGGTCTGATGATTACCAGTACTGTGCAACTTTGGTTAATGTCAGTTTTCCTGTTACATTTTCAATGACAGGCTTTTTACTGGAACTACAGAAGGATGGTGGAAAAATGGCTGATACAGCAACTCTGCTGTCATTGTCAGACAATATTCATCTAGTCCTTATAAAAACAGATCCATCTGGTGACACCACTCTGATTGCATCTCATTTCCTTGCGTGGAGAGATATTCTTTTGTCATCACATGGGCGTCTGACTTGTTCTGTTGAAATCAATGGGGTCGGTGCTGAAGCTAAAGTGCCCATGGGAATATTAGACGTAAAATTTGAAATAATTCCAAGATTTAGTCAGGTAATGTCACTTTGTCTCCTTCAAGGCTGATGCAGCAAGTAACAGTTAGCCTGTAAGCAGACGTCTCATGTTTCATTTGTTGCCCCTGCTTCCCAAGATCTTAGAAAAGCACTGTGATTGGCCACCTCACAGTGGGCATTATTATTATTATTAATTTGGGCAACAGAAATCTTGTGCAAGACCATGGAAAACTTAAATGCATACAGGGCTAATGGAACAACTTGCATCAGAACCCTTGCCAGGATACATAAGGCATATATCACATACATGTACATGTTATATGGAGCAACAAGATTGCTCAATCCAAGAAAGGTTCATTTTAAACCAGCTATAATACACTCACTGAATATGCCAGTATTGCCATGACTTGAAGAAATATCAAACAAAGTTCCATCTCTGTTATTGTCCATAAGAGGACTTATATGCGTGTGCAAATTTCTTGCTGCAACAGGTACAGTGAAAGCACGCAGACTTGTCACATTCAAGATCATTTACCGCATGGCAGTAAATGCTTTCTGGGAATTGTTTATTGCTAACAATGTATTGAAATAAATATATGAAAATCATATATGAGAACTGCTAGGTGAAACATTATATAAAAGAAGATCATCGCAGTTACAGAGTGACACAACTTCAGTTGCGAAAAGAAAGCCTGAATTTTTTTCAGGCTTTCTTTTCACAACTGCAAAATTTGCGTCTATAACTGAGATGACCTTCTTTCACATAATTTAACAATGTATTGTTTATTATATTTTCAGATTTTAACAAAAGACGTCATATCAGCTCAAGTTAAATTAGAACACTCTAGAATAGCAGAGAGGGAGCGACTTTTCTTAGTTTATGCAAAGCAGTGGTGGAGAGAGTTTCTTCAGATTCGTGCATCTCATAGTAACAGACTTGTAAAGATTTTTGCTCAGGATGAATGTGGAACGAATCGTCCTGTGTGTTCATTTGTGTGTCCTCTTCGTGCTGGTCGATTACTTGACAGTCCCCGTCAGGCTGCTAGATTTGTTTGTCTGCTGGGATATGAACATTCACCATCTGTGGGTGGTGGAAAAGTTGAAATGTGGAGCAGTTTACATGCATTTCTGTGCAAAGGAAAAGGTGTAAGTAAATTTTTTTAATTAAAATTGAGGATAATTAAATTGATTTAATTCATCAACAAAAGTAAAAATGAGGGAGGTGTGAGAGAAGATAGGAGAGCCAAGAACTGAAGCCAAGTGCAGCAGGTAACCATGACAACCCTGTAAGTGACATCCACTATCTTTTTTACCAAAGAGAGGGGAGGGAGGGAGTAAAAGCACTTAACAAGCCCAAGCAATAAGCCATGTAGAAAATAGTATTTGAAGAAAAGTTAGTGTGGAACATGCTGACATTTGTGTCTGCTAATGAAGGGTGTGACCATGTCCCCTTGATGTGGTGTTCACTTTACACCATCAGGTGCCACTGTGTGTAATTCAAGTGGATCTTATGATGTTCATTTATAGTACATTTTATAACACGCAGTTTTACACCGCAGGTCAGACTAGGCAGGAATGTAACATTTCAAAAAATCTGCAATGTAGTTCCAGTACCTTCAGATGAGTCACTTATCAAAATGACAAAAAGTGAACCAAAAAAGTTAGTTTTATTGAAAACTGATCAATTTTCATCTTGTTTTAAAGGACTGCGAGGATCATGCTGTCTTACTGTGCAGTCTCTTGCTTGGTTTTGGCCTCAATGCTTACGTCTGTGTTGGCACAAAGGCTAAAGGGGCCGCACACACATGGGTCATGACAATCAGCCCTGAGGGAGAAGTTACATTCTGGGAGAGTTTAACAGCACACAGGTACTGTGCAGGATGGTAGATCCCCAGCTTTATTGGCCTTTTATGTTATGTCAAGCATTCAAACAACAGATGTTTTTACAAAGAATGGTTCCCGGGGGGGAGGTTCAGGGGTCAATTTTCAGTTTGTTATTTAGTACTATATTCTCCCCAATTAGGTATTTAAAATGGGGTCAAGGGGCTCTCGTCACGACTCACGAAACAAATAGTGCACTTGATCTCGGTCAGAGTGATCTCTGCGCGGCTATAAATTCCCTAGGGAAGCCAGCTGTAGGTGGGTCTGAGCACACTGAGTGTGAAGTTACATCAAAGGACTCAGAAGTGAAGTTAAATCAAGCCACCAGATGCTTTTTAAGATCGTTTGGCCAAATTAATGATTTAATTTCTTCTATTTATCGTCAATGTACGAGTACAGTATAAAGGAATTTGGCAGTTCACGTTTCACCGAGTGCATGCATTTCAATCACGATTCACAAAACAGTATTTCAGTACATCACCATTCACGAACATCAAAAATTGTTGAACACGGCTTCACGATAGTATTGTGGCGTCAACGCCGGTATTTGAAATCGGGCTACTTTGGGTGAAGTCGAGTGCTCTCACCACTGCTTCACCCTAGCCTTGCTCCTATAATAAGGTCATTGTAGTTGACTTGGTTTTACAGATATGCACATCGTCCAGTGAACCCCGATGATCCACCTGCTTTGAAGCTGTCACGCCCTGAACACCCTTACAAAACAGTAGGATGTGTGTTCAATCACCAATCCTTCTACGCCAACAGCCAGGTGAGAAGACATCTTTATTGATCGATATTAAACTTTCAGACGGCTCAGCCCAGAACTGATTCAGCTCAAGTATCTATTGTGTGATTCATAGTACTTTGCACAAATTGGGTATCTCATCTGAAAATAATGTAGCCGAGTAACTTCGAAAATGTAATCAACTCTCTCAAAGACAGACACCCTGGAGACCGGCACATGTTACTTGTATCTAAAGTCACCTGTTCCTTAATTTTTTTCATATTTCCTTAATCTACGTCAGACTTAGAAAAATTACGTGTCAAAATGGCGGCAAATTTAAACCAGAAAGCTATTATTATGTTCGATTTTTTTTCACTCTTTCAAGTGAATATCATCATCGTTTTATTTGTGTTTTTTTTCCTTTTTTCAGCCCGCAGATGCTGTAGATATATGTCTCTTTGAACTTTACAACGAAACGCGGTGGAAGAGTATGAGTGAGGAAGCGATAAGATCAGTTTGTGGACCTAAACTCCTGGTAAGATATGAAGAACTTTCATTGAAAACTGTTCCGCATAGAAACGCCGAGATTCGTATCGTTAACGCCCGGTTCAAACGTCGCTTTTCACATGCGCCGAATTCATTTCTAAAGAGGAAAATCTATTGTTCTTACTTCTTTTTTTTTCCGTTTTGCATGAACTGCATATTTGTATAAGGTTCCACCCACGTGAAATGCGATCAGGCCTATAGAACAAATCTAACGACATGGATCGAAGCAAGACAAATATCCGTTCTTTTGCACACATGGTACACATGTCCATGTACTCAGTAACAGTTTTAAGAACTTTCTTTTCTTTTTATTGGCGCAATATTTGAGGGGTTCTTTGATTACCTCACCTAGAATTAAAACCCAGTCAGCTCTGTGATCATTCCAGTGGTACAGTCGAACCTCCACTGACTAACGTCCACCTCTCTACAACGGCCACTTTCTTTTGTCCGGGCGGACAGTCCATACATTGGCTCTTGTTTTAAAAACCTCTGTACAACGGCCACCTGTCTACAACCGTTACGGCAACGGCCACTAAAGCGCCTCCCCAACTGCCAAAATAACCTCTCGACAACGGCCAGGTTTTTTTAGCGCCTGATGAAAAAGTCAAGAATGGTAAAAAAATTTGCTCCGTATGGCGCATGGATGATTAATTGCGGCAATCGTACTTTAATTGTGTTTCATTTATACTGCTGCATGAAGTTAGCATAAATTATCTACGATACTTATAGCGAATGTTGCAAACCTTGCTCGTTTTGTCACGTCAACTTTTTGGTTCGTTGTGTATTATTTCTCTAAAGTATATAATTATTATATATGATTGGGTTACCATTATGAGATGCAACAAGCATATTGAGCTTAGCACAATAAACATGTTGTTCTCTTTAAAAAAAATTGTCATATTACCCCCCTACCTCATCATAACGGCCACCTCTCCACACCGACAACTTTCTTCCCAAGGTGGCCATTGCGGAGAGGTTCGACTGTAATTGCTTGACGTTAACTTATTCATCTTGTCATGCTTAGCCTGGGCCAGCTTGTTGAAAGCTCGGTTTAGATAACCCAGGGTTAGGGCGAAATTTGAATTCAGATATGAAAGTTTAACGATCAAATTCAGTTTAACTCATTTTTTACGATTTGATGATTCGCTGTTCTGAAAAGATCCGAGAAAATGCTTTTAAACAAACAGAAGAGAAACGTGGATTGAAATTTAACACCGGATTAGCGCTAACCGGCCTTCGAACAACTGGGAGTAGGTGTCTAAATGTGTGTTTTTCTTTCCATTATCACAGCCGAGAGGACCAGTCTTTCCGCCTCTCTACCCGCCCAGTGTGGACTCGGCTTTAGTTAGCAATGACATGGAGTATGAGCTGAGGAGCCTGGTGACGGATCATAGAAGGGTAAGCCCTTAAGGCAGTCATGCCTCCTGGACTACTTTTAAAAAATTCCTATTAAAAAAGCTGTCACACTCTCTTGAGAATTCTTGGCAAGAACGTTTTTGTTGTTGTTTTTGTTTGTTTTGTTTTTTTCTATATGAGTTAAGACCCGTTTATATGGAGAAAACCTGACCCAGCTAGAAGGGTCACCCTCCCAGCTAAGTCAACTCAAGCGCGAAAAAGTTGACCTCTTTGCCCAAGCCAACAGCGCATTCTCTGATTGTCTCGCCTTGACCGAGTTGACCCGGCTGGCCGAGCCAAAAGAGATTTTAAAATTTTTAGAATTTCTCAAAATAGAAAATGAGCAGATAAAAACTGCTCGAAAAAATTCTTATGGATAAAAAAATGCGTGAAACTACTAATTTACCTGCAGAAATAATGAGGAGTATTCGACAAATAAATGAGAAACTTGGTCACGTGGTGCAACTTCGCGTTTTCCGTTTGACGTGAACGTGAAGCTTAACCCCTGTAAACTATTTATATGGAGAAATATTGGCCCGGCTAGGAGAGTAACCGTACCATCATAAAAGAGTGATATAGTTGGGCGTCTTGTTAGGAAATGTATGAAAAGCTGGCTCACCCAGGTTAGCTCTAGTAGGCGGTTGACCCTTAACAACTTTTCTCCAAACTTTGATACCTCTTCGTTAAGCATCTTCCTCTGCCATAAATATCTTTTGAAATTTCCTAACCGCCTGCTGTTCCAACCTGGCGCAAAATAGGACGAGCTATAACAAAATTAACTTCAGTTTTACACACTTCAGTTAAGCTTCGTTGGAGACAGCTGAGAACCAATTCGTTTTGGAAAGCTTGATCTAAGGATAACAGATCTTTCACGTTTTATTTATTTTTATTTTCTTAGGATCTTGGATTGACCACTGCTTGGGATGACGAATTAAGTTACATTCTCACTCCAGCGCTTGCGGCGTATGAGCTGGAGCATAGTACAGGAGTTTCCGCCGGAAATGAAGAGTTCCAGCAAGCAATTAGACGTGCTATCCCGGATGGGCACACTTTCAAAGGGTTTCCAATACAGTTTGTTCATCGCAATGCACGGCGGGCTTTTGCTACTTGTCTCAGGTGAGTCTGAAGTGTTTCCAACTGGACTGCCATCTTGACAAGTAGGCAAATGAGTGAGAAATTACAGTGTTTGTATGAGAATCTAATTTCGAATGATTTCCGTAGAACGGCTGTTCTGAAAAAAATATGATTTGTTAACTAAAGCTTCATTCGTAAGGATTCTACTGAAAACATTTGAGGGCGTTACATGCACTAGAAGACCTAGAACTACTTTTTAAATTTCCTATCATTTGGCTGTAAGAAAGTCCCGGGAAAATTACAGAAAAAGATATGGAAAATCTAAAGCAAGCTCTGGAGAAATTTAAGCACAAGTACGCGCCCAAAATTTTTTAGGACGATCCTTAGCTTTGTAGCTTTAGTTTACGATTGATATTTTTTTCAGAACATCCGTTTTACAGAAATTATTCGACATTAGATTCTCTTACAAACACTGTAATTTTTCACACGTTTACCTGCTCGTCAAGATGGGGTCGAAAACCGTGACAAGGTCCATTTGAAAAGCTTTTTATCCACCCAAATGTAAACGAGAAGCCGGCGTTTTCAGAAATCTCCACTGTGGAAACCGTCATTGAAAACCTGCGTTTTCGGTAACAGAAAACGCCTTGTACTTGTGAATAGAAGGCTAAAGCGGAGAAAAATATCTCGATACGTGTGGACAGCGCGTAAGTCCAAGGCTGATTAAAGGTTTTCTTTGCTGTTTTGAAACATTTCTTCTACGCGTTTAGATCTTTGGAGACACCACTTTTTATCCAAGTGAAATGGGTTCTTATTTTTAAGTTTATTGTGTGATGATGGACGTAAACCGTACTAAATGTGGGGTGGGGAGAGTTGTGAAATATAATACAGAGCGGCACCAGTTGAAAGTCCTTCTTGATAGAGGGAGAGGATACGGGACTTAGCTTCGATGAAGCACCTTTGATTTGGCAGTGGGTGCAGTCCTTTTTCTCCTGTTTGTTATGATTTTCATGATAAAATTGTTTGTTTATGTTTGTTGAAACGCGAGTCTTTGGTGCCCGTCTGCGCAGATTCAACTTGCTTTTAAATGAATGGTTGTTCATTATGCCTGGCGTGTCTTTTTCCCGCGAGTTTTTAATTATGTTAATGTATTTTCTTTGTTTTGGAGCACGTGACATAGTTGTGATGCAGTCGGTCACAAAATTTAGAGCCTAAGCGTGGATTTTATTTTCTTCTTTGTAGCTTGATATTTCAGTTTGATGCGGTTGCGCGAACAAGTTTTTTCAAGTATCGAGTTTTGTCGATGAATTTGTATTTGCTCGTGAAGGAGCTGGAGACAAAACGGTGGATTAAACAGGATTTGCTTTACGACGCGTGGACTAGTAATTTGGGCCGAGTGTGATCTTATCGTCGAAGTAACCCACAATGCCTCACCTTGCCTCACCTTATGAATGGTTGTTCATTATGCCTTACCTTGATGATGAGGCGAAGGGAATCACGGAAATGAGCAATTCCTGAGCTTTGCAATACTGTAACGATTTATAGTCATATTGAGGCCATAAGATCTGTAATAGTACTATATAAAATCTTGTACTTTCCAGAATCAAAATGTTTTCATTTCTCTTTTGAGGTAAGTGCTTTAAAACGACTTTGCAAAGAGTTAATTGAAGTGCGTCTTATTTCCAGGTCCCCGGTATGTGAAGAGATCATCTGCTGTCGAGGAGATCACGTGAGGTTAGCAGTCCGGGTACGAGTTTTCACTTACCCTGAGAGCGCATGCGCAGTGTGGATTATGTTCGCTGTCAGATATCGATCGATTTTGTAGACATAACAATTCATTGTATTGTACATAAATGAACTTCAAAAACGTGATGAACCTTCAAACACGAACTAGGCTATAATTGTGTGTTGACACATCACCTTGAACACGTATGTATAGGGTGTACACAAAACACTTCGTAACTGTAAATAAAAGTAGACGGATTTTTCTGTGTATGGTTTGAAGTTTATTTTTAAATACTGCTCTTCGTCCTTATGTTCGAGTTTCGAAAATTGTAAAAAATGTTGCTGTTTGAGTGAATCAACCGTTTAAAAATTTAATATCTAGAGAAAACGTTAATGATTTGAAGATTTCCTTATTTTGATGAAGTTTACCACGAACAAAACATTTTGACAATTACAAAGCAACAATGGAGGTGAAACGTTTTGTTATCTAGAACAGTAATACGTTGATTTAAGGGGATTTTGTATGTTCAAAACCCATTGAACGGCAGGTGTACATTGCTAATACACTACTGATACCACCTATGCCAATATTAGGAATATCGCCTCGATTATTCAGTGGGAAAAAACTTTAATAATAAACTGATCTCACCCCGCTATCAACATTTTATGTTGGAGATTGTCGGATTGTCACTTCATTGTTCAGCCACTAGACTGTTGGTTGATCCTAATCAAAGCTCATTTCTTATGAAGTATCAATAGGACTCTGTTTTTGTTATTTTCATCAAGTCTTTTGAGTGGCGTTGTTAGAAAAAATTCGTGAATAATTATTATTTCTTTCCACAAACAACGGCTTAAACTTATAAACCGTATAGAGATTTTAGTATTCCTTGTATAGATAAAGTATTTGCTTAAGTGGAGTTGCAGTTGTTCTGTCGGAGATTTTCCCAAAACGTCGGCGTTAAAGTAAACTAAGGAAGTGTTCAAAGTCCGATGTATTTAATTAAAGCAAAGAAAATAAATGAGGACCGTTCTGTATCTTTAGACCTTTCAGCCTATCATCAAATTAAATATAAGGTCCAATTTCGTATCGTACAAAGAGAAATTAAAAATTTCATTACTCTTGAAATGTTTGCTTTTTTCTTTGCTGACATATCCCCAGACCTGATTAATTATACAAGTCTCTTTTATAACACTATTTTTCTATATTTACTCTTTTTAAGTCAGTCTCACATACATGACATCAAGAGCCATTATGGCTCTTGATGACATTAATTCTCACACATTCATTTGACTACG
The DNA here is from genome assembly GCA_038088405.1 of Porites divaricata. Taxonomy (NCBI): domain Eukaryota; kingdom Metazoa; phylum Cnidaria; class Anthozoa; order Scleractinia; family Poritidae; genus Porites; species Porites divaricata. The sequence goes on from JBBMOI010000021.1 coordinate 3,264,066, forward strand.
AATTGTCATCCACATTTGTTAGTCAGGATATTGCTATATTCTATGGCAAAAGTGCTCCTTTCCATGGAGGAAGGACTTGTTTTCGCGACAATTCTATCGTTTATTTTTATCTTTGGTTTTCTGGGGAATATTTTGGTGTGTTTGGCTATTTATTTCGACAAAGACCTCCATCAACATCAATCGAACTTCTTCCTTTTTAACCTGGCGGTTACTGATCTGTTAACATGAACCTTTGTGATTCCATTCTGTATAGCAGCACTTATCCATGGAGACTGGATGTTTGGTGATATCTGGTGTCAAACAACGGCTTTCGTCTACTATAGTTTGGCAATTGTTGGAGTTGAAACGCTGGCTTTTATAAGCTGGGACCGTTATTACGCAATTTTTCGCCCTCTTAAGTACAGATCGAACGTGACGCCGAAAAGAGTTTACACGGCAATAATGTTATGTTGGGTGTGGGCAATGGTATTCACAATACCTTGTGCGGTGTTGGGTTGGTTCCGATATGGTCAATACGAATCGATGTGTACTTACAATTTCAGTGGAACGGGCGATAAATGGAAAACCCGGGTGATAACCTAAAGTATTTTCACAATCGTGCTATGTGTTCTGCTTCCATCAACTGTTATCATATACTGCTACTTGAGGATAATCGCAGTTGTGCGACAGCAAGGCAGGAGAATAAATACAATGTCTTCGAGAGACGCATATAGCTCAAACTCTGCGGGGCGTCACGCTTGGAGAAATTACAGATTAAAGGGTTTTCGAACGATAACCTTAGTAATTATTTTATTTATTCTTTCATGGACGCCTTTCAGTGTTGCTCGCCTTTTAAAAACAGTAACGTGGAACCACGGAATCGTCCCACCGGCAGCCGACACGTTCGCTAGCGTTATGTCGTTGTTTGGCACGGCAACTAACCCAATAGCCTACAGCCTGTTCCGAAGAGACTTTAGGCGAGCTTTTAAGAGACTCTTTCGTAGAGCTTTTTGTAAAAAGCAAGCAAACTAACTTCCCTTTGTTAAAAACATTGCAAGTGTACGTATAAAACAAACGCGGATCCGCACCGGTTTCCACCTTTTTACGAAAATCAGCAGATTTTTCATAAAAAATCAATTTTTAATGATAAAACTTTTCAAGTTAAAATCTGGCCAATATCCTGTCTGAATGACTCAGAACCTATAGAAAAGCATGCCCTTGGACCCCCCCCCCCCCCCCCCCCTACAAACTTGTGCCTTCGGCGCACATCTAAGAAATCGGTCAGTTTATTTATCCTAGATCAGCGCCTGTAAAATTATTCTAAACTCAGTAACTGATATTTTAAGTGCTCGATTTTTGATGTGTGCTGTAAATCGTTTGACTTCTGAATTTGCTTTATATTTTACAACAACTAATTGGCGTAAAAAGATGATTCGGTAATAAGAAGGATAAATGCAAGAAGAGTGTCAACAACAAAGAACTAAATCCTCATAAGATATGGTATTAAATGTAGAAAAACAATTTCAGATGTGATATGTTTTTAGTGTTTTAGTTGCAAATAAGTCAGTCATAAATAGTAGAAACGTTTTCAACAAAACAATTATCGTTAATATGAGTTGCCGCGAAATTACCAGATGTCTTTCATTTTCTCCAACCTTCAGGCTCAATCTTGATGTCTTTTACACGTTATTACATCCTGTTTACAAACTGAGAATTTGACGAGATAATGCGACCATGATTATATCTTTGTGATCACTTTGTACCAGGTAATCGAAACTAATCGAGGAGAGTTGGAACTTGAGTACGGTAGGAGCTAATCGTAAGGTCTCTCCTAATTGGTCGCCGGAAACAATGACGTCTCATTCTTTCAATTGTTTTAGTATTGTTTGGGATCAGTGTTAGGCACCATTGGTGACTTCTCTTCCAAGCAGCTGCTACCTGGAACGTAAGGCGCTACAGCCTCCCACATCAGTGAAGACCGTGGAGACCGCCCTTTATCTCAGGGTCTATATGGCTATCACAAGTCGTTCACCCAAAAGTATCGCACAAAGTACAGCACAGCTTCTTAGCTTCCTTAACAACATGGAACTTTATCACAGTACAGAGTAACCGTTGAATGTCAATGGTTAACAAACATTACACAATTTTTTCAAACCTCTATTAAGTAGACACCGTCTGTTAAGCAGACACTTGGGAAGGTCCCGAAGGTGTCCGCTTAATTGAGGTTTTACTGTATTCCCCTCAGTGTTTACCCGTAGCTGAAATAAGCACCGTTCTTGAGTAAGTGCTGCTCTCGTATAAGCACCACACCTATAACAGGGAAAATGAAATCATTGCGGCGCTTAATTGATCATTTACAGTAGCTGTTAGTCAAGTATCCCATATAAATGTATTGCAAGAAGGACACCCCGTCAGGCATGAAAATGGCAAGTGGCCCCCTAAGCTCAGCTGTGACCTCGTACAATTTTCTTCCTTATGCAACAAGATGCCTAAACTAGGCATGTGTTGGGCTGCAGTGTTTAATATTTTATTCTCTGAGTGTATAACAACTTCAATACAATTAAATAAAGGGCTAGAGCCAAGGGTTTCAATTGCTTTTGTACTAACATATATTCATGGGCAAAGTTAAAGGAAATTGATTCTCCGACCTTTTGTCCACTACCCTTTTCTTTGTATTGAACATTCCTTTATTTACTTTCTTTTATTGGCATTTTTTCCCGTTATTTTTTTTGTTTTAAAGTCTTTTTAACATACTTTGACAGCTCGCGAGGACACACGCGACCGGGACGCAGATAGTTCGCGCCAAAATGACGTCACTTGATGCGATTTTTTGCAGGGGAAAGAAGTCGATCTGTCGCTCTCTCGCTCGCTTTTGCCGCAGAAAACATAAAAAACCTACCGCTCGCTTGAGCTCGACTTGTAGGCAAGTCTACTAGAAGAGTGATGTTAGCGTCTGTTAAAAGGAACACGAAATAACAATGCTCTCAGTCCGCCTCCGTCCGCCATTATGAACCGATTTTTGAGCACTTAGTCGATGTTTTGGTAAATAAAAATACGCGCACCTTCTCAATGGTTGAATAGTGTCGCGTGACCAGTTTGCCCTGTCCCTAAATTTAGGGATATTCTGGACTGGTACATAACACTTTTATTCGATCAAGGTCAAATGCTAATTCTTCTCAGTTTCACGACTGAAACAAACTTATTCCAAAGAGCTGCAAGCCTGATATCTTAAAAAATTCTGCAGGGGATTCTCTTTATTAAAAAATCTAAGCCTTAACACATTTGATATCGATAGTGGCATTCGACATTCCGGATTCCTTGAGTCCAGATGTTAAAACAAACAAAAACCGTTCGCCCTCCCCCCGCTGCCGCCACCACATTGGAAAATGAGAAGACCCTGGGGACGAGGTTGATCGAGACACTCAAACGATGATCGAGCTGTGCGCTGGGAATCTCTGTTGCAAGGTTTGGATCTTTTGGAAAGAAAACGGGAAAAAACAGTGTTATGGAAAGGCAAAATGAGCAGCAAACAACAGTGAGCGACGGTAGGTTCAAGGAAGAGCTGCTCTTTAAATTAGACGAGTTGAGGAAAGCTAACTTTCTTTGCGACACAATCGTTCGGGTGGAAGGAGAAGATTTTCCCGCTCACAAGAATGTTCTGTGTGCCACAAGCGATTACTTTAAGGCTTTCTTTTCTAGTGACCTACTAGTCAAAGAAAGCCAGAGCAGTTTAGTGGAACTAAAAAATATGAAATCAAGCACGATTGCAGAAGTGCTCCGATTTATGTACACTGGAGAAGTAAACATGAGCTCTTCAAACGCACAAGATCTTATCGTCGTCTCTGATTATCTGATAATTCCAAGATTGAAAACAACAGCTGCGGAGTTCATTGGGAAGTCAGTAAATGCCTCAAACTGTTCAACAATGGAATCCTTTGCTTTTCAATATAACTGCGATGCGTTGAGCCAGGCTGTCTTAAATTACAAGTGTGAACATTTCCTTTCTTACGTAAAATCAAACGATTTTATGCACCTTGATGTAGACAAAGTGAAAGAATTGGCGTGTCTTGACGATCTGCATATTACTAAGGAGGAAGAAGTTTACGAGGCAGTTATTGAGTGGGTCAAACATGATTTAACATCAAGAGAATGTTTCCTCCCAGATCTGTTAAGTTGTTTAAGGTTGTTCTCTCTGTCAAAATACAGTTTGGAGAAGTTTTTAAAGAAAGAAGAGTTGATCATGAAAAGTCCTGTTTGTTCAAACATTTTGTATAATGGATTAAACTTTTTCATTTTTCCCGATCGATTTTTAAGCAAGTCTCTTAAGCATCGCACATCCATTCAGAATGAAGAACATGTTATAGTAGTTACCAGCAGCGAAAGTGACTTGGAAGAAGACATTAAGACTGACTGTTATGTTCTTTCTACAAAACAGTGGAAGTCACTAGCTCCCATACCCCAAAACTGTGCCTCAGATATGTATAATATGTATGTTTCTGCCGTTTGTGGTGGGCTTTTGTATAGAATTGATGGTGTAGACCGCAAAGTCAGCTATTATAACCCATTGGAAAATGCATGGAGAGTAAAAACGACAAAGTTTCTTAGCAAAAGAGGTTGTGCAGTGGCATCATTCCACGAGGAACTTTATTTGTTTGGTGGAATGATTCATGACGATAACGACTTACTGCCTGTAGATATGGAGGTGATGATCCAAGATGCATTTAAATACAATCCATCAAGCAATGCATGGACGAAGGTAGCATCAATGCAAACCGGCCGGGCTTATCACTGTGCAGTTGCTTTGGAAGACCTCATTTATGTGATTGGAGGTTCTAATGGCCAGATCTCCCTCAAAAGTGTTGAGACATATGATGCATTAACCAACCAGTGGAGGAGAGCTCCAGATATGGCAAATCCCCGTAAGCTTGGTGCAGCAGTAAATGCTAGTGGGAAGATCTTTGTCACTGGGGGGTACTTTGACAATGATGAAACAAGTGTGGAGCCTAGTTGCGAAATTTTTGATCCACTTGTTAACCAATGGAGCCTTCTACCTGGACCTTGCCAACCTCGCTGTTGTTTTGGCATCGTGAGTGTGGATGATATGGTGTATATTTTTGGTGGTGAGGATTCAGAGAGGTGGATGGATACTTTTGAGAGTTTTGACTTCAAAAGCAACAAATGGAATGAAGAAGCTGAGAAACCTCTGCCAATGCCAAGGAATGGTACCAGGACCCAAGCATCTTTGTTGAAAGTGCCAAAGAAGTTTATTAAAAGCTCAACTGGTAGACGGTCTGCATCCTGAACATTACTCAAAGCATACCGTGTTAGTTTTCATTTTTTTCCAAAAAAAAAAAATTTTTATTTTTAGAAGATGAGGCAAGTTTACCTTGGGAGTAGAGGTTTCTCTCTTGCATGTCTTTTAGCGTTAACAAAGTCATTGGCATACCAGTCATTCATGTAATTGGTTAGTTGTGTGCCTGTGGGTGTAAACAAACCAACTATGCAATGGACAAGCTACATGAACAACTTTGCAAAATTAATGCTAAAGGCCATGCAAGAGAGAAATCTCTGCTTACCGGCAGTGAGAATTAGTAAGGATAAAACCTTAAATTTAATCTGAACATGAAATGAAGAACAAAAATACAGCTGTAGTTGACTACAACTACTATCTGTAATAAGCACTGAGTAAAATTGCTGTTTGTTTTACTGTTTAAAACATTGGCTTAGGATCCAGGACTGTGCATCCTATTAAATGCATCATGTTTGAATGACTCCAAGTATGAGGTTATGAAATTGACCTTGGCTTGTATGTATTATGATAAGTATTAAGAATTTATCTAAAGATGAAGGTTAAAGTTACTGCTGGTAATATTAATTTTATTACTTGGTTTATTGTTCATTCCAATATTATTTTCACAAATGTACTGTGAAACTAAGGAAGCAATGAACACCTGTCGGAGGATAATTATTTTGGAATATTATTGTGTTGCAAGGAGAAGGCCTTCAGAAATTAGAAGAATAAACTACATCTACAAGAAGTACAGCTGTAAGTCACTACACAATTTAGTGTTCAGGTTTTTCCGGTTTCTTAGTTTGACAGTAACTACTGATTACTAAATGCACAACATTGCAAATTTTCAAGTTACATTTAACATGTGAAAATGTTAAATTCATTTGCAGCCTTGCTTTGTATTGGGAAAGGACCCCCCTTCTACTGTGTGATCATGATTCAGTTAAAATATATTTAAGAGGTTCTTTAATTCTCAATGTTTGCTGTATGTACGACACTATTCAGAGTAAGCTAATAACTTCTAGTGACATCATAGAACTACACGTATCAGTTATTGTTAGCAAATCAGCATGTCATTTACCCAAAAATTACATATGTCTGGACCTCTTTGGGAAGAGCTCATAATAACCATAAGACCTTGGGTTTTGGCTTTTTAGCTGCAGACAAAATACCAGTAAATGATTTTTTTAATACAAGAATGTCACCTTAAAAAATTAGGCAATTTGGTTTCTTCTGTAGTTCAGAAACATAGTGACGAACATTTTCTTTTTGGTTTGTTCACCATTTTCCAGAAATAACATATGCAAAACCAAAAGAAACAACAGACCCCCCTCCCCCTCCCCCCAAGGGAGTAGAAGCCCCCCCCCCTCCTCCCTCTCTCTCCCAGACAATGTTGTTTTGTGGTGATTATATTGGATGCGTTTTTTTGGAAGTACGATTACTAGTGATGTGCTTGATCAAACCAGATCTTTACTTTGATTTAGGCTTCACTTTAGAAGCCTGCACATAATCTACAACATTGAACGCAGGAGGGAGGTAGGGCATACTGCGGCTAGCCTTTGACCAGGACAGTGGAAAAAAGGGATGCGAACAAGGAAGTGGAGATCTAGAAACGACTAACCTCGCTTCCTATGAGATATTGCGTAGCGTGCAGCACAGAGTGAATGAAAATTTCTCAGGCCACGATACAGAACTGTACTATGAGAAAATGTTAGCAGCTGCGAATGTTGTCTGGCAGGAGCCCATAACTTGCAGCGAACAACTTCCATACTGGGACTATGTCACGGCGTTTTCACGAAACAGTTTATTTTTAGGTACGTTTTATAGCAGATTCTTTTAACGCGAAACTTGAAGCTCCATCCATCTATAAGCACATTCAAAGTATATATTAACAGTGAGACCAAAACGCCGCGCTAAAATTGTTCTAAAAATAAACTGATGAGTTTAAACGTTGTGACACAAGTACATAGAAGGTACTTGCTCCTTGTTATGGCCCCTGTGTCTGGTCATTTTAGTAGAGAAAAGCTATGAAGCAATTTAAGAGCTACCGACCAGCTTTGAGCCGCATGGTAACCATAGTTATGATATGAGATCACTTCCGAGTTCCAAAAACCCTCACTTTCAAAATAAGGTTAGGTGCACAATCTTTCTTGTGAAGATGAGTTTTATTTGCATGAGAATGAAAACTGATTTCCACATCAAAGGCTGAGCACCTACCCTCGTTTTGAAACAGAGGCCTGGGGGAACTCGGCAATGGCCTATTTAACCCCCCTTAGTAACGTCTGCGAACCAGCGCCGGACTCCTTGTTCTGAGCCCCTCATGGCCGGCATTCAAATCCTGGTAAAAAGGCCGGTGAGGGCCTAGAACAAGGATTTCGGCGCTGTTTCGCAGGCGGACTTAACCAGGAGTTAGTTTCATCTAAAGCGCAGGCAACGGTTTTGGCCACAAATTGGTTCATTGTTTGGTGAAAGGAATATTTGTCTTGTTATGCAAGGCATTATTTGTCACACCTTATACCGCCGGGAAAGAAGACTTTTAGCAACTGTGATTCCTGCCAAAAGTGGAAAACTTAAGAAAATGTTATCAATGTGTTTCCAATGTGTTTTCCAATGTGTTGAAAGAAAAAATGACAGGCTAAAAAAAGTCGTAAGTTTCGCGCATATTCCATAATTTGCGAAATATCACGAGTCTTTTTAGCGCTGAGGCCTTCAGTTTTTTATTTGGACCTCGCAAAAGGAAAGAAAGATGGAGTCAATCAATGTTTAGAACGTATGATTCTTCCAAACAAGCTTAGATGTATACGTTGGTATGTTACAGGGACAAGGTCAAGCTATTTCCAGTGATATCGATCTTGCCTATCTTTGTTAATTAAGTAACTTTTCAGAGAGTCCTGCTGATAAGAATGAAAGTGTTTCACATCCCCCACCACGACGTGTTTGACAAATTAGATCAAAGGAGCTGGTTTTCATTTCAGTCAGTGCGCCAGTGAGCCACAAAGTCGACACGAACACGGCCACTTTATTTTCCGACGCATTAATTACCATCTGAATAATTCTTCTTATCATACTGAGCACCATTCAAATTGTTACATATCACGACCTTGCCTATTTTGCCCACGAACACATCTGCGCATGTCAAGATGAACACTGTAATCCAAACTCTGATCAATATCTTTCTTTGATTTATGTGGGGTCCACGTGTGGACCATCAAAAATTGCAAAGCCGACTGTATTACAAGTCGTCTTGCGGGGTATTGGGAAAAGTTTTCAATCAGCAATAACCGCGCCTCGGATGAACCTCACTGGCTACGGTAATGCCACTGCGCAAAGCTGACTTTATCAGGGTTCAAAGAACCGTTTTTTGGCAGCTTGTGACACAATCATTGTGGTTACCGATTTTTTTCCCCTATTAATAAACAGGCGCAGAAGCATCCCTGAGTCTTGATCTTTAAAGTTAGAATAACGCCGGTACAGCTGTTTTTATTTTTTAACTTAGTTCCAATGACCAATACCATAAATGAAAGAGACTTCTCATGTGCGGTTTCAACATTTTTCATGAGAAAAAAAAACTCTAAACCCAAAGGAATCATCACCCAAAGCAATTAATTTCATTTAACATGCGCAGATGTCATAGAACAAAAATTGGTATATTGATGTAACGGGTAGTACAGTAATTACAAATTTGCCATGTTCTAAACGAATGAAAAACTGGGTAGGATATGCCACCACAAAGCTCATTAGTGGGATCATTCGGAGGGACCACATGAAGGTCAACAACTACAAGTGCTGTGTCTCCAAACTCTAATAATAGTTTCACTGAGAAATGCATGCAATTAATCTACAATATTTCAGAATCCCCCCCCCCCCCGGATCATGGCACCAGGTATGTCTTCTTCGGTCGGAATAATCAATCTTGTGAGTTTCTAAAACAAGTAGCTTGCTGCTATCCGCTGCTGATGTTTTTGCTGTCCTTCCAAACGACCCTCAGAACATTTATGATCATAAGTCGTATCAGTTCCCTGTTCCTTTAGCCGGAATATGACTAATTGGAACAGAATCCAATAGGGAAGATTCATAGGGCAGTGAACTTCAAAGCAAGGCACACAACAGATACCAGTTCCCGACCATTCACTGGTCAAAAAAGGCGTTTCTTTCCCACTTTGTAGATTAACGCCTGTAGTAAACTGTCTGAAATAAGCAAACTGTTGAAAATATAGCGACCTGGTCCCTATTTGACCACAGTAAAAGGCATTCCTCACGTTAACAAAGCCGTGGTAAATATTAATTTGGTTTGAGTTTACCGTGGTAACGTGTAGTTACACACGAATCCGTCAATTCTTAAGTTAATTTAGCCACTTCATTCGCTCTATTGCGGTATAATAAGCGCCGTCGATGATGGCAGTATTTCAAGTTATGTTGAAAACTTACGTAGAGTTTAGCTGAAACTTCAACTGGTATGGTAGTACCAAGAGAGAATGAGCTAGCTCATTAAATCTCTTGTTAGTACTGATAATTTAGCGAAGGTACAAAAGATTTTTTAATCTTGACCTTAGATTCCATTTTAGAGTTAAGCTGCATCCCATTCAGTTCGATTACATGATATGTCAGGAATAAAACATATCTTTTTGAGAATTTTCATTCCTAAATCCAGTTCAAAAAACCAGTTCAAACGACCGTAAGTTTCTCTCAACAACACGAAAAAAAGGAATTATTTTGGGCGGATCATTGTTGTTGTCAAATGAGGAAACCTGATTGGCTCCCTTGCCTTGGTTATCGAATTACCTAGCTATTTACCACGTTAAATGTCATGGGTGGTTTCTATCCTCTTTTTGACGCAACCATATGGATATTTCTCGTAGTAAATTTTTCTCGGGAAAGTACGGTCACGCGCACCACGCCAATTTACCGCGGTAAAGGGGGTCATTTACCACGTTAAAAGTGTCCCGTGTAACCACATCTATAGTCTGCGAATGTCGAAGCTTTGATTGGGATCTTTCTTTATTTTTGTAGGGTCCACAAGTGGACCATCAAAAATTGCAAAGCCGACTGTATTTCAAGTCGTCTTGCGGGGTATTGGGAAAAGTTTTCAATCAACAATAACCGCGCCTCGGATGAACCTCACTGGCTACGGTAATGCCACTGCGCAAAGCTAACTTTAACAGGAGTCAAAAGAAGCATTTGTGGCAGCAGAGAACACATTCACTATGGTATGCGATTTATTTTGCCGTAATCTTTAGGTGACTCCGTTGTTTGGCACTGCGCGCGCATTGCCTACTGCACACAACATTACTACATCAAAGGTACCGGCGATTTTCGCCAGCCCCTTAAGGGGCTAAAAAGTTTTTATTGAATAATAATAATAATAATAATAATGAAGTAATGAATATATGAATATCATATATGAGAAGCGGGGTGAAGAATTATAGGAAAGAAGATCATCGCAGTTGTAGACGCAACTTTTGCAGTTCCCAAAAGAAAGCCTGAAACTGCAAAAGTTGCGTCTATAACTGCGATGATCTTCTTATATATAAATTCTTCACACCCCGCAATTCTCATGTAAGATTTTCAGAAATTCATAACTTCATCATCATCCTTTGACGGGTTTATAACAAACCACTTCAACGACCTGCTCCCAGTTGACTTGTTAGCTCAATTGGTAGAGCGCTGCATCGGTATTACAGAGGTCTAGCCTCTAGGGTTTAAATCCCGTACAAGCCTGAATTTGTTTTTGAAGGTTTTCTTGTCCATTGGTCACATTGATTGTATGGTCAGAGAATTTCAGTAACCCTTAGTAACAAACAGGGTCGAGGTTTCAGTAATCTTTATAGATTTTGCTGGATGAATCAATTTTTTATGGTTTTCAAGTTTCAAAAAATTTGTGGGCAACTTTGTTAAAAACACTGTTAAAACATAACGTGGACAAGCATTACGCGGTGACCCCATTTTTATAGTATTTAATTTTTTTAAGTGTCCTACACATGGCGATCAATTGCGCCAAATTTGAAAAACTTCTGCAAAGTAAATCCTTTTCAAAAGAATTAACCTACGCAGGCCGAAGAGCATCCCTTGGCTTGCCAAATCGAATAAGTATTCAGTCATTTTCTCTTAACAATCCAATGACCAACAGACTTTCACCGTGCTAGCAGAGGTTTCTTTCCACTTGTAATTGGCAGGCCTGGCAGGAGGAAAAAGAGACTCTTTCTCAGTTCCTCCTGCTTGCCCAGCTGCTAGCCTCTGCCGGCTAGCAGCGAAAGAGGCTTTTCATGCGCGGTTTCCTTTGGATGTGAGAATAAAGGAATCATCACCCAAGATAATTTAATTCGATATTTCAAAAATACGCCGATATCATGGAAGGAAAATTTGAATTTTGATCTTAAGAGCAAACTTTCACAAGCCCGTTTCCGTTTTCTTCTTCAAATATGTTCTTTATTAGACTGTTCTCAGCAAATAACTGGGAAAATAATCGGGGGTCACCGTGCTTGTTTCCTCACGAACTGCCGTAAAAGGTGGACATGGTTTTGAGATCGCGGTCAGGATGGATAATTTGCGCTGCGGGGACTGGGGCGAGATAAAAAATATAGCCCATCGAAGCCCATCATGTTCGAAGTATGCACTCGGGATCAAGCTTGTTTTCGGTTGTTTTTATGTGTTTGATATCGCCAACACAGAAATTAAAACTTGAAAAGAGTACATTAAATACCAAGGAATGAGGTAAGTGAAGATTGATGAGATTTTGGAGTTATGAACCTTTATTTTGGACTACTTTGTAGCGCCGGCGTTCTGTTTAATTCCAGTGAGCTAGGGTTCGATTTTTTTTGCGTTTGTACAATAATGCTTGGCAAAGAAACTTGAAGAAAAGACTGTTGATTCCTATTCTTCATATGTTCGCTTGTTTGGTTTCTATACACAGCAAAAAATTGAATTCAGCAGCAAACTTCCTGTTTACATCAAAGACTGGTCTCCCTTGCGTGGTTCTGGTGCTACGGTGGGTCTTATTTGTTCCAGAGATATTCGTCTCTCCACTCTCGGAGTTTGAACAACATATGTCCAGTAGCGATCCCAGGTCAGGTACTGGCTCGTTAATGCAGTTGGAGGGCGGTAGAGTTGTCCCACGGGCTTCACAGCCCCCATAATCCAAAGCCTCAGCCAGGATCCGGATATTTTAATAATTCCTCCACTCGACGGCCGCGAAGTAAAAACCCACTGCAGACTTCGGGATCACGCACATTTCTTTCATTTTCTTGTTTTCCGATAGTAAACCAGGAAGCAGTCTGCCGATCTGCGACATTATTGTTACGAATAAAAGCTTTAGCTCTGCAAAAGCGGCCCTTGTTTATTCTTTTCGCGCTTGTGGGATGAACCGCCGCCATCTTGGATGTCGCAATGTTAAGCGCAGTAGAGGGTGTGCAGTGCAGAACAAGGGAATTACCTCAACATGTCCGTACACCCATACAAAAAAACAAGACTCATTTCAACTCCTTGTTTCAAGCTTTCGTTTATATTAGTAGGTCTATATTTTACGACAGTAACTCGTAACAGTAGTAATAGACCTTTCCCGCATTCCTATGAATAAAGGCGCCGACTCGATGCTGAGGTGGGCAAAATACAGTGATTTGTATGAAGTTGTCCACCCGAGCCTCGTCCTCATTCCTTTATGTTTGCTCACTGGAGCGGAATGCGGGAAAGGTCTATTAGACCGCAGAAAAGCTAAGGCCGACGGTGCACTTAAAAGTGCACCGTCGGCCTCTCCATCATTGCTGCCGCACACTAACCAACTGTGCTATATCGAATCATTGCTCCTTGAAATGAAGGAGCATGCATTAACCCTTTAAACCCTAAGATCAAAATTTGAATTCTCATTTGTTGTCCTATTCATTTCCTACAGAAGTAGTGGGAAGAAGTTGATAAAACATCAAACAAATATATCTTGTGTGATCATGTCCGTAATTCTCACGACCACTTTGTTTTACAAAGCATTGATATTACAAAGAGAAATCTGATGCTGATCATTCTCAGGGCTTAAAGGATTAAGCAGACCTTTCAGACACTAAAAGGGCCAAGAACCATTGGAAGAAGAAAATTCTGATTTATTCAACTTTCAGTGAATTGACTACATATTCCTTTTTCACTTGACGGTGGATTTCATTCCTCACGAAGCAAACCTTCCTTGTCACACTTTTTTGAACGCCTGCTCAAGATCTTTCTTGAGGTCTTCAACGTTCTCTAAACCGACACTAAAGGGGAGAAAACAAAAGAATGAATACTGAGGATTTTAGGTCTTAGGTTGAAGGGTCGATCATTAGCCCCTTTAAAATATCATTTCCCCTGTGGTCGTATTTATTTTTCCCTATGTAATATATTCAATGTTAATGACATTGAAAACTGTACATACTATTTTAAGCGAGGCGTTGATTCACAAGTGATAGTAAACCTATTCTATTTAGTAGCTCAGAGTAGGGCTTTTGTTTTTCATTAAAGACAAAACGAAGGGCACGCTCATTAACTTTCTTTAGCTTTACAGTGGCACTTTTGTTACAGAAATCGGCCATGTCTCTGAACAGTAGTTGAAGCTAAGCGAAGAATGATAAATGCGAGGTGAAGACACTTTACCTAGCATTTATCATTCACACTTAGTGCTCGAGTGCGATTTTTGCTGGGCAAAAGACAGAAGACAGTTAAGCTTAATTCAACACTAGCAGTTATACTTAGGGTTATATTCACACTTGTACGCAATTGCGATTATTGCTGTAAGGAAGCACTTTATCAGCAGTACTTTACTTGATTTGCATACCCCCCAAAGAGACTCATGTTTTAAAATCGAGCAAATGTGTACGTAACACAGTTTCGGATACTCAGTGTACGAACGAACAAGGACCAGGGACAAAGTCGAGTGTGCGTGAATCAACACATCATCACTTCTACGTATGTCATTTCAATGCACGGTCAGTCTTATCAGTAAAGCTACAAGAACAACAATCAACGCGTACCTGAATCTTACAAGTGATTCTGACAGACCTCCTTCCTTCCTCTCAGATGCTGATATGTACTTTTCTGGGTGAGTCATAGAGCCAGCTATCTCGATCAAACTTTGAACTCCACCTAAAGACACAGCGAGCTGGATCATTTTCACATTCTGAAACGAAAACCAAAATTGTCAACTATGAAGAAAACATTTCCCCTTTTAAAAAGTATATCAAAATGGAAAAACGTTTTACAATAGTAAATGTTCTCAGTATGTTACACGGAAAACAACAGGTAGGGGAGGGATGGGTTTTTTTACCGACACCTCTCTTTCCCTACTCTCCCTACCCCTGCTTACCTAGCGTTAGCTCGCAGGCAACTATACCTATCTCATCGCCTGTAAACAACAACATGACCTTAGCTCAAGAAGGCAACCATATTCAAACTTTCCTGGCACTGATAGTTAATCAAAATAGAACTGACTGCTGCAAATAATCGCTAAAATATCTTTTAATGTTGTACCGTGATGACTCGTACCTCAACCAGTTGACAAGCTGCCTGCTTTCCGCCTTTCACTTCAAACGACAACATTCCACTGTATCCCGTCATCTGTTTCTTTGCAATGTGATGGTGAGGATGGGAAGGCAATCCAGGGTAGAAAACTTTTTCAACCTGAACAGGAACAAAAAGAAATCATGACAGAAAATAGAAGAAAAAGTAGGGGTTTACAGCGGACGGATTATCTCAATCGGTAGAGCGCTTGACGCCCTGAGTTGGAGGTTATGGCCTTTGGTCCCGGGGCCGGACCAATACTCTCCAAATGGTTAAACCTTCGCGTGGCTCGGATGACCACGTAAAATGGCGGTCCCGTCTCTAGTAGAGGACGTAAAAATAGTGGCCGGACTCCCCAATTAGTAGTTTCGAGCAACTACAAGTAAATTGACTCCCAGACAAAGTACTTTTTTACATGAGCTAACTGGGCACGTTAGGGAATATATTTTTCGTTCTTGCAAACAGCGCGAGTACGTTGAAATACACAGGAATGAACGTTCTCTGCCAGACTTTCAATTCTACCCCTATAACTCAAGTAGTAACACTGTTCCAAAGCTTGCTCCAGGGATAGAGCAGATATGTATCTAACTTTAGGTTCTTTAAATACAGTTGAACCTCCATGTACGACCACCTCTCGCAAGCGACCACCTCCCATAAGCGACCCCCAATCCAAAACGCCAAAACTTTCCCAGTCAAAGCCTTACAATTGGAACCTCTCGTAAACACCACCTCCTGTAGCGACCTCCACCACTACTTGGGGCTTACGGTTTAATGATTTTCCACTGTTTTTCAATTAACCTCTTGTAAACAACCATTTGACGATTTGTCTGATCTCTTATGTTTGCTGTGTGTACTATGCTACTTAAAATATACAAAGAATTTTAGAATCAACATGGAACTACACATGTCGTAACCTAGGTATTGCACGCAATAAATTATTTTCCATAAAGTAGATGGTCCGTACATCTTCTCGGAAGAGACTCCTGTGGTTCGATTCTTGTAAGCAATTACCTTCCTTTTGAATATTTTATAGAAAAGGCGCAATACAAATAATAAATGTTATTGTTATTGTAAGCGACCACTAAGTCTTCGCATCTTGGGTGGTCGCTTACAGGAGGTTCGACTGTATACAGATACTGCTCTGACGGCTGATCAGAAAAGTAGCTGACAGTGACATGAGCCAATTAGAAGTGGCAGCACAAACACTACCAATGTTGAGGACCGAAATGGACCAAGCACGACTGAGGTTCGAAAATGCTGGTGCTGCTTATGGTCTCCAAGGACTTGTTTCTCGAAAGTGTCAATAATTTTTTTCGGGTCCGAAGGTAAATCTTGAAATCAAGACCTGTTGAATAGTAGCACAGTTCCTGGCTCACAATCTTATCAGGTCAATTTTGCCGTGCTTTGTTAATTAATAATTTCATTGTATCATTTTCAAAATTATTGAAACTTTGATGTTGAATGCAAACACGGCAAACACTAAACAGCTTTTCGGGCAAGAAAAGTTACCGGGACGTTCGAGGAACGGGCCCCACAGCAGCAAACCAACACCATGTCTTACATTTACTATTTAATATATGCCTAATCTGGATTTCCCGTAAAAGAAGTGCACGGTTAATCGTAATATGCATAGTGATGATCAACTAAACGACACTTAGGCCTGTTTCAAACGTCGTGCTACTGCCGTAATAAGCTGGCTCGACTGTAGCTCGACTTCAGCACGACACTAGCACGACTTGTCGAAAACAAAACACAAAAATAAAGAGACGATTTAGCAAACTTTTAAATATATTCTAATGTATTCATAATTTATGAATTGAGTTGAGCACGGCAGTAGCATGACGTTTGTAACGGGCCTTAGAATACCTTTGGATGAGCTTCCAAGAACTTGGCAATTTCCATGGCATTTTGATTATGTCTTTCCATGCGAACATGAAGAGTTTTCAGCCCACGGTGTAGAAGAAAAGCTTCGAATGGTGACTAAACAAAAGTTTAAAATGTTACTTGGACACTTCAATGGTATTCTAGCGACAGTACATGTGCAAAAGAAACAACAACAAACAAACAAAAAGTTTTTAGGTTCAAGCTTTACGTCTTGCCCTTCTAAAAACGATTATGAACTGAAACATTTCACCTTTATCTGTGAAAAAAAAACTCTCGACCTCTCATACCGTTAATATGCCAAAGTTTTGGGTCTAGTCCACAATCATGGACGGACGTTTTTGCAATTGCGTTACTTTTTTGCACATGTTGAACAAACAGTCGCGCGCAAATGAAAATACACATCCTGTACCATCACCTTCCTCACCAAAACAATGCTACGCACGAGGCTACCCACACATTATCTTGAAAGGATAACGCAGCTTTTCACTAATTTGAGGTATTACAACATTGACGCAACGGCAATGTTACACTTTAGGTTGTCTTAAGTGCCAAACAGAGATTACGAGTCGAGGGGAGTCAACACCAACACGAACATGTGAGAGGTAGTTGCAACTATGTTTCGTGAACTACAACTGAGCCTTTTGTCAACACATGTTGCTGGCTATTTCAACAAATACTTGACCATCAAGCCAAAGATTTCTGCTAAGAGTGCGCAACTGAAATACAGGATGCTTCGAACGTTCACTAAACAAGCCGTAAAATTGTTAGTACAGGGCAGCTTAAAATGTCCAAGAAGTAGATTTTGTGTTTACCATATATCCTCCAAGAAACTTGCGTAGCTCATAACATTCTTTATACAGCTCCTGCGATGACAATGTTAGAGACCCCGCTGTTATATCACTGTGTCCACCAAGATACTTCGTGCTGTACAAGAAGACAAAGGATCAATAAGTATCTGGTCAGTTATTACGGAAAAACCTCAGCATTATATTTTTGGCCTGAGTAAACAGCCGACATTTCGTCACGCCACCACTGGTTTCCCCGAGAAATGACGTATGAGGAACGAGTGCAGAAATCTTATACTCTTGACGTGTCACGTGTCACATCCCACTGAAATCTATTTTAAGTTCGCGCACATGCTGCGGCGGGTATTTTTGACTGATTTTTCCGAGACCGCGCCGACTACTTCCACTTGAACGTGATGATGTTTCGCCGACAAACATTGAGAAACTCTTTCTCTTTTGTACTTTTATTTCTTGTGTTCTAGGGTTATGCTTAATTCACGTTTGCTGAGAATAACAGAAAACCAATTGGTATTTCTGACTTTTTATAATATAAACTGTAATATACTCTTAACGTTGTGAACAACATATGATGTTTTTTTTCATAATTTAGGACCTGTTTACATGGAGATGGAGGCCCCAGAAAGATGAGGTGACATGTGGCGGGTCACCCCACCTATCATGTAAACGTGATCAGATTAAAATGTGAGATTATATGGACAGCCGGGTTACCTTATGTACCTGGGGTCCCCCACCTCCATATAAACAGGGCCTCACTCACCAGCTGTGGATAACAATATTAATTCCCTGTTGGATGGGCTTCTGGTTAAAAGAAGAAGCAAATGTGCTGTCGACCATGGTGACGACACCATTATCTTTGCCAAGCTTAGCAATCTCCTCAAGATCTACCAAGGTCATGGTTGGATTACAAGGTGTTTCGCAAAAGATAACCTGACGAAATAATCAATAATATTCCTGCTAAGCCTAAATCCTTTTAACCGGTAATTTCAACTACCGGGGGATTCTCCTTATGATGGCGTACACAGGGTAGCCTGCGTAGACATAATTCAACCTCCGTTATTAGGGACCTTAAGATGCGACGACGGCGACGGCAAAGGGAACGTCAAAAAACCAATAGGTTAAGATTACCAAAACAACAACTTTGCACAACTTCTTTGCCGTCACACCACGACTACGACGTGAAAATGCCTAATTTCACGTTTTATGGAGGACGTGAACAAGCTACGAAATTTTTTTCTCCTGAACTTGGTTTTTAGGATTATTCAACTCCAGGAGAGTTCGTCTAATTTTGACAAGGTAAGTTAGTTTAAACTGTCGCGATGAAGATTGAATGAACGCGAATTCACTTTTTAGGCGATGTTTTCGCTGCCGTCTTAAGGTCCCTAGTAACGTCTGCGAAGCAGCGCCGAGATCCTTGTTGGCCTCAGACGGACTCAAGGAATTACCGGAAGTGCGTTTCGATTTCCTTTCATTCTGATTGGCAAATCAACCATGGCTTTTTAACTGGCCAATTATGGCGCGTACTCTAATCCTGGTACACAGGTGGGGGCCTAGGACAATGATTTCGGCGCTTCTTCGCAGACAGACTTAACCAGAGTTTAGTTTCGTCTGTGGCGAAAGCTAATATAAGGAGGCTCCGCCCGAAAGGGGTACCTTAGTCAGCTTTCTGGTAGAGAATGAAAGTGTAGGGATTTCACTGGTTAAAGTATATGAAAGGGTAGGATTGTGATTGGGCCTGAAGAGGCTAGCAGACACATTTTTTGGCTGGGAAAAGGTAAGAAAGCTTCCTGGCTTAGGGAATTATTCATATTTGAACGACAGTGCATTTAGAACAGTTAAAACGGATACAGGGTCCTAAAACTAGCTATGAAATAATGGTACCGTTTGTCATACGAAAGGGGTACCTTTGCTGTTAATAATGGTATATACTGAGGGGTTAGCCCTCATGGCGGAGGCTCCCATATAAAACTATGTTGAGTACTCCCTCGGGTTTCAATTGCATCAAGTTGATGGGATTAAAGCAGGAATCAGAAACATCGCCATAAGTTTCAACACCGTCAGCAGACTTTGTTTTTTCTCAACACAAACTGACAAAAAGGCGAGAGCAATGAAACCAGGGTTTGAATGGGATGAGTTGAACGCAAAAATAGAAATCTCTGTTATTCACATGATTTGTTTAGCAGAGGTTTAGACAGTGGTACCCCGCGAGCAGTGGTTTGTCCAGGCCGAACGGTACGCTACGAGGCAGTATAGAGGTTTTTCTCCCTTTGCAGGGGTTTCAATAAGCACCGACGGCTCATAGGAGTCAGCTACTTTTTTCTAGAAAGAAGAAGCAACTGGTTTGAATAACATTGTGAACAAAAAATATATCATAAAATCTGAATGAAAACGCATTTATGATGTGTTTTCATAAAGCCCCACTGGTTTTACGTTATGCTTTAGTTATGTGAACGCTATATTTCAGTTAATTTTTCCCAAGTTTCTTCATAGGTTTACGCAGAATTTGTTAACGTGCAAAAGTATGTAATTTAGTTCTCATCACTTGTTCATTGCTTGCAGGAAGTGATTGTGACTGATAATTCGAAAGTTGAATGAAATCTACATCTTTTTGAATGAAAAAAACGCTCTTTTATCCTCAATTTAGTTCCCAGAATGCTGAAAATCACATATGAGGGCTTTGAAATTTTAAAATTTACTGGGGAAGCATACCCTAGACACCCACCGCCCCCCTCCCTAGAAAACGGGGAGTAACGGTCCCTTGTTGATACAGTCGGTTACTGTAGTGAAACCAGCTGCCTAATTCAGTTTTTATTGAAACCCCTGCTTTGTAGCGTAGCGTCTGGCCTGGAGAAACCACTGCTCGCAGTTGAATAGGACAGTAGAGGAGACAGCGTGATTGGGATAATCACCATAGCGTTACAGAAAAAAACAGAGCGGGGAATGAGCGACGGTCAGGAAAAAACGGGCGTAATCTTGATTTCGTCGCAAGAGTTGAAAAGAAGAGAAGATAAAGAACCTGATGTAATTTGGTCTGCCAAAAAACCTTTCACTTTCAAGTAAATAAAGAAAATCGCTTTTCGCGTTGCGGTCTCAAAATGTCTTTATTTTAATTTTACCCCGAAATTTACTAACATTTCCTATGTTTCCTTCACATACAAAGCCCTACGAAAAAATATAGGCACTTCCCATCACCAAAACAACGTTTTTAACACTCTTTCAGGGGAAAAGCGCAGCCGTCGATAAAACCCGGAACATGGAACATTCCGGAACATGCCGGAACATTCCGGAACATCCCGGAACATGAAAAAATAAAACAAATTCATAAAAAAAATAAAGAAAGAAAATAAAAAAATGAAATATTTTTTTTCTAAATTAATAATAACATAAAATAACAACAACAACAACAAAAAGAAAAAGAAAAAAAATAAAGAAAAAGACACTGGTATCATCTCCGAGGATGAGAAAACAATATTTTGTCGTAATGAATTTGTTGGGCGATTGAGGGTCCATGCAAATGACAGTAATGAGTGAAGGCTTGCTTCTAAATTCAAACTATATTAAAATGGGTCGCGAGAAGGGTAGTCTCCTTCGCAGCCGTTTTTAGGCTCGTCACGCAACGCTCCTCCCCACAAAGGAGCCAAGTCAAGCCAAGTCGGTAAGTAACTCATTTCAAGCCAACATATAGTCTCCTTATATATATAACCGACATTTGCTTACTTGAGGTGTTTTGCTTTCTTGAGGTTGACATGAATTACTTACAGACTAGACTCTGTCAACTTAAGAAGAGCTTAGGAGCTCCTGTCTTTGGATTTTAGTGGACAATACTCACGTTGTTAATGATATATGAAATGAATCATATGTGAACTGCTGAAATGAAATGAAATGAAGAAATGATCGTCGCAGTTAACGCAATTTATGCAATTGCGTAGAGAAATTCGTAGTAGTTTCTATACTGTTTACAGTCAGCCTAATATTTCAGACGTCTCCTCTAGTCGCAAGAGGAGTTTCCGACTCGTGGAGACGGCTGAAATTCAAGTGAAACGCTGTTCCCCCATATATTTCGAGCCCATGCCTAATTTATCGAAGACACTTGAAACACTATTTTTCAGCTAACAAACGGATACTGTAATATTCACGGTGAATTTACATGTCCGGGTCAAAGGTGAATAGAAAGGAAAGGCGAGCGGTGCGTCTTTGTTTGTTTGTTTGTGTGTTCCACCTTGCTAAATATATCTACTTCGGAGCATTTGGTTCCGTCGTGAAGTCTTGTCGCCGAGAATAGCTACGCATTACTGTTTCCAAAATGAAATCTTGTTCACTAAAATCCAGGGAACGTCACAAAATTCAAAGAAACAAACACGTTAGCAAAGCATTCGAATTAGCAGATAAATATAAATACACTGCAAAAGTATCTCTCAAATAACTTCGCTCTCACCAGTTTTGTCGTCAGAGGATACCCAAATCACTTTGACAGCGTCGATCGCCAGTCCTCAACTTGCGACTCGGGAGACAGCTAAAATTCAGGCTAACTGATAACAGTTAGAAACTACCACTTCCACTACAACTATTTACGGCGAATGTGAATCTTATCCACTAAAGTCCAAAGCGACGAGCCCCTAAGCTCTTCTTATTTTAATATAGTTTGAATTCTCAATCGCCAAACAAATTAATTGCGACAAAATATTGTTTTCTCATACTCGGAGATGATACCAGTTTCTTTTTCTTTATTTCCATATTTTTCGTTGTTTTTTTGTTGTTGTTGTTATTTTGTTATTATTTATTTTTACAAAAATTTTGTTATTATTATTATTTTATTTTATTTATTTATTTTTTTCTTGAAAATTATTTTATTTTTTCATGTTCCGGGATGTTCCGGAATGTTCCGGAATGTTCCGGCATGTTCCGGAATGTTCCATGTTCTGGGTTTTATCGACGGCCGAAAAGCGCGACTCGTCGAACTGACACTTTAGAATGAAGAATAGGTTTTCAACAACAACTTTAACATGTTATTCAATTTAGACGGCAATATCCAACACTTGGTGAAACTCCAAATTTTCTTCTTCCTAGTTAAATCACACATTTAGACATTCTCAGAAGCAAAAAAAAAAAGGATGAGAAACACAGACTGGCAAAAGTAAGGTCTTCATAGCATGTGCATGCGGTATTTTTTAATTTGATGGCACTAATCCATGAGACCACTTTGTGATTTGATTATTATGGTAAGGCTGCTGAATGTGGACCACTTAGTTTGTGATTGATATTGACGGGTGTTGGAAGTGGTCCCACGTTTTGCATTTGCTCTGACTTTACAGAATAGACCAAGAGCAAAAATTTTCCAAACAAAGAAGCTGCTGGAGGCTTCTTCTAGCTTTCAATTTCTGGATGAAAAAAAGGCAATGTTTGTTTTGTTCTGGAGCATCGTGAGGAAAATCTAGTGTCTTGTTTTTGAAGTACTCCCTCGTCTAATCACATAGAAAGCTTAGATCAATCAGCAGAGCACTGGATTGTACTGCAGAGCAAGAATTTGAAGGTTTGATCCCCGGGACCGGAACAAATATCAGTCATATCAGATACATCAAATATATCTTAATATAACTGAGAAATGAAGGTATTGCCCTTGTCCTGCAAAAAAAACAATGTTCTCAAGAAGCACTTTGTTTATAAATACAAAGACACTTTAAAAATCTTGAGGGTACTTTTTTAAAGAAATTTGAAAATCAGAATATGAGATACCTTAGTTATGAAGTAGTGGGAATTCTCCATAAAGCGCAGCAGATTACTGCATCTTTGTATGCTCAAGATATCTGAATCTCCATCATGGTCTTTCAAGTTCAGCGATCAAACAGCTGAAGATCTCTTGGAAAACTGCACTAGGTGAACAGTCATCACAAACGCCAGGGTTTGAATCCCGGTCAAGTCTGGAATTTTTTCAGTTTTCCTTTTCAGCTGCTTAGGATGTTAATATAGCTGCAAGTCACACATCCATATTGATCTGTTTCAAGCATAGTTCATGATTTATTTCACATTACATTCACAGACAATAAGCAGGCAGAGTCTGCATCAATATCAGTTCAGAATATCAGTTCAATGGGTTTCTTCTTTGATCACCTCCCAAAATTAAACACAGATCTTGAAAAGCTAGACCCACCCACATGTTGACTATCTGTCAGTCAACACATTGACAGACACTTGACTAATTAAATTCGATAGACAAATCCACCAATAGTTGGCCAATATATCAATCAAGAAGCAGTTGATGTGTCAGCCAACATTTCGACTAAAAATCAGCTGATAGTGCTGACCACTATTCAGCTTAGGGATGCCTTACATACACAAGAGTTCAAGATCCATGTAGCTTACAATGCCTGTTACAAGTTTGATGATGACGTTGTCATGGTACCAGTACTACCTCAGTCAGTAGAGCATGGACTGAGGAGCAGTAGGGTGCATATTTAATCATCATGGTACCTGATATAAAGCAGAGATTGTCTAAAAGCTAAAAGCTTGCTTGATCTCCTGCCTTGTGATAATATAATAGGTTATGTGTATGAATGAATTTATGGTAAATAAAGGCCTTTCTTCTTCTTCTTCTAATGGCCAGACAAATACTAAGAGCCTTAAAATATAAACTGTGGTATAAAATTACTGCTTCTACAAAGCAAACAGTTAGATGTTGATATGGGTCAATTGTCCACCCATTATTATTTTTAAGGTGGTTCTGTTTCCACGAGAAGCCAATATAAAAACAATACACATGTAGTTAATCATATCACAAATTTGTTGTTTTGTTTTCAAAGTACCGTAAATCCTCTATTAAGCCCCCCCCCCCCCCCTCTCAAATAAGCCCTCCCATTTCAGAGGAGGAAAGTTAATAAGCCCCCCCTCCCCCTCCCCCAATCCTTACTCTTCACAAAAAAATTAACGATTAACGTGGACTGATCAGTTATGATTTATTCAGCCTTGAAGTTCATATTTGTTTTTGGTCTTCGGTGGCATGTCCTCCAACTTCATATGCTTAACTTTCTCATAAAGATTACCAAAGAGCATGAGGCCGAAAGCGCATTTTTGAAGAATAAGAAATTGTTTTTGTTACTTTTAGGCTACCACAAGTGAATTAAATACTTTTGACAGTGACTTTAATTGTACAACACATAAGTCTACTCTGTCTCATACCACAGTATTTTTGCTACAGGTGATGCATTTCGCTAAATAAATAAGTCCCCCCTCTCTTTTAAGCCCCCCCTCTCTATTAAGCCGCCCCTCAAAAGTCCTTGAAAAAAATAAGCCCCCCGGGGGGCTTAAAAGAGGATTTACGGTAACTTTGACACTTTTTTGTAGTTCCTACTGTCTGCCCAGAAAGTAAATGTCATTAATGAGGCAATGAATTTATTCTGAAGACAAACCTTAGTGTTGGGTTTGACAGCATCTCGATAAGAAGAAGGATCTGAGCCGTTAACACTGGTAAATTCCACTCCAAATCGTGACAGAAAAGTTTTCACTACATATAGTGTACCACTATAAACCACTTTGGGAATCACCTAGGAAATTAAAGGAAAAAATATTGATAAGTTGTGAATGGGAATTGTTCACTGCTTGCCAACCACTCCAGCTTTTAAGTCAGGTCTTATGTGTTTGTTGTTCTAACTTTCGAATCTCTGGACAACAGTCTACAGGTTGCAACTTAAATGACCTTCCTGGAAGAGCTTTTGCAAAGTAACACATGTATTTAATTTTGCAGGATTTTACAAAAAGAGATTTGAATATGAATATAATTCTTAAATTCCCCTTTGCAAATTGTTCTGGATGCAACGCTTCATAAGACCCCTGAATTCACTACTTCAGGAATTCAGAGGAGGCTTAGTGGACACATTTTCTGATAAAAATCCAAAGGGCTTGGGGGGACAAAAATGTCCAGGGGACTTTCCAATAAAAACAACAGGGGTGTCATTTTGCCTTTTAGGGGTTAAAATTTGCCATTTGATACCACCTAGGATTTAAAAATCTTAAATAAACACCACCATTGAAGTTATTTTGAAATTTTTGAAACCTTATTTAGAATATTGAGCTGAAAATGTGAAAATGTCCAAAGTTGATAGCGCTATTTTGGAATCAATACCTCTTAGAAGATAAAGTGAATTGCACAATGCCCAGGACTCCCCCGCTTGCAGCCAGAGCACCCCAGAGAGCTTGCTCGCAGGCTAGTCGAAAAAGATTGACTCAGGGTCTCATTAGGATATAATTAACAATTATTCCTGGAGCCCAAATGGGCTCTGAGTCAGTAGCCCACAAGGCCGAAGGCCAAATGGGCTATTAACTCAGAGGCCATGAGGGCGAGTGGAATAATTGTCTTAGTAAAATCTGACTAGTTGGTCAAAATTATCAAGACAAAACAACTTAAGCAAGCAAAACACGATTCAGCCGCCATTGTTTTGGTTTTCAAGGCTGGCGCTTTTTGTTGCTAGTGGGCTATAACATTATAGCCTAGTAGTAGCTCAACCAATCAGAATGCAGCATTGATAATAGACCACTAGTTGGATTTTACTAAAGGTGTATATTCTTACCACATGATCTCCACTCTTCAACATTGCCATAAATGCTGTTGAAACTGCAGCCATGCCTGATGAAAACAGCAATGTTCCATATCCCCCTTCTAAATTATTGAGCGTTTGACTTGCGGCATCAGTTGTGGGGTTATTCCAACGAGAATACAACCACCCATCACTCTGAATAAAACAAATTATTCAAGGGTATCATTTTTTTTAAATTATTTGTTTGAATTATGCACCTATCAATGTTAAGCCCCAGGGTGGGGGGGGGGCGGGCAGACCCAGGGGAATTTGACATTTTCATGGCAGCCAGAATCAAATTCCCCACCCCCAGGCACCTACCAAATGTCAATTTCCCGCCTCTTGGGTAACTTTTTCTAACAGAGTCAGGACTTAATAATTGACAGGTTGGAAAGGATATGACTTTTAGAACCTCACATAGAAACAGAAACAGAAGGAACGAAGGCTCTTCTATTTATAAACATTCGATCATACAATGAAAGAAGCGATGGTTCATATATACCGAAAAATAAAACAGATTCCTCACCTTTCTTTCACTCATGTTGCCTTGTTACTTAAAAAGAAAAGCAGAGGTCATTTACCTCTGGTGACTTCTGGGTATTACCAAGATAGCAGGTCACTCATTTCCAGTTTCTCTCGGTCTTCCAAGATGGCGGCCATGTCAAATTCCCGACCCTGGGGCAACGCTTAAATGTCAAAATCCCTGCCCAGGGGAAAGCACGCTCAGTCAATTTCCCGTGGGTAGCCCACCCCCCCCCCCCCACCCTGGGGCTTAACATTGATAGGTGCATTATTGAAGTGGAGCTTTTAGTGCTCTTTCACATGTAATATAAACAAAGCATTTACCTTTTACTACCATAACGACCTACTCACACCGGTCCACTCATTTTTGGGTCAAGTTTTGTTTCACCTTACGGCTTATTGCCTGCGTCGCAGACACTCTAAACCATCTGTATAGAGCATCTGCGAATTAGTGCACATAATCGTGTTCAAATTCCACAGAGTCGCAAGGACATATGTCGGCATTTTTGATTGGCTAGTTTCTTATGCGGTTTGTGATTAGTCCAATTTGAATTAGTGTTGACAGGCCAAATACGACTAATAGCTTGTGATAGTGTGGAACGTGACCTTAGAGTCAGCTTGAATAATAGAGGTTTCTCTTGCTCTCTTTTTGTGTAGTTTACGCAGTGCATGGAGTATTCTACACTTTGACTAAGCAAAAATTTTTGCCACTTTGAATCTCACATTTAGATGTTATAAAGCTGGTCTAAATAATCTTAGTCTCTTTGGTTTTCTCCTAAATGCCTGGACCTGAATAGCTAAATGACTGTGTAGTTTTTTTTTTGGCCATGAATATCATGATTTCCTACTTTGTTTTGACGCTAGAACTGCTCTTTCATTGTTTACTGTAAATGATCCTTGCCAACTCCCTTCTGTGAATTTTGACATGTCACTGCGCTCAACCGTCACGCATACGTACGAATTAGGCCAATCGTGAGGTGCATAAGAAACCCGCAAGAAACCCAGCTATCAGGAACGCTCACATATGTCCTTGCGACTCTGCAGGATATTAGAACGTGTTTTTGTGCACTAATTCGCAGACGGTATATTTACGAATACGTGGGCTGGCTGCAATCCAGGCTATACGGCTTACCATCCCCACCCCAACCCCATATGAACACGTGTCACAGCTGCACCTCGCTCCACCCAAAAAAGGAAACCAAATGCAACCGGAACTCCACTATATGTTAACAAAATGACTTTTTTTTCGCATAGAACGAATGAACCGTAGTTTCACTCACCTTGCCCGTAGACAGCTCTTCCCCACGAGCTATAGTTGGAAGCTTGAAAGTAGAAGAAGAATAGATGGGCACATTGATAGGACGAGCTTCTTCCATGGGAGTCCACTCGCTTGCAACAGCTAATGACTCGAAACTATTTAAAAAGGAATCTCTTGCCGCCATGTTGTCCCTGTAAAGATTGCCAATTAAGTTCTACTTTAAATTATTCTGATTGGATTAAATAAATATCTATCTGTGACAAGGTCACTTAAGTTCATTTTCAGCTTATATTATTTTTCTATTATTTCCAATTTATTTTCAACTATTTTCATTTTCCTAATGATTATTAATTGGTTGTTTACCTAAATATCTTTATTTCCTTACACACCTCATTATTTTTACCATGTGTAATTGTATTATTCCCACACATTTCTTGTATCTAAATCCTGTTATGTGGGAGTAGTGAACACCTAGTTCCCCTAGGTAATTCCTGTATTAGTGGGCAGTAAATTCACTCCCTAGCCTTATTTGGTTTATAGTTATTTTTGATTTTCCTCCAAATCTATTATAAATTGGCAACCATTTGCTCAGTAAATTCAGTTGGTTCAGTTGGTTTACCTAAGTGGAGAAATCCCAATTCTATTTTCAAGTCTCCCATGGATGAGTTATCAATAACATTTGGTATGTTACATTGCTTTCCTATTTCTTTATTACATTGGGCCTTTTTTAGTTTAGTTTATTAGTTTTCTATTTCCTTAGTTCGTAGCAATGTTATTCTTATAATTTAGTTCTTATTTTCAATAGCTTTTTGTTTAGAATGTTTATCTCATTTGACCTTTAGTCTGGCACAGCATGTAATTTGCCTGTTAAACATTCTGTTGTAGTTCTCACCAGTAATTACTGTATCATCACTTACCTTTTGTTTCCAATCATTTTCTGTAATTGTTCCCTTGTATTCAATCCATTTTTGTTCAAATTATCCCTTGTCATTGCTTTTCGTGATTAGTTTCATTGTGCTAGTTATTAGCTTAGTCATGCTGTATTATTATGCAACACTTGTAATCCGAATCCATAGTTTTTGTCTGTTTTACACTTCATGTAATAGTTCTCGGATTATACTCAGCTTTTGGTTTGTTTACATTTTTATAAGTCACTTTTGTAGTTTCTTAAGTAATCTAATTGCCCTTTTTGTATGCAATTTATTAGTGAGCATTATGTGATCAGCTATCTAGTTTTATTCTTGTTCCTAGTATTAAGCTTGTAAATACTGTTTAGCATATTGTAGCTTTTGCTTTATTTTTGTATTTTAGTTCCTCGTTCCCGTTTTTTTTTGTTTGTTCATTAAATTCATTAAACTAAAGCTCAGATCTGTTGTTCTTGCGTCGACCGTTTGGCCGTCTTACATATCTATAGATAGTCAACTCAGATCAAATCATCGAATCATCATCAAATCAGTAGGCACTCAGCGCACCATTGGGTCAGTGGTTAATCTTTTTCCGGAAATCACTCTGTGTATATTTGCAGCAAGACTTCCCGCGCCTCCCCCACCCCCGCATCCGTTTAAAAAGTAAGAAACTTGTACTTGTTTTTACCATGTTTACATGCCACACTTTTTTTTCAAAAATCGCAGATTCCCACCCCCAGTGTGGACCTTTGACGACAAACCCGCCCTACCTAGGGTAGGGAACACTAGCCTGAAACATCATGCAGAGCTTTTATACCGCAGCTGTACAAATCTGTCCTCACGGACTGAGTTAAAGGCCTACCGTTCAATTGACTATTGAACCGGAACATTTAGCGCACAATATAATTTAACTTATGATGGAACTTCGTTTATGCTTGAAGTGCACTGTTACAAGCAGCGTTTATAATCCCTCAAATAAAATCATAAACAGCCTTAATTTGTTTTAGAAAACTCAAAGCAAACAACATCTATTAAATCATAAATTGCTCTTTTCCTTTCGCACCCTAAATCTCAAATCCAGAAAACCGAATACTTCCGTAACAACCATATGAAGGTTTTAACTAAATAATCTTCAACAAGCCTCTTAAAGCTTGAAATTAAAATCAAAACCACTTACGTTTAAAACCACAAACAGCAACTAAAAAGTCATTCGTTTCGGCCCAAGACTACAGAGATATCTGAGCCGTATCTAATGAATATTCAAAATTTTTACATATGGTCCTTTGTTTTAGGCTTCATTTTTGAGAAATTCAAGTGTCAGTAAATTCTTCTGATATTTTTTAGGTATAGAATAGCGTTGGTTCCGCACACAGCTTTAAGAAAGAATAGAAAAGCGACGAGAAGACGGGGAAAATAAAATATTAATGTAAAATCCCAAGTTCTTGATGACACGTGTAAAATTTGCATACTTACCAGACCGGGTTGCTCTTCTTTTTCACGACTTAAACTCAGTCAGGCTAAGATATTTAAGAAATCAAAACTTCAAATCCCTCTCCTCAAGGATAAAAGAGTACACAAACACAAGTTGAGCTCAAATCTGAAGTGCGGAACAGAAAACAATGTGGCATGAAATCAATGTGACATGTTAACCAGTCACGATCAAGCTGGGGTCAACCAATCACGCGAGTGGCGAAGGTTAAATATCATGCGCGCATTTATCGTCTCACAAATAGCGAACGAGCTTATCACGAGTGTAATTGCAAACGGAAAGCTTGAATTTTCCTGGAGCTGGATTTCAAGTTCAGGAAAAATAAAGAGAAAAATAACGTCCTCCATAGAAATGTACCAAAAAGTATGATGCAAAAACAGAGTTGTTGTTTTTCTTGTCAATATTTTTGTAATTGTTGCCGTCGCAGTTCTGGTTGCCTGGCCTATTGTTGTGTGTCCACGTGTAAAACAGTTCACTCAATACCCGTGACTCTATAGAAGACAAACAGGACAGTTATACAATAGGTCCAATGAACGCGTCTATATAAGATGGCTTATCCTTTCGACACGAAAAATATTCGGCATTTTAGATACAAATTGAAAGAAGCTAAATAAACGCAATAACTGAGTAGAACGCTGAATTTCATTAACGACGTTTGCATCTTGGTCAGGCTCAAACTCCCTTGCCAATTCGAAACGAGAGTATGCGCAGGAAAATGACCGTAAAACGGAAAAACAAAAATTTTTAAAAATTCAGTTCTAATAGTAGAGCTAGAATAAAAAGCGTTACAACAAAGGAAAAACAATCGGAACAAAAAAAAGGGAAGCACCCGAAAAATTAACATAATGATAAAAATACAGTACGATGAAATCTTGTGTATACAATTTCTGTTCAGCTGTCAATCTCAAGATAATTTTTCAAAGCTCTCGCCGAATCAAATCATTCTTTCCATACAAGGACCGTCTAAATCGTTCACAGAAATCTAAGGTCATTTATAAAGCTGGTTGCTGGGACTGCAGTGACTTTTACATTGGCAAAACGAAACGACGGCTTCATGATAGGAAAACGGAACATTTCAGGGCTCTCACTAAGAATGACCCCACATCAGCCATTGCTGACCATAATTATAAGAGCCACAGGTCACAACATCAAGTGGGATCATTTTGATATTCTAGCTTCTGGTAAAACAGATTATCATTGTAAAATAAAAGAAACTTTGCTTATCCAAGAACTTAAGCCGGCCCTTAATGTAAACGTCAGCAGTGAGAAGCTGATACTTTACTAATTAGCTTAAGCTTTTATTGTTTTATTGTTAAGAAACAGATGTTTCTTAATCTCGTTTCCAGACCCCTTATTTACATTTCATATATAGTTTTCATAAAATTGTAACGGTCTTTATTCCTGATGAGTAATTTCGTGGATATTGATTTTGTTATAAAACTTAACGATAAAAAGTCATGACGTTTCGACCGCTCCGAGGCCATTTTCAAGTGCGAGTAAATATGAAATTAACATAAATATATTAAAATGGTAAAAACGGTAAAAACAGGAAAAAATTTTCAGGAACGCTAAAATGCGATAAAATATGTAAATAAGTAAAAATAAGTAACAAAATATTCTACGGAAACAATTAAAAGTAATTAAAAACCGACCTAAACAAATAATTTTGCGCGGATGGAATCGCATTGTTTGTTTAGAGTTGGTTTCAGTTCTTTGATAAAAAACATTTCAAAAATAAGGCAATCAAACTTGCTCTGACACTTATTTAAAATTTTAAAAAACTGCGCAATGTCGACTGGGGCTATATCGTGTTCCTCCTTGAGGTGATTTCCAATGGCCGATCCCTTGTGTTCTTCAATCCGTTGGTGCTACCCAGAAGAACTTGTGCAGTCTACCATCTATCGATTTATTGAGTCAAAAGTGTCCGAAGATGCAATTACCCAACAACAAGAGCTTAAGAAACAAGACCCAATCAGAATCGTGCTGCCTTTTAAAGATCAGAAGTCTGCAAACTCAGTGCGCAGACAACTAGGAGACCTCAGCCGTAAGATCAATGTAGACATCAGCCCCGTGTACACGAGTCGGAAAATCAAGGATGAAGTCAAAGTGAGGGAAAACAAGCCACCCCTTGTGAATCAACAATGCGTTGTGTATTCTTTTCAGTGTAACCTGTGCGATGCAGGGTATGTCGGCTATACGTGCCGACATCTTCACCAACGGATTGAAGAACACAAGGGATCGGCCATTGGAAATCACCTCAAGGAGGAACACGATATAGCCCCAGTCGACATTGCGCAGTTTTTTAAAATTTTAAAAAAGTGTCAGAGCAAGTTTGATTGCCTTATTTTTGAAATGTTTTTTATCAAAGAACTGAAACCAATTCTAAACAAACAATGCGATTCCATCCGCGCAAAATTATTTGTTTAGGTCGGTCTTTCTTCCACTTTTGAAAATGTATGTTGCGTAGCATACGAAACGTCAAGTTATTAAAATGCGTAAGTTTGAAATGTTTATCACTGCTGTTTGTGTTTTATTCCTAGTTAAACTACGATGGCCCAAGAACAAAAGCCTTTACGATACGATGACACAATCTTTTTTATATATAAGGCCATCCTCTCTTTTTATCCGGGCCGTTTAGCGTCGTCCGACCGACCCAAATTTTGGCATTTTCCAAAAAAAAAAGTAATGACGTAGTTGAACCATTTTTCACTTGAAATAATTTTTTAATTTGAAAAATGAGCATTTCCGTAACAGCACAGTTGAGAAAAACGGGAACAAAACCAGGAGCATCTTTTACAGTATGTTGTGTATTTTGATAATCCAAATATGTGAACGTTAACTTTTAATGTCGTCCTGGGTGTCCGGGGCCTCCCATTCCAAGACTTCTTGTGACTTCTTTTTTTAGCTTTTCTTTTTCAATCGACCGACCGACCCAATATCAGGAAACGCATTCGACGCTAAACGAAAAAAAAAAGGGAATGGCCTAAGAATGCTGTTTTCTCGGCCCAGACTGAATGTTCTTAATTTTTTGCCGATTTTGGCCTCTCGTATTATTCTTTAAAAAATATAATTGAAAAAGAAAGAATTTATCATAATTATACTTTTTGCTGCTTACTCATTCTTTTGTGTTGTACTATAGATATGTATTTCGCATACCGTTCATCGAACTGTCATAAGCAATGAACATTTGCAGCGGCTTTAGCTAGTGCAGGTTTCTTCGTTTTGTTGGGTAGTTTTGTCAATGAGAATAAGAAATAATTTGAATAATAATTGTAAACGGTCAAGTTGGATTTCAACACCAGCCCAATGTAATATCCTTTTTGAACACAGTCTCAGCCTTGGATTCTTTTTTTAATATTGCAAATTTCAGCCTCGATATTCTTATAAAATACATTCTTAAGAAAAAAAGGGCAGTATACACCCACAGGAATATCTTTGTAATCACAATATTTTAGCGGAGCTCTCGAGCACGAAGCGCGAGAAGCGGAGCACCATGGGTAAGAAATGTGGTAAACTACCCATCCACGAAAATTTGGTAATCAAGTGACCGTAAACCGACCGCCAGACCCTCCGTCCGCACAACAGGTATACCAATGTTACTCTCACACTTTAATTTAGTCTAGCTACTTTGGGAGCCCAGGGGGCCCAGTTCTTGAGACTTTATGTCTCATTTAGTCTTGACTTTTGTTTTGCCCTTGTTTCTTTTAGTTGCCGAAGTGAAATCTACCCAAAAAAATATTTCGGTAAAATCCTAAGAAATAAAAAGCATCATGCAAAAGTTCTGCTTGAATGGTAACTGGGATTTTGTCTACATCCCAAATGCCACAGAAGGTCAAAAGCTGACTTGGATTATAAGAGACTGACAGGCTACAAGTATACCCTGCGAGCAGAAGCTACACTTCCGCTGTGTGAGCGGTGAGCTGGCCTGCGAAGAGTAGCCTCTGCCGACAACCGTTCAATTTTCTATCGTGCATGCGTGAAGTTCGTCACGAGATTCGCAAGCAAAATTAATGGACAGGTCTGTCGTCAAATGGCGCGAGTTTCGCGGGAATAACAAAATTGCGACAACTCTGATCTGCTACGCAAGACTCAAGCAGTGCTCTACAACGGTCAAGAACAGGAAAAACCCGTTTTTTCATTTATTCGTCCAGATTTCTGGACGGATTTAAACGGTTGTTTGCAGAGGCTACGTTTCGCACGCCAGCTCACAGA
This sequence comes from Porites divaricata, assembly GCA_038088405.1. Lineage (NCBI taxonomy): Eukaryota > Metazoa > Cnidaria > Anthozoa > Scleractinia > Poritidae > Porites > Porites divaricata. Next base: position 3,298,488 of record JBBMOI010000021.1, read on the forward strand.
GCAAAAATGTAGCCTCTGCTCGCAGGGTACAAGTATGTCGAATTTTTCACATCAATTGATCAATAAAAAATGAAATTAGGGCTTTGAGGTGGTTTATCACGGTTGTTTTTCACCAATCCAGAGTGCTAGCTTTACGCTGCAAGAATGATAACATATATTCATACTAAAGAATTTTTTCTGTGGTAAATTTTTCTTTACTCGTTTATATTTTGGCTGTTTCATGGAGGATGATTGCACCTGCCAGTAATTTTCAAGGAATTATAATAACGCGTCTAGTGGGGTAAATTTAACTCCTTAAGGCCGATACACACAAGGGATTTTGCTCCTGGAGCATGCTCCAGGGGCACGCTCCGGGAGCAAAGCTCCTCCATGTGTACCAACGATTTCATGGGTATACTTCATCCTCGGGAGCAGAATTTCCACCCCGCAAAATGCTCAACGATATTTAACCGGTTAAATATTTGGGAGCAAGCTCCAGGGGCAAATTGAGTGAACTTGAAAACGCTCCATCGTGTGTACTGACACCTGCAAAATGAGCCTGGAGCATGCTCCGGGAGCAAAACCCCTCGTGTGTATTGGCCTTTAAATATCGTGGAGCATTTTGTGGGGTGGAAATTCTGCTCCCGAGGATGAAGTATACCCATGAAATCGTTGGTACACACGGAGGAGCTTTGCTCCCGGAGCGTGCCCCTGGAGCATACTCCGGGCGCAAAACCCCTTTTGTGTATCGGCCTTTACAGTGGAGTTATATTTTGGGGGGGTTATTTTAACTCCAAAAGGAGTTTAAAGCACTCTTTTTCAGGAGTAAAAATCACCCCAGATATTGAGGAGTTAAAATAACCCCCAAAAAGGAGTTATCCTGTACTTGAAATTTTTAATCCACTTTTAGAGTTAAAGTAACTCCAAAAAGAGTAAAAACAACCCATGGAGTAAAAATAACCCCATTTAACTCCAGACTGGGAGTTAGAAGAATTCTTTTTCTGGAATAAAAATGACCACAAATTTGGACTTAAATCAGGAGTTATAATAACTCCCTAAACATTACTATGTGTGAGCTCAAAATTATCAGCTAAGAAACTATGGATGAACGTGTACATTTCACCTAGTGCTGCCACCTGATTGTTACATAGTTTTAAAAAATTGTACTCTTTTAAATGACAATTTCAAAGAATTCAATATACATCATTGAAAAATCAAGATAAACCTACAGTCATGAAACAGTCCTTCTGAGAGAAAAAACTATTGCCACTATACGAAAAGTATAATTCACAGTTGAGCAAAAAAGTGCTACTAACCTAGCAGGACAGGCCATGCAACCTTGTTCTAAGAGGGCCTTGGTATGTAATAAGAGAGAACACCATATACGGGGCATTCTCGTGCACCCGAATAGTCCACTGTGTCACGTTATTAGGTTATGCGTGACTGTAAGGACGTTATGCGTGACCGCACATGCGCATAGACAGACGCTGCTATGAACTTTGGGCAGCTTAGTGTTAGTTCTTCGACTAGATACTTTGACATGGTGTCAGAAGTAAAACATGGATAGTTTTCACAAACCTAGCGCGTTAAGTTTCGACGGAAATACCTCAGGAAATTGGAGGAGATTTCAAGAACAATACGATATCTACTTAACAGCTTCGGGAAGCGAAAAGAAAGATGATACGGTCAAAATCGCCATCCTACTTAACTTCGCCGGCGAGGACGCCATTGAGGTGTTTAACACATTTCAGTTTCCCGAAGGCGATGAGAAGAAGCTGGCTAAGGTTCTTGAGCAGTTTGAGCGCTACTGCAACCCCAGGAAGAACATAGTCTTTGAAAGATATCAATTTTGGCAGATAATGCAGAAAGACTCTGAAACTGTGGACCAGTTCGTCACACGATTGAAAAACAAGGTGAAATCATGCGAGTACACGGAATGGTGAGAGATAAGTTCATGTTCAGCATAAGAGATCTATAAGTGAAGGAACGACTATTGCGAGAGGATAAGTGTAGTGTATTACCTGTAGGCCAGCGGTTACTCATATGAGTACATCCGGGATACGAAGAGTGTGTAGTGAGTGGGAAAGCGAGTACTGTGTGTATTGTCGTGTGTTCTGCTATTAAAGCATCTGTTGACCTTTGTGGCTTGCCTTTGTGGCCCTTGAACACTACAAATTGGCGACGAGGATGTCAAACTCAGTGGAACGAGCGTTGCCGCCCTTAAACTTGACGGGTTCTTCGTCTCAGGTCGCCGAACGGTGGCGACGGTGGAAACGATCCTACCAATATTACATCGATGGCAATTACGAGCGCCTCTCGAAAGAAAGCTCAATTACTTCATTTAGCGGGCATGGCAGTCCAAGATATTTTCCAAGATCTTCCGGATCCAGGGCCGATCAATGCCGAGCAGGATAACGAGTATGTAGTGTGTCTTCGTAAGCTTGATGCTCATTTTCGTGCCGAGGACAATGTGCCATACGAGCGCCTTGTTTTTCGACAACTTGCGCCGACCAAGGGGGAGACCGCTGACAAATTTATCGTTCGTCTACGAAAACAAGCTCGTCACTGCAATTTTGGCGAAGCTCTGGAGGAAAATTTAAGAGATCAGCTGATCGAAAAGATCTCCAATGTTGAGCTGAAGAAGAAATTACTCGAGGTGAATAATATTACGCTAGAAGTGGCGATGGATAGTGTCCGAAAGTGGGAAGCTTCGCGCGAGCAGGCGAGTCAAATGGGTGCGCCAAACCAAGAACAACAAGAACCCGGAGCAATTGGTGGAGCAGGGACTAATGTTGTTGAAGAAAGGTCTGGGCGTGGATCGAAAGGTAAAGGTGTTTGTTTCAACTGTGGAAAAGAAGGTCACTTTGCTAAAGACGGCAATTGTCCAGCTCGTGGACGCAAGTGTAGTAAATGTAGCAAGTACGGACACTATGCTAACTGTTGCAAGGGGGGAAGGATCCCGAAGTTTGGGAAGCCAAATACCACTTCACGACGGGAAGGAAGACATCAAAGTCAAGGAAAAGGAGGTCAGACTAATTTTGTAGAGGGACCTTTGGAACTCCCAGGTGAGAATGATTCATTTTTCTTTACTGTAGAAGAGCAGACATGCAATTTGGCCGCTTCTGCTGAGCCAGTGATTTGTGTAAGCATTGGGGGAGTCAACAGGGATGTGTTAGTTAACTCGGGATCTGGGAGCAATCTAATAAGCATGGACACTGTTAAAGAGTTAAAGCAACAGGGACTTAAAATTCAGTTGCAACCCTGCACAAGAAAGTTGTATGCTTATGGGGGTCGTGCACTTGAAATCGAAGGTCAGTTTCAGTCAGAAGTTTCTGTTGGCAACACGAAGATTGTGGCAGATTTCATTGTTGTCAAAATGGGTCGCTGTTTGCTAGGATATTCGACTGCTGTAGATCTTGGAATCCTTCGTGTGGATCCAGCTGGAACTCTTGACACAGGGAACTGTAACTCTGTTAATAGCACTTTTGTTGGACAACTCGAGGAAAAGTACCCCAGTGTGTTTCATGGGATCGGGAAACTTAAAGGTTACCAGTTGAAGTTACACGTTGATCCTAGTGTAACCCCAGTGGTTGAAAAGATGCGTAGAGTACCTTTTTCCCTGAAAGATAAAGTAACTGCCAAGGTTAATGAACTTCTTGAGAAGGACATAATTGAAAAGGTTGAGAGGCCCACAGCATGGGTTAGCCCGGTTGTTGTTGCGTCAAAAGCGTCAGGGGACATAAGGTTATGTGTCGATATGCGTAGGGCCAATGAAGCTATTGTCCGTGATAGATTGCCCATACCAACTATAGATGAGGTACTGGAGAGCCTAAATGGGAGCGCTGTGTTCTCGAAATTAGATTTGAGGTGGGGTTTCCACCAGATCGAGTTGGATGCTGATTCAAGGGATATCACTGCTTTTGCCACTCATGACGGAATATTCCGGTACCAGCGTTTGAGCTTTGGCGTCAATGCTGCGCCAGAGAAGTACCAGCATATTATCACCCAGTCAATGGCTGGTCTCCGAGGAGTGGCTAATATAGCAGATGACCTCGTTGTTCATGGTCGAGACACTGAGGAACATGATAAGAACTTACAGCGTGTGTTGGAGCGTCTTAGTGAGAAGCAGCTAACCTTGAATGCAGAGAAGTGCACTTTCAGGATGAACAAAGTAGTGTTTATGGGTCTTTTGCTCAGCAAATATGGAGTCGGGCCTACTGAGGAAAAAGTCAGAGCTGTTGCTGAAGCAAGTTAACCGCAGACACCCTCAGAAGTTCGTAGCTTCTTGGGTCTTGTCGGATTCAGTGCAAGGTTTATACCCGATTTTGCAACAACTGCTGATCCCCTGAGAAGACTTGCAAGAAAAGGAGAACCGTTTATGTGGGCAAGGAACAAGAGAACTCATTTCAGAAATTGAAGAGTCAAGTCGCAAGTGCACCAGTCTTAGCGTACTTTGACAAGGATGCAGCTACTCGTGTTATTGCAGATGCCAGTCCGGTGGGGCTCGGAGCAGTGTTGGTCCAAGAGAAGAATGGAGAAAGTCGTGCTGTCTGTTACGCCAGTCGTAGTTTGAGTCAAGTGGAGCGCCGCTATAGTCAAACTGAGAAAGAAGCACTAGCCTTAGTTTGGGCATGTGAACGCTTCCACCTCTACTTGTATGGGCTGCCACAGTTTGACCTCGTAACAGACCATGAGACACTCAAAATAATCTATTCAAGGAAATCCAAACCTTCAGCCCGGACAGAGCGCTGGGTTCTGCGTCTACAACCGTACAATTATCAAGTTTGTTATGTGCCATCCAGACAGAATATTGCAGATGCCCTCTCCCGACTGACCAAGATACCTGCATGCCTCAGATCAGTCCCAGGAGGACGATGGATACATACGCATGGTAGCTTTGCATGTTGTCCCCGCTGCGTTGCGAATCAAAGAAATTGAACGGATTTCAGCACAAGATCCAGAGTTGCAAGCAGTCAGAAATTGCCTCATTGAAGAAAAGTGGGACAATGCTCCTAAGTCATACTTGCCAGTGCGTAATGAGTTGGCCTTTATCGGTCATGTAATTCTACGGGGAACGAGAATTGTTGTACCCCAATCTCTTCGCAAGAGAGTTGTCAGTTTAGCTCATGAAGGGCACCAAGGTGTCGTGAAGACAAAGGAGAGACTTAGAACGAAAGTCTGGTGGCCTGGAATGGATCGTGATGCAGAACGACGATGTGCAGAGTGTTACGGATGCCAGATGGTTACTAAGAATGTTCCGCCCCCACCAGTGAAACCAACATTGCTACCCAGCCAACCATGGGAAGAAGTAGCTGTGGATCTAATGGGTCCATTACCCTCTGATGAACACCTGTTAGTCCTTGTTGACTATTACAGCCGATGGATGGAAGTCGATGTCATCCGATCAACTACCAGTAAAACCATCATCCATTGCCTAAATGCCCAATTCGCAAGACATGGATTGCCCAGAGGCCTGCGCACCGACAATGGTCCAAACCTGGTGTCCAAGGAAGTAGAGGAGTATTTGAACGAAATGGGGATTGAGCACCATTACACGACACCTCTGTGGCCACGGGCAAATGGCGAAGTGGAAAGGCAGAATAGGTCGCTTCTGAAATCTGTTAGAGCAGCTCACGCAGAAGGAAAGAATTGGAGGAGGAGCTAAACAGGTTCCTGTTGGCATACAGATCAACGCCACATTCGACTACAGGAAAGAGTCCTGCTGAGTTGTTGTTTAGAAGAAAGCTTAAAACTAAGATGCCTGAGCTGGTCGATTTGGAAGAGGAGGAAATAGAAGTCAGCGACCAAGGAGTCCGTGATCGGGATACACAGAGAAAGCAGTCCGGTAAGGACTATGCCGACAAGAGGTTTCATGCCAGAGACCGAAATGTGAGAGAAGGAGATACTGTTTTGCTAGAGAAGACGAAAGAAAACAAGCTGTCGTCTTGCTATGAGAAGGAACCATACGAGGTGATGTCTCGTTATGGAGACCAGGTGATACTGAGATCACCACAGGGAGTTCAGTACAAGCGAAACCTTCAGCATATTAAGCCATTTAACACGCCAGATCTGAAAGAACAGGGAACTTCATTACAGCATGCTGAACCGCCAACCGAACCAAAGACGACCGAGAAACCAGCCATGGAAGAGAATCCAGTACCAACGACAGAGTCACCACCAGAACCACCTGCTGTTGTACCTACAGCTGAGCAGCCAGTTAGAAGATCCGGCAGAATTACTAGCCGTCCGAAGGCACTGAACGATTATGTTCTGAACTGAACTTAGGGAACTTTATACTGTGATATTCATTGTTGTGTTTTAAAAGTAACATTTGAACATTTATATATGGATTTAACCACAAGCACCATGTTTATGGCTAGTGACTTTGTTTCGGGTGTTGAAACAAGAACTGGACTTAAAATGCACGTTTAAAGGAACTTTTCTGTTATGTGATATTAAGTATTTAAGCGAAGGAAAAGAGGGATGTAGTGTATTACCTGTAGGCCAGCGGTTACTCATATGAGTACATCCAGGATACGAAGAGTGTCTAGTGGGCGGGAAAGCGAGTACTGTGTGTATTGTCGTGTGTTCTGCTATTAAAGCATCTGTTGACCTTTGTGGCTTGCCTTTGTGGCCCTTGAACACTACAATAAGCTTACATTGGAAAAAGCGATTTCTATGGCAAGAGCATCCGAAGCTTCGAAGGAGCAGATCAAAGCGATGGGCACAAAGGAGCAAAAGGATAAAAATCCGTCCGTGAATGAAATTCGAGCGGACGGTACAACGGGTGGCGACAAACAAAAGCAAAATCCATCGCGTCGACCGAGACCAGGAGCTGCAACCAGTTGCAAAAATGTTGAGACACTCTCACAAAAACACAACCTTTCTTGCTTCAAATCGCTACTAGTCACAGGTCTGTGAGGTAAAATACTGACCTCCCTCCTCCCTCCCATTCAAAGCTGTTCCTCCAAGTTTTGAGCATGATCTTGTATTGCTGGCAACTTTGATAAGGGGTGCAGGGGGGGTCAAAAGTACAAGATCATGGACAGACCATTTTAGCCAAAATACGGTACAGTGTCTCAAGTACTTTTGCAACTGGTTGTGGCTCGAAAAAGGTCAGGTGCACTTTTTGTGGTTCTTCTCACTCGTGGGGATCTTGCCCTGCTTTCGGGAAAACGTGTGATTATTGCCAGACAAAAGGTCATTTCTTGAGTGTTTGCCGAAAGAGAATGCGTGATTTTGGCGGGAAAACTGTGCACGCAGTGGCTGAATCGGAGGGCAGTGATGATGAAGCCAATTTTCTTGCATTTTCAGTGGAGTCGAGCGGTAAATACCCTTCTCAAAATGATTGGCACGTTTCGCTTAAGATTGCTGATAGCAATGTGAATTTCAAAATAGACTCGGGGGCTGATTGCAATGTCATTTCCCAGTCGGTGTTTGATCGACTTCCAGTGGAAAACAAACAGTCACGCCAGTGCAAAGCGAAGCTGAAAGTGTATGACGGACGCAGAATTAATCCTAGAGGCAAAGTCAGCCTAGCTTGTGAGTACAAAGGAAAATTTACAGTGATGGACTTTATACTCGTTGAGCAAGACCTACCATCCATTCTTGGATTGAAGTCCTGTCTTGAGTTAGGTCTGATAAAGAGAATTTACAGCCTTGAAGAAGAGAGCCTGGAAGCCGAGTATGCAGATGTCTTTGAAGGCCTTGGTGAAATTAATGGCGTCCAGCATGAAATCCAGATTGATCCCAATGCCACTCCTGTTGTCCACCCTCCCCGTAGGATTCCAGTTGCCCTTCGCGAGCCGCTTAAAGAGGAACTTAATGGAATGGAAAACTTGGGAGTAATTAAAAAATGTACGGAGCCCACTGCCTGGGTACACAGTCTGGTGGTTGCAAAGAAGAAGAATAACAAGCTCAGAGTATGCATGGATCCCAGCGATCTCAATCGTGCTGTCATGCGCGAACATTTCCCTATGCAGACCGTGGAAGATGTCATTAGCAGAATGCCCAATGCAAAAGTATTCAGTGTCCTTGATGCGAATCATGGTTTTTGGCAGGTCAAACTAGCCAAGGACAGTAGCAAGCTAGCTACCTTCAATACACCATTTGGCCGATATAGTTATACGCATTTGCCTTTTGGAATCGAGTCCGCCCCGGAAATGTTTCAGAATGTTATGTCCCATTAATTTTGTTCCAGGACATAGAAGGCGTTGAAGTTATTGTGGATGATTTGGTTGTGTGGGGAGAGGATGTCGAGCAGCATGATGTGAGGCTTGGGCAGGTGTTGGATCGTTGTCGTGAGCGCAACCTCAAGTTAAACAGAGAAAAATGCCATTTTCGTGTATCTGAAGTTCTTTATGTGGGCCACGTGTTAAGTGCAGATGGTGTCAAACCAGACCCCCAGAAAGTTGAAGCAATCAACGGAATGCCAGTCCCAGTCAATCGAGAAGAATTACAGAGGTTTTTGGGTGTTGTAACCTACCTGTCCAAGTTCATTCCAAACATGTCTCAGAAAAGCGCTCCACTGTGCCAGCTGCTCCAGAAGGATGTCGAATGGTCCTGGGGACAAGCAGAAGATGATGCGTTTACAAGCCTTAAGACAGCAATCTCATCCGCTCCAGTCCTTAAGTTCTTCGACCCGAAAGAACCAGTGACTTTATCTGTTGATGCAAGTTCAAAAGGTGTGGGTGCTGTCATTCTGCAAAACGACCGCCCAGTGGCTTATGCCTCAAAAGCCTTAACTCTGAGCCAGCAGAATTACGCACAGATAGAAAAAGAGATGTTGGCTATTGTTTTTGGCTGTGAACGCTTTCACGATTATTTGTATGGCCAACGTGAAATAAAAGTTGAAAGTGACCACAAACCATTAGAAGCAATCTTGAAGAAACCCATTCATCAAGCACCCCTCCGTCTGCAAAAGATGATTCTCAGAATTAAGCCTTATGCGGTCAAGGTCAAGTACCTACCTGGTAAGCATCTGGTCCTAGCCGACGCACTTTCCAGAGCTTACTTACCTATCAAAAATACTGACCAATCTGATGAGTTCGAAATTCATCTCCTGGACTCTGGAGAATTGTCTGAGACCATGTTTCACAAATTGACAGCTGAGACCAAGAGGGACCCCGAACTCCAGCAATTGCACAAAGTTGTCATGAATGGCTGGCCACAAACCAAAGAACAAACACCCATAGAGATTAGGCCTTACTGGAACTATAGAGATGAGGTAAGCTGTTATGAGGGGTTGATGTTCAAAGGTGATCGCATAATTATTCCCCAAAGCCTGCGACCCGAAATCCTACAACGCATTCATGCAGCTCATTTGGGAATAGAGAAGTGCAGAGCACGAGCCAGAAGTGCTGTGTTTTGGCCGGGTATCAATGGTGCAATTAATGAGTTGATATCTCAGTGCAGTACTTGTCAGCAGTATCAGCGCAGCAACTAGAGAGAGCCTTTGATTCCACAACATGTCCCTGAGAGACCCTGGGCTACCGTTCCCGCGGATATTTTCTATTATAAAGGGAGAGATTACCTGCTCGTTGTTGACTATTTTTCAAGTATCCTGAAGTAGCTCGCCTCACCAGCAAGAATAGCGAAGCAGTCATCTTGGCAATGAAAGACATGTTCGCTCGTCATGGTATCCCGGAGAGGTCAATTGCAGACAACATGCCTTTCAGCAGTCTGAAATTTAAAAACTTTGCCAGTGATTGGGAGATTGAAGTAGTCAGTTCGAGTCCACACTACCCAAAGTCTAATGGACTTGTGGAAAGAAATGTGCAGACTGTTAAGCAGTTGTTGAGGAAAGCTGATGAGTCCAAGCAGGACGCATTCCTCGCTTTGCTGGAGTTCCGCAACACCCCTATCAGTGGCATGGAAGACTCCCAGCAGAATTACTTATGAGCAGAAAACTGAGAACAAGGTTACCAACCTTTAAGAGCCTCCTGGAACCCCAGGCTAGGTCCACATCTCAGGTTTGTCACCAATTGTTGTCGCGCCAACAAGGTCAGAAAACATTCTATGATCGTGGGACCCGACCACTTTCCACACTACATGAAGGCGAACCGGTGAGAATGAGGCGGGGTCGGGAATGGACACCTGCGGTGGTTGTCAAGCAACACCAGGCACCCCGTTCATACATAGTGGCAACCCCGGATGGGACCCAGATCCGTCGAAATCGTATCCATCTTCAGCCAACTAAGGAGGAAGCACCTCCTGTCACAAACCAAGCATGGGAAGCAGTCAGCGATGCGTCCATCCCCGTTACGCTATCAAACACAGACATGGATATCGAAACACAGGTGGCAGAACCACAGGCCGATATCCCGAAGCCTGCTATCCCACAAGCAGACGAACTTGTCAGAAGGAGCCAACGGGTTCGACGAGCACCAGAGCGCCTTATTGAAACTGTTTAGACATTCTCGAAACCGGATATTAGTTTAGGTCAAAGAGGACCATTGAACTGAGAACTATTTGTGGTGAACCCAAAGCTTATAGATTGTTTATATTTCTAAAAACTGTCTTAAGAAGAGGAGATGTCACGTTATTAGGTTATGCGTGACTGTAAAGACGTTATGCGTGACCGCACATGCGCATAGACAGACGCTGCTATGAACTTTGGGCAGCTTAGTGTTAGTTCTTCGACTAGATACTTTGACACACTGAGTTTCGAATTTAAAATTACCGCTGAATACAAACATGAACAACAAATTTGTACATGGTTATCTTCGACATAAAAGTAAAGTAAGTGTTTGAAATTTGAATATAAACAATAGACAGAGTAGTAGACAAATCTTTTTCTTGTTGGAATTTGTGAACACATTACTTCAGATGGAGGCTAAGCCAGTAAAAAATGCATCTTCACTTCTTTAATTCTGGTTATAGGCAACTTGAAACTGGACTATCGCCACTTCCCCTTTTAATGTTGGCTACGCAGGGTGGGGGCAGCCTGATGGTAAAATGAAAAATCCCAGTTTCAACACTAAAAACAATCAACCAAATGGCAGGACATTATTCAAGGCAAAAAGGCCTTATGGCGGATATTTTGTGTGATCCAGGGTTTTCAATAAGGTTTTAAGTTGGTGGCACAAACTTTGGAGTAGCTGGAGAAGGAAAAAACTTGTGCCGACATGGCGCAACTTGCAAGAGCCAAGCAGGCGAGGTTTCTAGAGGAATTCAAAGGCTTTTCCCCTTGGAAAATTTTGAAATGTGGGCCTCTTAGAATGTATTTCAAGCATTCTGGGTAAAACAGAACACAGATATCATTAAATCTTTTTGGCTTTTTTATTCAGCAACAGAACGTGAATACTTTATATATATATTTTTTTTGTTTCATCTTGCCAATAGCTATAAATTATTGGCTGTTTCAGTATCCGTGTTAAAAACTGAAAAATTAAGAGTATCAATTACATCTGTTTATATTGAACATTTTTACACCAAGTAGACTACAATCTTGGACAAAATAAAATGGAACAGAAAACCCACATCCCCCACAAATCAAGGGTGAAGCCGCTTGAAGGGCAAAAACGCGCCATTTTCCCATCCTTGATTTGGGGAGGGGGGGGGGGGGGGGTCAAGGTTTTCTATTTATTTGGTCCAAGATTGCTAGATTAAACAAATTTTTATTAAAAAGTTTCCGTAATACACTGCAACATAATTGTACTGGAAATAGGTACCCTTGATTTCTTCATAACACAGTTGGGCTGCCTGTGAGAAAATTAACTTGCATCATGTGTTTATAGCCAAGCCTGCAAACGCACACGGTTTTTTCGGTCGTCGCTTCAGAAATAAGCATACGTCTGCCTTCGCAGGCTACCTACACTGTATAGCCGTACCTCAGAAGAACTCCATTTAAAGAGATATTTATACATGTGACGTTCTTCTTGACATCAAGAGTCCTTGCGTTCCTTGTGAGCTGTTGTATCTTTGGAAAGTGATAAAAGATAACCAGTCACTACCTCTTGTCATAAACTTGCAGTGTACCAGGCCCGGGGGGTACTTCCATACATTACCTATACGGGTATGTGCCGCCCAACGGGGTCGTGATTTTGAAGCTCCTGATTTAGAACGGGGTGTCCATTTCAGAGGCGTTTTCTAGAACAGGGCATGATATTTTGGACGCACGCAAGCTCCAGTTTTTTAAGCAGCCATTTGAAATTATTCAAGGACAGGTTGCTTTCAAAAATACGGTTCAATGCGTTAACAAGCAAACTGTTGTACTCTTGTTGCAACCTTTGTTTTTAAGCGTGCAGGGCAGGCGTATTTTCTATTTCTAGAACGGGGTATAAAAAATTGGCCCATTTCTAAAATGAGGTATCAATTTTAGGGATTTTAGAATGGGGTGCCAATTTGGAGTCCCGGGTGGCACATACCCACCCCAAAAATACCCAAGTGTGTCTCCCCCCGCCCGTACCAGGCTGGAAAACATTGAAGAGTTATCAAACCGGACAAGTTCCATTGTCGACTACTATAATCCCATGGACAGGCGTTGAAATATCTAAGCAGCATACCACAGCTGAATTCCCATATATACACCCATATAACGTAGAGGAATCCTCGTACAGGCATGGACAAAAATGGCTTGTCCTTCCAAAGCAAATAGAACTGTTCAATGATGAAGCTGCCGAAACCATACATAAAAAATGACCACAGCGATGAGTGACCTCGACAACTCCAGTCTATGAAGTTTGATTCAGCGAAGTTTAACATTGATGTGAAAAGTATCTCGTCAAAAAACCCATGAAGGCCGTAAAAGAACATTCGCAAACAGACATTCACTGCCATCTTGGAGTAGAAAAGATCAAAAGCTGCAGGCGAAGTCTCCGTCGGAGTCCTGGGGCGAGTTATGATTCTGAAAACAAAGATGGCGACGGTACGGTGCGTCCGCGCTTGATCGCTGCACGGTTTTTGTTCCTTTTTGGTGGTATAAAAACGTTTTGTTCGTAGCAGTTGAGGTCCTTTACTATGGCAACTTGGCCTGAAGCAAATCAGAAGCGTCCACACGTGCGGTAAGAGGAGCTCGAGGATAAAAAGATGTTGTGTTTTGCGCAAGGCCGATGCCAACCTTCTGATAACGAAAGTTTAATTAAGCTTAGTTAAGCTAAACACAAAAGGGGAAGGTGTCCTCAAAATTGACAGGAGCCGTTTTGAGGAACTGGTGTGACGATCCTGCTTATAAACGTGCAACAGAAGAAGTATTCAAGCGTCTTCATCGGTGAAGACCATTCCTCACACACCATCTCTGCCCCCAACCCTCCCCCCTTCATTTATGTGGGATCCAAGCACCCTCTAGGCTCTTTGTTCAATCTTGCTCCTTTATTAAATAGTGTCAAAAATTATTTTTTTGAAATGAACTGTAGGGCTTTTTTATTGTGTCCGTAGTAATGCAACATTGGAGTTAACAAAAAACAACAGAATTAGGAGTTCCAAAAGTAAACACTCAAATGTCAGGCATACAACATTTGACAATTTAGCTCTTTCTGTGGAACAAGATGGGCAAGCACTTGGTGAAGTATCGTCATTCGCAGAATCATTACATAGCCAGCCTGGTGGACTACAGGTGTCTGTGGCTTCTCATACCTCTGCAGCTGGGGTAGGTTTTATTAAATTAATGGTATGATTCTGTATGGGATTTTCATATTACACACAAAACAGATATTCACTTTAACTATACACTTCTAATAATTGCAAAATTCAAAGTATACTGCAGGAGGACCCTGCCTGTTCGGAGAAGCAAATATTGCCTAGAATTTTCTACAGCTTGAGGACAGCCAAATATTTCTAAATGATCATTCCATTCATGTACAATTTTCAACACTTATCTGATAAATTTCCTATGATTTTCTGAAGTTTAATTTTTCACATTTCACTACCCAGGTTAGGCTATTTTTCTTGCAAAAAAGGAAACCTAAATTTTCGGATTTGAAAAAGTGATGGAGAGAGGAATCTACGGAGCCGAGTAAGTGCCATGCAAATTTTGTGCTCGATATTTCCTCTCTCGACTTTTTTCTCGCCTTTAAGTTTTTTTCCCAACTTTTTTCCCGACTTTTTTCTCCGACCTTTTTGACCGCTTATCAGATAAGTCAAAGGCTCATTCATGGGCAGAAGTGCTTAGAGACATGGCCAGGTTTGATTCTTGGCTTTGTAACTATATCACTGAAAATGTAAAATTTTCCGTATATTTGGGAATGAATTTCAAAGAGATCTTGCTGCTTGTCGGGTTAACCCATTGTTTTTACATAAACTATGTGGCATTTGAAGACCATGGTAATTTTCATGGTCTTGGGAGGCGAGGAAACCGTAGTGACCTCACAAGGTTATTGTCGATGCATGGAGATGGTTGTGGGGAATGAAGGGGTTGAAGGTGTAATCCGACCCTGTAAGGGCCTGCATCCATAGGTGAGAGAAAGTAGGGGGCGTGATACCTAGGTTAAAGGACCGTTACATTTTCGCCTGTTATTCTGTTTAAAATTATTCCCATTTTCTCCAAATAATTTGTTTTGTTTGATTTTTTAGAGTTAAAGTATCATCGATTTATCATGGATACCAAGCGAAAATTAATCATTGCCATCAATATTTAAAAACGGCACCGGTGATTTATAGGTCGAACAATAACGCGAAAACATACATGAGGATTAACCGGGCAGGATAAAAAGGGCGAGAACGTCTGAGACAACGTATTTTGGAAACTTGCATGGAACTGTTAGTGAAAATTACGAGCTTAAAATCCACAAATGATAATCCACAAATGATAATAATTGAGAATTGAGTACTGAATAACAACAACGAGCTGAGTGCAGGGTGTTTGTGTTTGAGCTGATGAAGCAGGGGCTGGTCAATGAAGTTGGAAGCTATTTTTCCACCGTAGACACTTTGGTTAATTAGTTTTTCCTGGACATTTTGAGACTGAAAAAGTTTTAGTTTTTCCAACCTGACATTCACAAGTTTTCCTAGCTCAGCATTGCCTTGTTGTAAGATAGAAGGGACCGAGGTCAAACTGGGCGGTATTATATTTTCAACGATACTGAATAAAATAGTTACAAAGCCAAGAATCAAACCAGCCCATGTCTCTTAGCACTTCTACCCATGAATGAGCCTTTGATGTATGTGATCAGTGCTAAAAAAAAGTCGAAAAAAAGTCGGGAAAAAAGTCGGGAAAAAGTCGAGAAAAAAGTCGGCAAAAAAACTTAAAGGCGAGAAAAAAGTTGAGAGAGGAAAAATCGAGCACAAAATTTACATGGCACTTACTCGGCTCCGTAGGAATCAGAAAAATTCTCACTCCCATAATGCATTGAATTGCATCTAACATTTCTGGGAAAATACCGGTAATACTGAAGCCGGCTTGTAATTTCGAAATGACTCAAGTTCCCCTAGGATGACGGAACAGATACAAATTTTATAGCACCATTTAGAGAATGATTGTGCTCTGGCCTGGATAGCCTAAAAATTGTTTTTAATGTATTTAGGAGGAAACTATCATTGGGTGCCCCTGATACTGTAGTTGTTGCCTTCAGGATGAAAGAATCTCTTTTGAAGGTTTTCTTACACTTCTTTATTGAAAACTGAACAATGATAGTTACCTACAGTAGTAGTGTAGGACTATACTATCTTCTTTAATATGGGTTTGGGACATGTCTGTATTTTTTGTTGTTGTTGTTGTTGTTGTTGTTAGTCTATTAAGGAGCCCATACATTGTAACTCAGAGCAAGCAACTTCCTTGTGCCCATGCAACAGCATCTCAAGAGACCACTATATTTGTAGATCTAGTTTCCTACAAATTTTGATAAGTCAGCATAGACCAGAGACAAGAAAAAAATATTTCTTATGTTTTGTAAGCATGCATACACATACAGAATATTGATGATTCCATTGTCACAGGAAAAATACTCCAACATCATGCTTCACGTGAAAATAACTTGTAGTTGTAAACTGTGATTTATGGGCTCCTGGTCTATTATTATTATCAATAAAAATTTATTAATTTATTTATACCTCTTTTTTCTTTTTTAATGGGGGAATGCACCTCATAGATAATGCAATGGTACCTTTGAGAATCACTAACATTCTTGTCTCAGTGAGGAAGCTTGTAGAATTTCTCTCTCTTTCTCCAGGAAAATTCCTTCTAGGAGGGGAATGCAAAGTTCTTCTTTACCATTTCTGTGTAACGAACATTCACAAATTGAGAACATTTTTTTCCCTTGAACATGTCACTAGATATTTCTATCATGGAATATTTATTAATAAGCCCTGTTACTCTATAAAGCTCAAGATTGAGGGTTAATTGTTGTGTAACACTGAGAAAGATAACATAGATAGAACATAGATAATGCAATGGTACCTTTGAGAATCACTAACATTCTTGTCTCAGTGAGGAAGCTTGTAGAATTTCTCTCTCTTTCTCCAGGAAAATTCCTTCTAGGAGGGGAATGCAAAGTTTTTCTTTACCATTTCTGTGTAACAAACATTCACAAATTGAGAACATTCATTTTTTTTTCCTTGAACATGTCACTGGATATTTCTATCATGGAATATTTATTAATAAGCCCTGTTACTCTATAAAGCTCAAGATTGAGGGTTAATCGTTGTGTAACAGAAATTCCATAAGGGTTCATATGGGGATTTTGGCAATTGTTCTTTAGAGTACAAAAGTAACAAAATGAAAATACCGGTACATCAGAACAGCTTACCTTGTGTTGTTGTTTTATTGTATTTGGCTTTTTCAGCATAATTCCAGAAAGTAAATCAGTTCTGTCAGTATTCTCACTAAAATCCCCATACAAGCTCTTATATTTCTGTTATGCAACAATGATATCTAGATTGGAATACCTGTGGTATAAGAGTATTGATGTTGCTTATTAATTATTTTCTCTGCAGTCTTATTCCATCCTCAGAAGAAGCAGTCAGGTCACCATTGGCTGCATCAGCCTGTTTGTTACATTTCTTCTCCTTGTTAGTGGAGGAATCTCGGTCGCAGTCTATAAAAAGAAAAATGACGAAAGAAGTATGTACATCATTCTTTAAGTCTGTATGATTATAAAGAACTTTACCTGTGGAGTGACACTGTGTTGATTATGTTAAATATCTGTATAATGAAAGCTCTTATCTCCATTCATGAGCTTCTCCTTGGATATCTGCAGACATTGCTTTCAATATTGCACCATTTTCCATCAAATTGTTGATTTTTCAACAAAGTCAAAAATATTATTGTTTAGCATGATAAAGCTACTAGTGAGCTTGAGCAACCACCATGGTAATGATGGAAACAGGAAAATAAAAAAGCAATGGGTTAATTAGCATATAAATGTGAATGTGCCTCACATCTTTTGGTATATCAGTGTGTCATTGCACAACTAACCTTGTTAACCTTGATCAGAATCCTGAATGGCAATGCAGTCTACACTTTAATCTATAAGATCATCATTTCATGAATAGCAATCTTTGCAACTTTGGCGTCATCAAAAATATCATTCAGAGTCTTCCTTGTCCCTTTCAACTCAAGTGATCCCTTTTATGGTCTAGAAGAACTGATACTATCATGTGGTATTAAATATACCTGTAGCAGCAGCAGAACACTTATGAACTGTGTCCTTTTCCACTTTTGACTGATAAACAATATTGATGCTCTTGTTAGGTACGTATAATTGGCAACTGTACTGTACACATGTTTACCGGGTTCCTGACAAAGCAAAGCATTTCTTCCCAACATTAATTTTGTATGTTTTTCATTATATCCTCCATAGCTGTGATAATAGCCTGTGAGTTGCTAAGGGCAGCAGGATTGTTTGGTTTTACAGGTATGAAAAATGAGATCTTTAATTTTTTTTTTCTCAGGACTCTCATTTCTGACAACTCTGTATTGAGATGTGAGGTCTAAAAATTCAAAGGGTTAAGGTGTTAAATAAATCATATGATGAATTAAAAGGGGTTTTGTTGACAGTTTCTCACACGATAAACACTTACAATGTAGATATTGATCACGACGTTTCAACTATGTGCTGTACATCTTCATCGAGTGATAGCGTTGATTTACTGACTACAACTATTAGTACCTTGTGTTTGCTAGTGATTGTTGTATCACGAACCTTACTTGGTTGGTGGGTTTTAAAACTATTGGCTGATTAAGACCCACCATATGAGGTTGAAATGTCACTTTTGAGAGAATTGATAAACAAAACCCTTTACAGACATATCCCCATGAGAAAATTCATAATATGGCGTAAGTGTCATTTTTTATATTTGTCTTTATTTTTATCATTAACCTAGCTGTAAAAGTAGAAAATATTTTTTCTGCCAGTGCCACTAATTTAAAAGACATAGTGTTAAAAGGAAATAGTACTTTTAAGTACTAGTGTCTAGCCTTTTTTTAGCTGGAGTAACAAACTGGTTAGGAATTAAGCTGATCTTCAACAGAATTCCTGGAGTGTTTTTCAGGTATGATAAGACAATCTTTGTAGCAGATTTTGCTGAAACGAAAGAAAGCGGGAGGCTTTCATTTTTTCTATTTTTTTTTTCATGTATTTGTAGTACAGCTCATGGCTATCATGATCCTCTAAGATAAAGAAAAAAAATATATTACTCTAGTGAAACAAAAACCTCTGAACCTGTTAAATGAGACTTGCTCAGCCTCAACTTTAACATTAATTTTCATGATTGCCCAAAGGGAACGGTGAATGAAAGCAAGGCCAGCTGACAGTTCTATAGCTTCTTACATGTTGTTACACCACAAGCAGAGGCCCTTTGATCTTCATAGATGAGTCTGGAAGAGGAAGGGGGTCCCTTCGTCTTCTGGCGTATATTTAGGAAGACTGAAGGGCCTCTGCTCACAGGGTAACATATGGTAGGCCTAAATTTTCTTATGAGTTACAAGGTTCACACACACCTTAAAAGTCCTTGAAAGTCCTTGAATTTTAAAGTGAAAATTTAAGGCCTTGAAAGTCCTTGAAAATTGCAGTCACTGCTGGAAAGTCCTTGAATTGCAATGCTAACTCTATAGTGTATGTAGAACTCCAAAGAGAAAGGAGCAAACAAAGAAAGACCTTCAGAATAAAATTAATTGCTTTTGTTGGGAAGAACTAAAAAAGACGTAGACTCAAGGCTTTTTTGCACTGAATGGAGTCCTTGAAAAATGGGAAATGTGTCCTCGAAAGTCCTTTAAAAGGCCTTGAAGGGTAGAAACCCTGTAGTTAATGAACCTGAGCTTAGAGTAAAGATAATTAGAAGTTTTATGTTGCTTTTTGGCTTCATTAGTAGTTAGCGGTGCTACAAAAGTAATTTTGTTATCAAGTACTGAGTTCTGAGGATCTTTAATTTTTAAACCTGATTCAGGAAGACTATTAAAACAAAGATTTTATAAGTTACGTTTATTATTGTATTATTACTTATTGTATCCTGATGTCTCTCTGGCAGTGGTGCTATCACCAAGCACTTTGCAGTTGCGAAGAAACTGATGGCCAATTTCATTTTGGACGGATTTTTCAATCCATTACAAGTGAAGAGATATCTATATGATAAGATTCAAAACCATTTAACTGCAGAACACATTGGTATGTGTTATCCAAGTTGAGATTATTATTGTTGAGTACCTACTGTATTGATTCAATTAAGCGCCCAACCTTGAATAACTGCCCACCATATAGGTAAGAAAAGGCAATAAGAGCCAAGCCTCAAGTAAGCGCCCAGCCCCAACCCCCTCCCCAAAATTTACCTTTAATACTAACAATGAGATTGAAAATGACTAAAATTTAATACAGTCAAACACTGCTTTATGGACACCTGCTTAATATGGACATATCGTCATTATGGAAGTTGCTTTGTCCATTGAGAAATAAAGCCTTTACATTTTCTCCAAATTCAACCCGCTTAATATGTACACCCCATTACTACAGACACTTAAGAGGTCATAGTAAGTGTCCATATTAACAGGGTTTGACTCTACTACTGGAGACTTGCCCGAAGACAGAGTTTTCTTAGTATTTTAAAGACACTTTCAATGATCAGTTAAAATGATGAATTTTTTGTCAAGAAAGTAACCATTTACAATTATTGACTTCAGGGCAGCCACTGCACAGCGTTTGGGGACGTTCATCAGTGACATCCTGAAAACCTTATGTTTTATGAAAATCCAGCAACATAGATAGAATATCAAAGAAAGAGAAAAAAAGTGAATGGGGAGAAATCAAACAGAAAATGAAAGTTGTGCATGAAGCTATAATGAAACAAAATATTTATCTATTTGCACTAGAAACATAAGAAGATCGACAAGCTGTAAACAAAGTTTAGGATAGGTTTCTTTGATTTTGTCTTTTCTTCAAATGTTAGCTTTTTGTTTGTTTGTTTTTTGGAAGATCTACCGTAGGTAATGACTTGAATAGAGACTTTTTTATTAACACCTGATGGTTTTTCTAACAGATAATCAGCTGGATGAACTTCTTAATTCTTCAGGCGTAGAATCCATCATAGATGAGCAGTTAGAAGTGTTTATGGGCTCAGCAGAAGGTTTTTGATTGCTATGTTTATTTCTCCCTTTTTTTAATTCCCTTCCTGATTTCAGTTAGTTAAAATGTGCAAAGGCACATCAATATTATACCCAGAGATTTGACTTAAGTGGTGGCATTTTTTTGGTGGTCCTCTCATGAATCGCTGTTGGCTCATTAGGCATTTTGCTGCCTCAATAACAACAAAAAACTCCTAGACCTCTCTAGCTAAGCCGTAGATAACCAGCTGTTTACTTTCCAAAGCCAAGTTCATAGCATTTAGAATTAAAGATGGAACTTAGTAGTATAGTTTAGCGAAAGGATTAAAAAAGTCCAAGTTACACAAACACTGAAAATTCATGACACAAAGGTTAAGAATAATAAATGAAACACAGAACGAGGAAGTAGAGTTTTGGAAGAGGCAAAGATTAAAGAATGGATGGGATTTTTTGTGTTTATGCTCTGCATCAACAACGACTTGTAGAGTTGGCAGGATTAGCTCAGTCGGTAGAGCGCTTGACTGCAGAGTGGGAGGTCGCGGGTTGGATTTTCTTTGGAGACAACAAATGGATGAGCAAGAATGACTATAGCGTAACGTTTTCAAAATTCCAGCTACAATGAGGGACAAAAGTGTTGAGACACTTCCGTAAAATGACCCCTTTTTGCATAGTGGGCATACCTATCCCCTTCCCCTGTCTACCTCAACACCTTCCCCCCAAAATCAATGTTGTATTTAGGACCCTCAAGTCTTTCTCTTACTTCAGACAACAGTCATTGATTCGGGGGGTGAGGGGATTTACGGCGTTTGAAAGGAATTAAATAATAAATGAATTAAATGTTTGATAAAAGCATCCGTTTTAAACAAGTGTGTCAACTACTTTTGTCCCTGATTGTAGTTATATAAGAGTAGAAAGTTTTGTTTTGGCATCGTTGTTTCTTTGTTTCTTTGTTTTTTTCAGGCTTTCTTTTCCCAAGTGCACAAGTTGCGTCTCAACTGCGATGATCTTTGCATTTATTTTGACATTGCTTCTAATTATAGGCCTTAGACTACGCATGCTCGGGATCAGCAAAGCTAAGCTAAAGCCGATAGTGAAACCACATCTTATGAGTATGAAGACAACTATTGTACCTTTGGTAAGACACAACTTTTTATAAAACAAAATTCATTAGAAGCTATTACAGTTGCTCTTTCAATTACAAAACAACTTGCACCCCAAACTATTTCACTTATATTTTTGTGTATACTGGTGTTTGTGTTTCAGTTACTGTCTTCTATAGAGTCGATGGAATTATTGAATGCTGAACATCTAAGAGAACAAGTACGTGTCTTATAATCACATCTTAATGTGGCTTTACACTTAGTGAATTTGATTCCTGATCATTGTCTAGCAACAACGTATCGTTTACATTTCGGTAAACTCCTCAAGAGTGTGATACGTTGGTCTTTTGTTGAATGCCCAGACTTCCAAAGGATGTTAATAATGACTGCTTTGCATCGAAATATTATTTTGAGTAGTACTTTAAAAACTTAAAATCTACATAAACAATAAAAGCACTGTACTTGTAATAAAATGACCTCAGGTGATCTCGACACCACAGTTTAAAGACTCAGATAAAAACATACTCCACTGCCGCGGTTTGGGTGCGAAAGGATAAAAATAAAAGCCCGTGTGTTAGAAGCTATTTATAAGAGTAAATTCAGTTGTGGAATACCATATTAGCTACAAGTATCTGTCCCCTAAACCAATAAAATGCATGACTAACAACCCCACGTTACCACTCTCCTTGTAAATTTTTTTAGCGCAACCGTTGGTGGTTTTTGCTCAGTATTTAATAATTTGTTAAAGTGCTTTGTATTTTTCTTCCAACTGCTAGATTGTAGACCTGATATTATCAAGGACCCATGAGCTGTCGGCAGAGCAGCTTAAATTTGTAAGTAAACAGTCTCCACTGATGTTAACTGACCGGGATTTTCTTTAAGGGAGCCTCGTTTGAAATATGTTTGTGATAATGTCGGTGGTGTAATTAAGTAACGAGCCCATTGAAGAGTCTAGCTACGATAACACTTGAGCCCATCTTATGAATGGTGGACAAAAACAGTAGAATAAGACCTAAATTTAAATACGGTCAATTTAAGTGCCTCCTCATTCGTAGACTTGCCCACAAGTGGGCAATTTGGGACGATGAAGTTGCGAAAACGTGCGACGATAGTCCCAAATGTTTGAGCGAAAAGTCACCCAAAAAAGCGACGAAATTTCCGCGAAAACAAGCATGTCTGACGGATGATCCCACCAAAAGGGAATTTTAGAAAGTCTACGTCATTTGCAACACTCATGTTTACTTGACTCTCCATACATTTGTATGTAGTTTGTTATTCCCACTGCAAGTGACTCTTGCAACGTGGTTTTCTTCCACGTGACTCTCCTTATTTGTCCAGCTCATGAGGACGTGGTTTCCTTTTTATTTAATTAAGACGTCTTTCAAAATCACGTGACTTTCCTTATTTGTTCAGGTGGTGAAAGCCGCAATATACAGCCATTTGAGTTGGATTGTTTTCTGGGGAGGCGTGTTAGGAGCTATTGTCGGCTGCCTTGCAGAACTCGCCTCTGTGTATGTCAAAGACACGTGACCCTCACTTGTGGAATAAAGAAACGTTATTTGTCTTGAATCAGGTTCTGTGCCTCTAAGAGATATATAGAAGGAGCGTTACTGGGAACGCCTTTATTTTCACTGGATAATAGACCTGGAGATCTCTGTATAGAAACAAAATGCCTTGTTTAATTGAGCGAGTACTTGCAATGAGAAACTGGCTTGAAAAACTGCAGAGGGTTTGTTGTAACTGAGCATTGCAAGTTCCTGTGTGAATTCAAAACAAACGTTGAGTGATCGCTTAGTGAGAAGGTGCACAAGATGACTGAAGCAAAGGAAATCAAGCGCAAAGTTAAAAGTGAACGTTGAGGCACACGAAGGCATAGTAATTGGTAATTGTCCTTGTGACCAACTGTCGACTCGTGTCAGTTCTTGGTAGATTTTGTAGATCTTCATGTTTCACTTACGCAACAATCCATTAAATATGCCAAATTCGCGCCGCGGAAGTACAATCGAGGAGTCTCAACAGGCCTCATTGTAGTTCTGGAGTCTCCAAACTCGTTAGATGGTGGGTGCGCGTATTGTTAATTCCCTTTACCATCCCCCTGGGCTGTCACTGTAATGTCACGGCTCTTCTCAATGCCATACCGTAAAGTTCGTTACTTTCGGATTTAGCACCTTTCTTTTATCGCTTCTTTCGGGGCCTCGCTACTTTCGGGGGATCGCTGCCTTTTGATGGCTAAAACGTGTACTCCACATTAACACTTCGAAAAATAAAATCGCAAAAAATGTAAAAGGAATGCTTTTAGAAAATAGGCAATGTATATCCTGTACTTTAAGAGTTTTGAATAGGAATGTTAATTAATCATTATTAATGTTCAGGCTATCTATCATGTAAGTTATTTTTTTGCAAAAATTGAAGCGTAACTTGTGTAATCTTGACTTTCTTAAAAACTGATTTCGAGATATCTCGAACAACTTCCGGCCTCACTTCGGAAACAAACTGCAAGTTTCCGACATTCTTCAGCATCGCAAATCCTTTAATACTTTGCGATCCGCCTCAAGTATTTATTGTAGCCGAAAGAACTAGAAGTGATCTCTCCAACTCATTTCGGTGTCACTACGTCAAATACATAAAACAAGCCCACAAACTTTTCCCGTGCCTTGTGCATAACTTATGGCTATTTTTCACATCTCAAATAACCTCGCCTCGCAGTGGCGTAATCGGCTAGGGGACGGACTATTAGAAAACTTATGGGGGGGCGGGGGAGGGCGAAGTACAAACAAAATATTCGCGTTAGGGAAAATTACATGAAAAAAAATTCATGCACGCCAATTAATCCTAAAAAATATTCATGCTACGGCCTAAAAACAAATTAATGCAAGGAATTTGATAACGAAAAAACATTCCTCCGGCTCGAAAATTACCCCCCCCCCCCCCCCCCCCCATAAATTTTTTAATGGTCCGTCCCTAATCCGTCAATAGGGAACTTAAGAACCACGACGACGGCTTTGTCGACGACGACCGGAAGTGAGTTACAGAGTACTGCGCAAGCGCGACTAGTAAATTTCTTCGTTGTGGTGTCGCCGACGACGCCAAACAAAGTAGAATCACGTCGTCCTGCAATCCACAAGCTTCGGCAGGTATAAATCCACTGTTTTAAGGGATTTTTGAAGTCCTTTGCATTTCTTTATTCTTGTAAATCCAGGTATCGCTCTTTTTTCTCCTAACAAGCGATGTTGATTGAAAATTCGACTAATGAATTGTTTTTACTTCGAAGAATGACTACAGCTGTGGAGGCCGAGCGAGTGAACTCGTAAGTGATAAATTTATTTGTACGTTTAGGTAAGGCAAATCAAATGTGTTTAATGTAGAGGAAATAAACTTTATATGGAAAACAGCTATCACATCAGCATGTCTCTTTTTCCAAATCTAAACTCTGACAGATACTCGGACTCAGTCATCTCATTCAGTTGAAAACTGAATAATCTTCGTGCAGAAAGCAGGTTTCTCGAAAAGGTCAGACAACACAAAAATTCATCGTCAATGAAATTAGACGTACGGCTTAAAAAATAAGATCTTGCATTGTTTTAAAAGACGCCAATGCGGAAAAGTTTGTTGCGAACGGACATTACAGTTTTACATTTGTGTTTACATTCAGTGTCGTCGTCGTCGACCTACCGACCGACTGCATCTTAAGTTTCCTTTTTCCCGCCGAAACTGACGTTCTCGTTCCAGTCTTTTCCCAGTCAACAGACGTCGTCGTCGTCTGAAATGACGGGTCACACGTATTAAGCTGGATCAACCCTGGGCAAGCCAGAAATAATTCATATTCTTTATTTCTTCCAGAAGTAATACTTCCTCATAATTATTTCTTTCCCCTGAAAGAATAAATCAAAGAACTCGAAGATATCTCGAACTAATTCCGAAGAAACTTCGGGACATCCAAATGCACCTTTGGAACATTCCCGAGCAGCGCGAATCCTTTTCTTCGCTCCCGCTGAAGTAAAAAGAATCTTTAGTCACCAAACTGCCAAACGTGAAAGCGGCAAACTTTGGCCGTTGCTTCAAAGCTAAAGGTCAAGATCAAGCATTTACTTCTTTTATTATAACCACAGGTAGCCCAAGCTCGAAATATGAGCATCGGCGAGCATCGGCATTGTTGCGTAACATTCAAAATATAAGGATTTGTATGGGAAAAAAACCTACAGTTTCTGTAACCTACGAAAATGAAAGGATTTCACTAAAAAACAGCTTACCTTACTTAAAATGTGTGTTACGTCTCTCCTGTGTGGTCCACGGGCCGAATTATGGCCGTTTTATGGGTTTTTATGTAAACGGTTTTCTCTCTATATAAAGGTTTACCAAGGTTGGGCACTCCAGCGAGTCGGCTCGACTGATCCACCGAAGGAAAACGGCCGTAAATTCGCTCCAACTGCTCCAATCGCCTCCAAATTCCGCCTGGGTAACACACGATAGTTCTCCTTTCTATTCGTTACCTTGCTTCAAGACGCCTTTGCACCGAGAGCGAATCAAAGGTCGCCAATCTCTGCAAACCTTCCCGACTGAAGCCATCGACTGAGGCTCGGGATGAGCTCCGCGTTACCCAAACGGTTGAAAGATAGCGTAACGACCCGGCCTTAGATTCAAATTACTCACACTCGGGGTGGGAGACAGTCTCTTGCAGTCTCTTGGGTATTGATGTCAACAAGAGCAAGAGACTGTCTCCTACCCCGAGTGTGAGTAATTTGAATCTCAAGCCGGGTCGCTAAGCTATCTTTCAACCGTTTGGGTAACGCGGAGCTCATCCCGAGCCTCAGTCGATGGCTTCAATCGGGAAGGTTTGCAGAGATTGGCGACCTTTGATTCGCTGTCGGTGCAAAGGCGGTAAACCTTTATATAGAGAGAAAACCGTTTACATAAAAACCCATAAAACGGCCATAATTCGGCCCGCGTGGACCACACAGGAGAGACGTAACACGCATTTCAAGTAAGGTAAGCTGTTTTTTAGTAAAATCCTTTCATTTTCGTAGGTTACAGAAACTGTAGGTTTTTTTCCCATACAAATCCTTATATTTTGAATGTTACGCAACAATGCGGATGCTCGCCGATGCTCATATTTCGAGCTTGGGCTACCTGTGTTATAACAGCCGGCGTTGTTTACTAGTTTCAAGAAAGGAAAATGCCCCATTGTCGGTTAAGCCGCAGGGGGAAACCCCCTTTCTTAAAATAACAGCCGAATCTGCAACCCTTTGTCGTTAGTCAGCAAAAACCGTTTAATCTAGCAACAACTGCGTTGTACCGTTAACCATGGTCTCTTTATGAGGACTGGTCATGCATGGACCTACGCAAACTCCAAAATTTATAGCTATTTATTTTCCCAGTCAATGAAACCTTTATAATTGCAACCGTCGTATAAGTGCCCATAGGAGTATAAAGGATTCCTGAGCAATAAGTTTTGTTCGTGAAATTTTCGTCGTGTTTAATTTTACGTTTTTCTTTCCCTGACTGCAAAAAAGACGCTTATAGAACATTTTAATTGTTCTGTTGTACGTCGACCGAGTGCGCGGTGATATTCCAACTTTTATTGGCTTATTCATGTCTCGGGAAATACCCTCTCAAGGTATCAAAGGATTCCGAACGCCGCGCCCGTCCTATTAATTTTAATCTTAAAAGAAAGGGAAAATCCCCTGTTCCACACAAACCAGTGAAAAGTGCATATACATCAGCTTAGTTGCTTGTTATAAGAACACGTATTTAACTATACACATTTGAAATGATGTAAAAGAGTAGAAGTTATTGTCAAGCAATCCCAGTGTGTGTATTTTTGCCTTAGGTGGTTAGTCTTGTCTATCAAAACAGACTCTTCCGGTTATAATTACACATAAAAGCGTCGCTTTCGAGCCCTGCGTTTTGCCATAAAACTGGAAACACAGTAAATGGTAAACTGTATGCAACAGAAGGATGTCATTCACCTTTTGCCCACGTTTTACTGCCTGCTTAGCTGCGGTACTTCTTTCCATCGCAGTCGCCGATTCCGCCGCTTTACCACGATCACAAGCGGACGCTGAAAACAATGCAGGAACGAATTGTGCTTGGGATTGCAAGGTTGTCGATTCGACGTTTGGATTAGAATTGAAAGCGCTTATTTCTGAATTTAGACTCATTAGCTTGCAGCTTAATTGCGACCAACAAGTGGATGAAAAATGTGTAAAACAAAAAGATCTACAAAACTCCTCCATAAAACTCGCTGCTCTTTGGACATGGCTTACTGGCGACAATCCGAGTCAGGGCGGCCAAAACATGTCAGAACATTCCTTCATCAAGAGTAACTACTGGTTTCGGAAATTGGTAGAGAGACAAATAGAGGTGCGTGTTTCGTGCTCCCTTAAACCAGCAGTTGACTTGAATGGCACAGAGACTTCTCTGAATGATGTGATTGCAATGATGCTGATAGAAGAAGTTGAACAATTTTGCAGAATTTTCAATCTCCGAGACGGCCCTTTGTTACAAACTCTTAGCTGAGAATGGCTCCTACGTTTGCCTGAACCTAACCACAAATACAGCTCACAACAAGGACGATGTTAGCCCCATTACTTGGCATGAAATGGCTTGTAAAGGTGTATTTGTGATTATCCTTGTTGTTGCGATATTCCACTTTCCTTCTATACTTTGTTTGTTCCGTCGCACTGAAATAAAAGATAGAGGCCGTGTCATGATTGTTCTTCACGGAACCAGCCCACAGGGCATTCGCAGCTGGATAGCAAATATACTAGGTTCATATATTGTTGCTGATTGCCAGGTTATCAAATGGTGGGAGACATTTTTAATTCCTTTTCTGGCTCCTTTAAGTGCTGTCTCGCTTTATGTGCTTAAGAGGAAGTTTATAGACGTGCGTTTTCCTCCGCCTAATTTCCTTAAAGACACCATTACTCCGTGGTTTTTGTGGGGTATGATTTATTTATGCACACTTGCAGTTGCATTGATAATGATTTTGAAGGTTTTTGTGTATTCTGATGATTTCAGCGGATCCTGCACCATCTGCAGAAAATATGGAGACAAAGAAAACATTTGTCACCATCAAGAGCACCCTGAATACTTCGGTCCAAATGAAATGAAGATGCATCTGTGCATAATTCCAAATATTATCAAGAAATGCCTCACTCAAACGTTCAGTTTTGACTGTTCCTCATGTATTAGTTCGTGTCCTCTTTTAAGGTGGCTATTGGTCTTGCTACTTTTCCTTTTATTGCCTATAGTATTCTTTTTAAGGGTTACAGCTATTTTACTTTACTCCTCCCCTATGATGACTTTGTATCGTGCGAGATGTCAAAGAATTTCTGAATATGGCAGGACAGGTGGATTTGAGATATGCGTGTCAATCTTTATATTTCTTGACCCCGTTATGGTTCACGCTAGTTGTGTTAGCCTTGTCTTCGATCTGGAAATCGGCACTATGTCTACTATCAGAGGAGGTTTAATGGATTTACCAGACATTCTTCCAACTGCCAGCCTGGGGTTCGTCTTTGTTTTTTACCTATGGAAATGTTACATTCCGTACCCCAGAAAATACAGCAAGCGCGCAATTACACTGTATAAATATCACATACTGGCAGAAAGAGTGCCGGCTGGTGACAGCCAACAGGTTCAGAAGGAGAGATTGTTACCGAAGGACCTCTATTTAAAGGCATGCGAAAAACTGATGCTACTTCAAGAAAGCAAAGGTGAATTAGTGATGAAGGTGGTTGTATACATGGTTATAACCTTCTTAATTTTTATTTTCATTACTGAGGCACCGAAGAGTAAACTAAATGACGAAGCAAAAGCTTTCGGAACTCTTGTCACAGGTTTGATACCTAAGGCTCTTAAAATGTTATTCAGCAAAGACCCTGAGATGAAGAAAGCAGACGATTAAGATTTCGTCAAAGAAGTTGCTTTTTTTGTAGAGGAATATTATAAAAACCAAAATGATAACAATGGTAGTAATAATGGCGCGAGTGCAGAAACTGAAGGATCGCAAATTACAAATGAAGCTGTAAACAACAACAATGATAATAGTTTGAGTGCGGGAACAGCTACCTCATCCAACGAAAACATTCCATTATTATCTCGCCATGCAGCATAACCTGTATGGTGCGGAGAATCCTCCTGAGAACACAACCCAAGAAAGTTCAGCATAGGTTGCTCTGTCACCCACTTGCAAACATTATTGTTATGTTTAGGAAATAAACGAGTTAGTGATCAAGAGGTTTATAGTAAATGGCTTTTATTTTTATATTATGTTAGGTAGTCTTCACCCCTGATTTTAAAATCAAATTTCGGCTCTTTTTTCATAAAGAATGAAGATACAACCAGTAAAATAGGTAATAATCAAACACGTTTAACTGAGTAGCACAATAAAATATATAAAAACCGATGTTACCGAAAGTTAGAAAAAATACATAATAAATAATTATTTGAAATACCTCTTTTAGCAGTGATGTTTTTGTCTTTCTCTTATTATCATAACGTTCAGTTCAGTTATATTGATTTTTAAGCTGTTGTCTAGATTCAAAGCGAAGAGGGTTGGTACAAATCCCTGTATTTTGGGGTAAAGTGAACAACTTGAGACCCACAAGATCAGAAAAAGGGAACCGACATTTACAAAATTCTGAAGTTTAGTGTTGATTGGGCCAACAGTAAACAAGATACAGCTATATAGAGAACTTGAAAATTTACTTGACATATGGATGTATTAGTCAATTGTGGAGTTTTTGAACAGCTGTACCTCGTTTAATATAGACCCGATACTTGAGGAATTTTCCCTGTCATTACAGTGACTTCAGAGTGACTTACTATTCGATATTGATGGTTAAAGGTAGAGTCAATTGCTTATCTTTCGAGATGTGTCCAAAAATGCACACAATGGCGAAAATGGCAAACCAGGGGCAAACACTTGGCGAGAATGGCGTATTTGGTGAAAATGGCAGAAATGGCGATTAATCGCCAAAATCGCCAAATTGCTTTCAGTTACAAATACCAAGAATTACTGAAACACGAACGTGTGTAAGAGATCAACTTTTTTCCCAGGGTTCTCTCCCATCCCTCTATGTCGCTCCCTAGGGAACGATCAGGGAGGTTCCTGTGACACTTCGCGTCAGTAAAATAGCGTCGTCTCAAGCTGACTCTGCTCCTGTCTGCCGGGATGCAGTACATAACCAAAAAGATTTCCCGGTATTAAAATCGGGCCAGGGCGGTTTATTTAATTGAAACACACCGGCAATTAAAAAGAATATTTTTGTTACCAAGCTGCAAGCGAATTTGAGCCAATACATAAAGGCCCGGGGGTACTCAACAAATTTTTATACGTGGAGGCTCCGCCCCGATATCCAACCCCTTAGCCTTTTATATACCATTTTTTCACGAAAAAGGCACTCCTTTCATGTACCTTCTACTGTCGGATACCCCTTTCACTTACCTTGTTTAGAACTTAGAACATTGTATCCCTTTTAACTGCTGTAAATGCACTGTCATTTAACTAGGAATCAATCACAAAAATCAGAACGTTTTACCGACTTTATAAAGCCATAAAATTCATCTGTTGGGCCTTTGGTCCCTTTCACAAACCCAAATGACAGATCAGTCCCTACCCTTTTATATACTTCAACGAGTAAAATCCCTATGCTTCCGTATACCTGAAGCCTGAAAAAGGTGCCCCTTTCGGGCTGAGCCTCCACGTATAGGCCATTATGGGGAGAACCCCCCCCCCCCCCGGGATAAAGGTCAAGTACAAGCGATGACTTCTTTTATTGTTACAGCTGGCGTCGTTTACCAGTTTCATAAAGGGAAATTGCCCCGTTGTAGGTTAATCCGCTTGGGAAAAATCACTGTTTTAAAACACTGAACAAGGGAACCAGGGGACATAGTTTGTGACCAAAAGTCTTCGTTTAGTGTTTTTCTTCGAGTCAACTCTAGTGGCGTTTTGCGATCTCGGTTCTCAACTCAAACATGGCTATGTTTCGTTTTTTGGTCTTACGCTGAGCGCGCAGAAAGTGATATACCCACTTTACATGTAATTGGCTCTATTTAGAACTCGGGACAATACTCCCTAGTTTCGCTTTCAAGCGTTATCAACAGATCCCGGATGCCTGAGTGGTCAAAAGTATGTAAAAAGAGCAACTTGATATCTTAATCAGTCTTATTGAAAACAGGGAAAATCCCCCGTAATTTACACATACATAATGAAAGTGCTTCTACGACAACTTGGTTGCTTGTTATGAGAGAGTGTATTGAAATTGCGCATTTCAAATGATGTTAAAGAATACAAATTTTGTAGGAATCTTATTGCGTGTATTTTTCAATCATTTATTAAGTCATTGAAGGTAAGCTTTGTGCTTCATATGCTTTATTGTCTCCAGTCTCTTTTACACCCTCAGTTCATTGGTAAACAGTAGCAGAGCTCTCAAGTCTCACGCATTGAGCGTGAGACTCACGCAAACAAATTCAATCTCTTACGCTCTCACGCTGAAACTATTATTTCTCATGCATTTGAGATTCCTTCCTCTTTTAGTGAAGTTCCTTTATAATAAACTATATTTTATGATATAATTTAAGTCCTTGTTTGGTTTGTACTCGGTTCGAACACTTTATTCTTGTGCAGAGCCAGCGTTTCTCTGGCCAGTGGCTTTCATGACTATTGCGCATGTTCACATATGCTGACCCGGTAACCTGTTGAGCATCCACACATAATGTAGGATTCCAGTTCAGAGTCGGACTCCGACTCTCCTGTCGTGAAGAAGGCCAAATATGCGGGAGCGGCAAAATACAAAAGCAAGTTCAAAAAAGACTGGATAGTGAAGTACCCTTTTGTTTCTTAATACACAATGTCGCCTGCAAAGCTTCTGAGGCATTTTGTGATACCTTCAAATTTAGCCTGGAAGACATGTGTGTTGACACTCACTATTATTTTGACAAGAGCACTAAGCGAAAATCACTTTTGGTAGAATTTGCTGATTTTCTAGATGTTGAATACCGTCAAGTCATCAAACATGTGAACACACGTTGGTTAAGCCTGGAAACAGCTGTGAGACGGAACTTGGATATGTATCCAGCATTGAAGAGCTATTTCCTGTCCAACACAGAGAGTAATCCTAGATTCAAGCGCCTGAAACAACGGTTTGCAGACGCCATGGTAGAAGTTTACCATTTGTTTTTTCAGGCAGTGTTGCCAATGTTCACCTTTCCAAACAAGTTTCTGCAGAGGGAGGATCCCTGCATTTATGCTGCCCATGGACAGTTGAATGAATTTGTTCGACGCCTTCAGGGTAAGGTTATTCAGATTGACAAGATTAAGGCAGCAAAAACTGTTGACAAAGTAAATTTTGAAGAAGAAAGTCAACAACTGAAAGACGGGCAGTTATTTATTCGCTTTGCAACCAGACAACTTCTTAACAAACTTGTCGATGAGGGTGACACAGATGAAAGGAAGAGAGATCAGTTTTACCAAGCAGTGCGTCACTTTTATCAACGAGCTGCATTAGAAGCTATTTCAAAGCTTCCTTTGCAAGATGATACACTAATCCATGCTAGATTTGTGGACTTTTTTCAGGGAGAAAATGCCTCTCTTGAGGATGTAGAATTCTTTCTGAAGAATTATCCAACAGTTCTGCCAACTACTGCAAGGGAAACCCACTTGCTTCTAGAAGAGTTTGTGGAGTATCAGCTTCTAAGTAATGAAGACATTCCCAAGAAAGTCTGGGATGAAGCCTAAATAAAGCTTTCAAATGAAGAAAATGAAGAGAAATCATCATCCAGTTTTCGCATGGATGTGATCTGGGGATATCTGTCATCATTGAAACTAGGAAATGGTAGCCATAAATTTGGTAGGATAAATGACGTAGCCAAAACAGTTCTTATTTTTGACTACCACATTCCAATGCAGGCGAAGAAAGAGTTTTTTCTCTTATTAGAAAAAACAAAACAGCTTTTCGGCCTTCTCTTCAGGTTGGCGGTACACTAGCCTCTCTGCTTCCCATCAAAATGGCCAACAAAGAGTCATCATTTGAACCACCTGCAGAAATGTTAAGCAGTGCCAAGAAAGCTACCTGGAACTATAAGAAAGAGCATCTGACTCGGACATCAGAGTGACAGCATGTAGAACAATCAGTATGATTTGTTAATTAAATTTGACTGGATAAGACAGAATAAGAAATGTTAAGAGAGTTGATATTGATCTGATTCAGTCAGCATCACACTGACAGCATGTAGAGCAAACGTTATAACATGTTAATTTGACTTCTAGACACATTTACTGTATTAGTCAGAATGTTAAGAAAGAGTTGATATTGGTGCAATAAAAAGAAAATTCTAAATTTTTAAAGCATGACATTTCTGCTCAGAATGAAGGAAAACACGTCATAGCTACTTCCTTTTTTCAAAATTTCCTGGGGGAACATGCCCCCAGACCCCCCTAGTGGGGTCACAAGCAACGGCTGCGCCGTTGCAGATCTCACTCTTTGCCAAAAAATCAACTTAGAGCTCTGCAGTAAACAGTTTGACAATTTCATAAACTGAGTAAGATCACCTTTCAGTTTCGCCTCGGCCTTTCACTATAAAACTGGAAACACTGCACTAAAAATTTATACAATCTTAAAAACTGGATGCACGGGAAGTATGGCATTCGCTGTTTTTGTACATCTCATTGCCTGCTTAGCTGTAGTACTTCTTCCTATTACATTCGCCGATTCCGATGCTTCATCAACATCACAAGCACACGCAGAGAGCAATGCAGGGACGAATTGTACGTGGGATTGCAATATCCTCAATCCGAAGTTTGGATTAGAAATGAAAGCACTTATTTCTGAATTCAAGGTTATCACCGTGAAGCTGAAGTACGAGCAACAAGAGAAGAAACAATGCTTAAACCAGACAGATCTACAGAGGATTTCTTCACTTGCAGAACTTTGGATTTGGCTCACTGGTGACAATGCAAGTCATGGCGGACAAAACATGTCACAGCATTCTTTTAACAAGAGTAACAACTGGTTTCGAAAATCGCTGGAGGGACAAATTGAGGTGGGAGTTTCGTGTTTCCTTAAACCAGCAACTGACTCAAATGATACAAAGCCTTCCTTGGATGATGTGATTGCAATGGGGCTCTTGAAAGAAGTTGCAAACTTTACTGAATTCTTTGAGTCAGCCGTCTGTTACAACCTTTCTGTCAACAATGGCTCCTACGTTTGCGTGAGTCTAACCACAAACACAGCTCATTGTATGGACGAAATTGTCCCCGTTACTTGGCAGAAAAAGGTTTTCAGAGTTCTAGTTGTAGTTGTCCTAGTTATAGCGTTATGGTATTTTGTTTACGTACTCCGCTTATTCACTCCCACTGAAGTGAAAGATACAGAAACTGAGCAAATTATGCTTGATCTTCATGGAACCAGCCCACAAGGCGTTCGTAGTTGGATAGCAAATAGACTATCTTTATTTGATGACTCCATGGAAGGGAAGAGATTTCAATCCGCCTTCTTTTTTTTTCTTATTTGCTTTTGCTTTTTTAATTTTCGAACATTTGGTCATAGACGTGTATCTTGTGTCGCCAAAATTGCTTTCAGAGATCGATAGCAGGAATTCACGCCTTCTAGTGCTGGGTTATTCCGTCGTATTGCTTACAATGATGATGTTGGGTCGGCACCATTTCCAAGAAAGCAAAAATTCCTCCTGCTTTATCTGTCATGTCTATGGAGACAAAAAAGACATTTTTCATGATAAGGAGCACCCTAAATATTACGGCCTAAATGAAATGAAGATGCATCTGCTCACACAACCAGTTATTGTAGTAAGATGCCTCAGTCAGTTCTTCACATTTGCTGCATGCCTTTATCCATGTTCACTTGTCAAGTGGCTTTTGGTCCTTTTGCTACTCCCACTATGGTTTCCGATCTACCTTCTATGCATTACTATCGTTTTGCTTTACTCCTCTTCTTTGTCGACCCTTTGTTATACACTTGGCAGTCAACACTTTGACGGTTGCAAAAGGTTTTGGCTACGGCTTTTAGAAATGAATTTAATTATCTTTGGATACTTCATTCTTGCACTCGAAATTGCAAGCGATTCCGTGACAATTATCAGCGGATGTTTGATGCGTTTGCCAAACTACCTTCCTTTTGCCAGCTTGGGCCTGGTAACTATTTTTTCCTTTGGAAGGTTTACGCTCCGTACCCCAAAGATTACAATGATCTTGCATTTAAACTTTATGAGTATTACACTGCTGAAAAGAAAAAACGAGGTGTTTACAAACTACAGAAGGGTTACATTCCGCGTCCTAGAAGAAAGAACAACAATTTTGCATTTGACTTGCGCAGTGCACCTCGTGGAGGTAGGATGTGTTTTTGTGAGCTCCACCAGATATGCTGTTCTAAACGCTTTAATAACGTACCTGTCATGGAAACCTACAAATAAATAAAACCAGAAATGGGGAGGACAAAGCGGACAAGAATCCGAGCAAAAGGCTGAGAGAAAATGGCTCGCAAACGGATGAAGATGATGAACATGTGGGCGTCGGTGGAGTAATGTCAGCACGCCTCGAGGAAATGAACACTAAACTAGATAAAGTTTTAACAGAGTGTGGTGAAATTGCACTATTAAAAGATAAAATACGCAAGCTGAGAGATGAAGTAAAGAATTTAAAACAATCTTTGCAATCTGCCGAGGAAGAAATTCAAAGTCTACAAGAAAACTAGAAAGAAACTTCTGCACAAGTACAAGAAAATAATGAAGACATTGACTTCTTGTTCGAAGACATTGAAGCGCTAAGACGCAGAAACATCAAGTTGGAAGCCTATACAAGACGTGAGAATGTAAGAATTTTCAATGTCGGGAAGAAGAGGATGAAAATACTGAAGAGCTGGTAAGAAGGGTCTTCGTCGCTAATTTGAAAATTCCGGCGGATAAAGTCAACGATATCCGCTTTGAGCGAGTTCACCGAATCTCTACTAATAATTCTAGTCTAAGAGCTCCGTCCTATCCCAAACCAATTATTGCTCGTTTCAGTCATTATCAGGACAAAGAATATGTTCGCTCCTTCTATAAGAACTTAAAAGGAACCAACATCGGTTTCTCAGATGATTCCCCGAAAGAAATTGAAGAAATTCATAGAAAACTTTATCCAGTGCTTAAAAAGGCCAAGCAGGATAAGCAAAAAGCCTTCTTTAATTTTGATAAATTGATTATCAATGGCCAAATATACAGAGGAAAAGAAACTAAAGACCTTCCCTATTATTGTAAAATGGCAAAAAATTATTAATGTATTAATTCCATGATCGGTTTCAAACTGAACAGTGAATCCACGTCCACTAGATGTTAAGAATTTTGTTTAATGTCACTCTATATGTAAATGTACTATGTGTTCCGTTTTGTTTTACTTTTTTGACTGGTGGTGGAGAAAATGTCTTTTGTTTCACTCTTTTTGAATGCTTCGTTAAACATCGGAAAGCACGAATCCCAAACAATATATGCATTTTTATAAAACACAACTCAAACGGCAGATTTATTTAAATTAGTTTCTTTGAACGTAAGGGGCATAAGTAATTTTCAAAAAAGAAGAACTATGTTCACCTGGTGCCGAAAAAGAAAAGCTGACGTAATATTCCTGCAAGAAACGCATTCAAAAGAGGATTCAGAAAAACAATGGGCAAATGAATGGGGTGGTAAAGCATTTTTCTCACATGGTAGTCCAAATTCATGTGGGGTTGCGATATTGATTAGAAATAATTTTAATTGTGCAATCCAAAACTCCATTGTTGATCCCCAGGGAAGATTTATTATTTTGAAGGCAGACATTCAGGATAAAGTGTACACTTTAGTTAATATTTATGCGCCAAACAAAGACAAAGTCAGCGGCAAATTTTATAAAAACCTACATAGAGCGCTACAGACAGAAGACTTAGATTGTGAAGAAAATATAATCATTGGAGGGGATTTTAACTGTCCTCTAGATCCTAAGCTGGATAAGAAAGGTGGCGTTATGGTTCCTAGAAAAGTGGTTATAGATAATATTGAATGTTTACAAAATGAATTGGACCTTGTCGACGTCTGGAGAATTAAAAATCCACAATCTAGAAGTTACACTTGGAGCCAAAAATCTCCACCAATTTTCTGTCGTTTAGATTACTGGCTGATATCAAACAACTTACGGGATTTTGTAAATACAACCGATATCATTCCAGCTATAAAAACGGATCATGCAGCAATTGAGTTAAATCTAACCGATTCCAATCAAAACTTAAAGGGGCCCGGCTTCTGGAAAATGAATGTCTCTCTTCTCGAAGATCCAAATTATCTGGAAGAATTAAAACAAAATATTCCACTTTGGAAAACAACAGGAAGTGATAATTTATCGGACAAAAAGTGCATCTGGTATTGGCTTAAGTATAATAGTCGAAACCATGCTATTTTGTTCTCGAAAAAGAAAGCCAAAGAACGGTCGGCTATGGAAAAAAACTTACAACAAGTATACGAAGAAGCAACCAAAAAATTCGAACAGGACCCTTCCGACTCTAACCTAAATACTCTAAATGAAGCAAAAGAAATTCTAGAAAGTTACTATGAGGAAAAAACAAGAGGTGTAATTATTCGCGCAAGGGCACGATGGCACGAGCATGGCGAGAGAAGTACAAAATATTTTCTAAATTTAGAAAAGCGTAATCACGTCAAAAAACATATAAGAAAACTGCTAATAAGTGGTTCCATTACATCTGATCCTTTTGGGATACTGAACGAACAAAAACGCTTTTACCATAGCTTGTACAAATCAAACGTAACAGATGAGGATAGGGAAAATGGAAACGAATTTTTAAGTAATTTGAATATACCAAGATTATCAGAAGAACAAAAACAATCTTGTGAGGGAGAAATATTTGTTGGAGAAATTACAGCCATCCTTAACAGTTTTGAGAATAACAAATCTCCTGGTAATGATGGAATACCAATAGAATTTTACAAAAGTTGCTGGGAATTAATTAGTGATCCATTTATGGAGTGTGTGAGAGAGTGTTTCAACCATGGTGAAATGTCAAGCTCTCAAAGAAAAGCAATCATAACTCTTATAGAAAAGCAACATAAAGATCGAACTCTCATTGAAAATTGGAGGCCAATCTCTCTTATTAACGTGGATGCAAAAATCATCTCAAAAGTAATTGCTTTAAGATTAAAGAAAGTTCTACCGAATATCATACATCATAATCAAACAGGTTATGTTGAAGATCGCTACATTGGTAAGACTATCCGATCAATTTTTGAGATAATGGAATTTACAGACAGTAAGAATATTCCAGGTATCTTGATTTTCATTGACTTTAAAAAGGCTTTCGACTCTTTAGAATGGCATTATCTTTTCAGTTGCCTCGAGGCTTTTAATTTTGGCCCCAACTTTATAAATTGGGTCAAAATGTTTTATACAAATATTCAAAGCTGTGTAATAAATAATGGAATGGCATCAGACTATTTTACTTTAGAATGTGGTGCGAGGCAGGGTGATCCTTTGTCCCCTTACCTCTTTATCTTAGCTGTTGAAAGCTTGGCAATTTCCATTCGTCAAAATGTTGATATCAAAGGAATTAGAATAGGAAATCACGAAGCCAAGCTATTGCAATACGCAGACGATACCACAGCAATCCTGTCTGATGAAAACTCTGCAAAAACGTTATTCCAAGAACTAGAAGTATTTAAGAACTTCAGTGGGTTGGAGATAAATAGCTCTAAAACAGAAGGTATGTGGATTGGTTCGCTTAAAAGAAAAGATGAAAAACCGTTTGGTATTAAATGGCCCAGTGAACCCATAAAAGCTTTAGGAACGTTTTTTACATATGACCAATCATTACTTTACGAAAAAAACTTTCAAGAGAAGGTTGACAGCGTAAAGAAGCTGACAAATATATGGTCATCTAGAGGACTGTCCATTTATGGTAAAGTAACTATAATCAAATCATTACTTATTCCAAAACTAGTTTTTATATCTTCGGTTCTTTCACCTCCAAGTAAAATCATCAAACAAGTGAATAGTATGATTTTCTCCTTTTTATGGAATGGAAAGGATAAAGTAACGAGGCTCTCTTCAATAAACAGTTATGAAGACGGCGGCATAAAAATGACAGATATTGAAAGCTTGGTCAAAGCCGTACGACTAGCTTGGCTAAAACGTATTTTCAGCGATAACGAAAGTACGTGGAAATTTTACTTGTTTCATCTCCTACGTAATGTTGGCGGTCTTTTACTTTTTAAATGCAATTATGCAATGGACGATCTTTTAATCAATTCGGTTTTCTATAGAGAACTCTTAGAATGTTGGTTAGAATTTCGAAATCTCTTTTTAGCTAACAATGAACGGCTCTGTGTAATTTGGAATAACAAAGATATAAGAATAGATGGAAAACCAGTCTTTTATAAATCTTATTACGACTCGGGGGTATGTATTATAAAAGATCTCTTGTTCAATCTTGACAATATAGAATCCTTTAATGCAATTAATAACATAGTTGAGAAAGCTAATTTTCTTACATGGACAGGTCTCAGGCACGCAATTCCTTCTATTCTGAAAACAATAGAGTACACTACCTTTACAGAAAATACTTATTTTACAAAGGGGAATGAGATTTTTGACATAGCGGAAATGAAAACGAAAGACTATTACTCTTTAATAATATTAAATAAAGCACAATTACCTAGTAATGCAAAGAATTTAAAACATGATTTTGGCTTATCGGAAGAAGACCTAAGAATTGCTTACAACCTTCCCCACCTGACAGCACAGGAGCCTTATGTCAAATCCTTTCAATATAAAGTTTTAAATTCAATACTTTACACTAATGCAAAACTTTTTAAAATTGGATATCTCCAGCATGACAAATGTAATTTTTGCAGAACTGAACAGGAAACATTATGTCACTTTTTATTTTACTGTCAGCACTCAAATATTTTGTGGAAAAATGTTGAACAGTATTATTTAACAATAACAGGAATTTCACGAGTTGTGTTTACGAGAGGTTATAATTGGAATAACGAGGTCAAAATGCCCCTTGTTAAATTATCTGATATTAATTGGTAAATTGTATTTATGGGATTGCAGAAAGAAACAAGTACTTCCAAACATCGAAGGTTTCAAATTTAAAGTAAGAACTAAATACCAAGTTGAAAAATATATTTCCACTAAGAATAACAAATTAGAAACCTTTTAT
Source organism: Porites divaricata (assembly GCA_038088405.1). Taxonomy (NCBI): domain Eukaryota; kingdom Metazoa; phylum Cnidaria; class Anthozoa; order Scleractinia; family Poritidae; genus Porites; species Porites divaricata. Next base: position 3,339,236 of record JBBMOI010000021.1, read on the forward strand.
GCAAAATGGCCAAAAGACATTTCTCCCCTTTAATTAATTTCGTGAGTATGTAATTAACATTGTAATCTTTTATGTGTGTTTGTGTTTTTGCTTTATTTCAGAGTGTACTGTAAACATTAAGTGTTAATCTTCCTTTTATCTACATAATTAAGTACGTAATTAAGTATTAATTAATTCTTTGTAAAATAAGCCTCTTTCAGCAATTGCGCGGCTGTTTGTGGCTGTAATGTATGTAATTGTGAAATGTAGATAATTGTAAGTATGTCTGTTATTGCGGTTGTTTAGAACATTGTTATTAGTTTCTTTTTAATTAGTTCTTTGTAATTACAGTAATAAATGTCTTGAATAATAATTTTAAAAAAACAATTTTGCATTTAGACGGCACAGTTTTAAACGCTACCCATGCAGCAAAGCGAGCAGGCCGAGCTAAAAACAAACCAGTTTGTTCTACTCAGGACAGCCGCAAAGTGATTCCAATGGAACTTTATAAAGATGCATGTAGAAAACTGATGCCTCTTCAAGAGAGCACAAGTGGACTCGTGATTTCTTTTTTTCTTATCCTATATTCCTCATCTTGTTACCTGTTTTAGTTGTCATAACAGAAGCACCCAGACTTGATGTCAATACAAAAGCTCTAGCAGCTCTTGTCACTATGCTTATTCCCAAGATCATTGAAATGTTCTTCGGTGAAAATCCAGCGGTGAAAAAAGCGAACGAAGATGCTTTCGACAAGAGATTTGCATCTGTTGTAAAAGAATATTTCGCCAAGACACAACAACGAAACTCCAGTATTCCAAATCAAGATACTAACAATAACAACAACAATGATAATTGTACGAGTGAAGGAAATGAAGGATTTCAAATTACATATAAAATTGTAAACGGCAACAGCGATAATGGTTCGAATGAGGGAAATGAAAGATTACAGCTAAGGCTAATAATAAACCCATCCAGTGACACTACTCCATTGTTATCTTGCCAGTATGGTACATTCGATCATTTAGAGGACACAGCCCAACAAAGAACAGCAACAGGTACCCTGTCAGCATCTTCAGAAACTCTTGTCTGACTGTTCTTATTCAGAAATTTTTACACTCAAATAAATAAGCAACCAAACTGCAAAGACAATAAACACACCCCGCAACACCCCGGAAAACCCTCGGGAAACCCCGGAACACCCCCCTGACGAACCGGACCGCTTCCCGGAACACCCATAATTACAAAAATTAAGCAAAAAAAATACAAAACCATAAAACCCCTAAAAGATCATCAATGAATCAATAAACATCTTTCATCTGTAACTGGAAAACGGAGATTGCGTCAGATATCTCCTGGTCAGATTGACGACTTCACTTATCAAGACTTCAGTCCGTTGCCTGTATACAATACCAAGAGTCATAATAGGATAGTTTTAGCACTTGACAATACTTAATAACTTTTTGTCTGAAATATAGATCGTTTTCACTGTCACGGAACAAAAAACTAAATTGGAAACCGTCCCCGAGGGGCACTTGGGTATTTTTTGGGTGGGTATGTGCCGCCCGGGACTCCAAATTGGCACCCCGTTCTAAAAAAAAATTCCCTGAAATTGATACCCCGGTTTAGAAATGGACCAATATTTTATACCCCGTTCTAGAATTCGCCCTAAAACTATGACGCAAAATCTCTCACCACGCACAGAACCACGCTCGTAAGCTAACGATTTTCGTTCTCTTTCCCCGTCCCTCTCTTTTGAGCCCGTCTCCATCTCCCTCGGGTACATTATGGACTCGTTCCAGACTTCCGCGCGCCTATTTATCCAAGATGGCGTAGTCAGCGCTAGCAGCTCGCGCGAAAATACGCCCGCCTTGCACGCTAAAACACGGGATGCAACAAGAGTACAACAGTTTGCTTGTTAACGCATTGAATCGTATTTTTAAAAGCAATTTGTCCTTGAATAATTTCAAATGGCTGCTTGCAAAACTGGAGCTTTCGTGCGTTCGAAATATTATACCCCGTTCTAGAAAACGCCTCTGAAATGGATACCCCGTTCTAAATCAGGAGCTTAAAAACACGACCCCGTTGGGCGGCACATACCCGTATAGGTAATGAATGGGAGTACCCCCCGGGAAACCGTCCAGTGGAAGAAGCCAAGAAAATGAAATGTTATAAAAGACTATTATATAAACAATTTGTCCAAGTCTCAGGTCTCTGTGGCCCACAGTTTCTGAGTTATTTGCCGAAACGTGTCATGTACCTTTGTAGAGCTTTGTATGGAGACGCAATATTGGTGCACGCTTTGGTGCACCAATATGGCCGCCGGAAATCAACAAAAACATCTGGAGTTCACTTTTTCTATAAAAGCTCTTTCTTTTCACTCGAGCCTGACTAGCATACGTGCGCATAAACATATCTTCTAATAATTGAAATGGTTATACTGGTGCAAATCAAGAGGAGAGACTTTTTTTCAACGAGACAGCATTCCTATTTTGGTGTCACGCACTTTGAAACCTCGGAAGTTCAAATTGCTGTATTTTCGAAATGAAACATGCTACGGGAATAGAAACTTGTGCAAAGATTTACTTTTTGTTTATCTTCAACCTAGTGTAAATAAGAATTCATAAAATCTCGCTTTTTTGACTATACAATTTGATGACGTCACTTTGAAACCATCTATAGCTGAAAGAGCCTAATTTATTGAAAGAAGTCAAGAAAATAGACTAGACCCGAGGGGATAGTCCATGATGGATTTGCAATATTTTCACTAAATATCTTCCACCCAATTTGATGTCACAACAGTGTTAACACAAACGTTCGAGGGATCACTTATAAAATTCACTTCTTTTGATTATTGAATTGTTTTCTTTGATTTTGATTTTTTGTCTTTGATTAAAAAGAATTTTTTGTTTTCGTTTCAGTGTTTCATTTTGATTTTTCAGCATATCTTTGATTTCCAAAATTTATCGCGCCTGATTTCTCAATGGCGCTTTTGATTTTCAAAATGAGATAGATATGGATATTACCCACGTGACAGCTTTAGTGGTGGGTGGTCAGCAATACTCAAGGTACAAGACATAATTATGTCATGGCCGAACGAGACAGAGAGCTTGTGTTCCGCAGAAGCTGCCTTAACAACCATCAGGGCAGTTGCAAAATTGCGAAGCTAAAACAAAACTATTTATTCTAGCGGAGGAACTACAGGACATCACGCTTCAATCCAAAGGCTCACTAATCTCAAGAAAAACATCATACCTGAGGGGTGCACTTAAGAAACGTTTGGGTAAAGTTTTGCTGCCGAAACCTTCAAACCCTGACCCTGCTTAAGAAAAGAGAGCATATATTTGGACCCTGATTCGTTTCGTTTCGCATACAGAAGTAAGTAACTATTCAAACTACCATCTTGGAATTGGATTTTTTGGTAAAAAATTGTTTGTATCACAAACGTAGACTGCTTGTATCCAACTTTCTCAATCTTGTCCAAGACCGGCCTGAAAACTATATCTTGCTCAGGGGCGCATTACCGTCAAGGCCAAATAAGGAAGTACCCCCTTTTCAGGAGACACCTACAGAACAAAGAATTCTCCATGCCACATATAATCTACCGCTCTAAAGAAAAAACAAACAGTAGCTGGAAAATCAACATGAAACGCTGAAACTAAGAATATTTTTCTTTTTAATCAAAGACAAAATTATTAAACAAGGTACAGTGGAACCGCCGCAAAACAGACCGTGCCTTTCAAAATATTGGTCACCCAAAAAATAAAGACATTCCCAACCGTAAAATCAGCCTTCCATCAGCCTTGCTCCTTTCAGCTGTTACTTGGTACTCAACAAGTTTTATATGGGGAGGCTCTCAAGTTCTAGGAATTACAAGTCCTAATATATAGATTTAGCCAGGGCTAAAAGCCAAGCTCTCGATAATATTGCTCAAACAAAATATAAAATCGTGTAATGCTAAGAGGCGATGGTAACGCCGGAGAAAGGTGAAAAACAACAATAGGTCTAGTTAGCAAAAAAGCAACTTTGCACGTGCAGCACACTTCTTTATACATTTCTTTGCCGTTGATTTGCACGACTACAACGTGAACGTCACACGTCTCTCGCTCTAGATCTCTGTCGCCCTTTTTCTCGTTGAGCTTCGCTGGCCTGTCGCCTACTTTCTCTTTTATTCTGTCTTTCTCTTGCTCTATATTCCAAATTTGTTGACATGACAATTAATCTAAGCTTAATACTTTAGAAAACACGGATACAGAGACAATTTCCGCTTTCCGTTTTTGTCTTCATTGACTCCTTAGTGGTGTCTGCTTCACAAGACGCGGGTAGCTATGCGACTTCCCGTCAAAATAACCTCGAGTTGCATTTGGGTTGCCATACCTGTTGATTGAGTTATTTTACATTGGTATGCTCCGCTACAATACCGTTTGAGCCTTGTTTGTATCCTTATAAGAAAATTTCCCTTCCCTTCTTGATAACGTGTGCCGAACTTAACCTTGTGCCCAACCCCCACCTTAGCGGTTGGATTACCCGCGGATTGGGGTCAACGGTTCGTAAATAAGACCACATTTTTTCAAAATGGCACATACAGTAGTTTAGAGGAAGAAATTTCCAACCCTAACATCTCTCATCCTCGGAGACTAAGGTTCGCTTGCTTCCATTATCTGCCCCTGGGTGGATGCACTTCCCTTCCTCGAATGAGAAAAAAAAAAAAAAGAACCATGGCCATCAGAAAAGAAGAATGCACTTGCACAATGAAAGCCAAAGAGAATAAAGACCTTGATCTGGAAGGGTTTTCGTCTCACCACGCCCTATTTACAAAAATGACACTGAATTATTTAGGGTCTACCAAAACAACACTGAATATACAGTTTTTTTCTATAAGATCAAAAGAAAAACCATAAGACAGACATTGGTATACAGAAGACTCAAAATTATTTAATTTGCCTCTGCTAAGATTTGCTGTTTTGAAAGTTATATGTCGTTATAGTACTCTGACTTTTTAAATGACTTTAAATGAACTTTTGGAGCAATTTGTCGCTGAGGCTAGTTCCCAGGGTCTTCTAGTGTTTTTTATTGGAAAACGAGAAGACCCTGGGGAGGAGGTGAGTAATTTCCCGCCCTTTTGTAAATTTTCCCAACTTTCACTTTTGCCTTGTTTGTTTGTGGTCGACCTGTAAGATGGCGGGCTGCGAAATCATAACTAAAAACGTTGACAGCCCACCATTACTCAGTATAACAATTACAAAAACGAGTGATCTTGTTACAACTTCGAAGGGTTGGACGGAGGTCCAGCTGCCGATCGATATTTTGCTTTTGGCAGTAAGGGACGAAGATTTTTCAAGCTGTTGTTACTTCCTGAGCGATGTCTTTCGAAGCTACACGAGAACTCTTGGTTACGTACATTTCGGGAACATTGGCAGAGATGGAGGACGGAAACTGAAAGTCGGCTTGATTACATGCTCAGAAGGCGGTGGTGGGGATCCCGGAGGGTCTGCGATGGTAGTGAAAGACGCCGTTGAAATTTTGCAGCCGAAAGGTGTTTTTTGTATCGGCTCTTGTAGGGGCTTCAACCGCGATAAAACCAAGCTAGGAGACGTAGTCGTTCCAGCCAAACTAACCACATACGCTCCACGAAGGATGACAAGCACTGGAGCCGTGCCTTGCGGCTTTACAACGCCTTTAAGCTCAAGTATGTCCCGCCTCATCAGGCAGGCTGGGTTTGGTTGGAAGCCGCGATTGCAGAACCCGGAAGTTAGAAAAGTAACTGTTCACCATGAAGATAGCGAACTCCTGAGCGGACCAGAGCAGGTGGAATCGAGCCAACGGCGAGATGAACTTGTTACATTGTACCCCAACGCTATCGCTGTTGAACTGGCTGGGGATGGTGAGTAAAAAAATAATTTAAATCGATCTCTATTGCTTTGTTGACTTTCCATCCCATTTCCGCATGTTTACAAATGTCAAATTTACTAGTAAAATCAATCAGTCAATAAATACCTTTATTTACTTGTCAAACTATTAAACATAGCAGTAGTGGAACCACTAAATGGGGACACTATAAACTAAAATAAGCAACTATCTTAGCAATTAGAATCGAATTAATTAAACTATTCACAAGTGTATCATTATTGACTAGAGCCACCGTGGACCATTTATAAGATTAGTTACATGTGTAGAATTGCTAAAATTTAATAATAAAATAACTTAAAAAATGGCAGTGTGTTCATAACGCACTACACAGAGTGCAATTTGAGCTCTGAGCATCAGCAAGCAAGGAATTTAGGTCAAGCAGTAGAATATGCTGCTTACACATGTCCAGCATTCTTGAGAAATATCTGATGAGAAAACAAAAATTTAGATATTTACATATAAGATGGCCATTTTCCTCTCCCAGGGTGTGGAGGCGGGGGGGGGAGTCTTTATCCCGCATTCCCACTCCATTTACGAAAATCCTGAATCCCATTTTTTGTTTTCAGAATACATACGTGTAGGTTAAAAAGTTTAATTGATTAAAAATTATGTAAGATCTGGATTGACCCTTTCAATTGATATTTTGAATTATACCTCGGAATGACGAAGCTGAGGGAAAAAAGTGGAAGAAACGAAGAGGGAGAAAGGAGGATTTTTCCTCCCCCTCTCTCCCAACCCCATTCTTATGCTTTTTTGCCCACTTTTCTTGGCACCTCTCCCACTATCTGGAGGAGGCTATTCTGGCAGTAGGAAACTTGTCTATGACCAGAAGAAAAAATGGAAACCAAAGCTATGACAAACTGTTTGATTTAAGGGAGTAGAGCTGAGATCGTTGCACTATTTGCCATATCTGAATATTTCCTTAAGATTTACAATAAATGTAAAAAACTTAAGCAATTACTGGTACGCTAGAACCACTTGCACTTTCCTGGCATCTGGTTGAAACCGGTGGATCTGTCTGCTCGTCGATTAATAGTTTGCTTGATAGGAGACTGACCACTGAAAATTCACTCTTGTTGATTCACATTTGCTGCTAGAACATACAAATTCCAAACAGACAGGCAAAAAAACCCTGCATCCTGTGCCCAGATTTTGGTGAATCGTGCTTCCCAAGTTAGGGCTATAGCAGTCAAATCCACAATCAGATCCTGAACCCTGCTCTTCCTTTTCCACAGACAGCGTGTGACAAGTCAGTTATATGAAGGTCTTGTGGAGGCTGGGTTACTGCCATTGCAGAAGCTTTTAATACTCAGTCACGGCACAATGCCATAAAATGACTTAGAAAGCCTGCTTCAGATTTTATTTATTAGGCTTAGTTTGGTTTGTTGGTTTTGAACTACAGATGTGACGTTTTTTCAGGGTATCAACTACCTCTATTGTATGTGGCTATCTTCAGTCAGGTCATCAGCTTTTGTTAACTTCAATTTTATATTTTGCTTACTACCTAGTTTTTTTTCACTGACCTTTCTGCAGGATTTGGCTAAAGCTAGCAATAAGGGCTGATATTTTTTGTATAATTTGTAGGCATTTTTTTCACTTCAGGTGTTTTTGCAGCAGCACATGGTCTGAAAACAGAATGGGTTATCATTAAAGGTATCTCTGGTTATGCAGACTGTCCGGCATCACTCACTGAACAGTGGGCAGAATTTGCAAGTGCCATGGCTGCATCTGTCATGAATAACATTCTCAGTGATCCCTTTGTTTTTGAGCAATGGCCTCACTATCAGAATTCCTGTACTAGCAGTCAGAGGGCACAGAATGAAGGTACAGTTTAAGACACACTTTTTACTTTTTTGGTTGCACAGTAATAATATTAAAGTTGTATAGAGTCAAGTGCTAGTGACAATTAGTCACTAGTCGCTAAAGTTGAGAGACCTTACCAATACTAATATTGTTTTTTAGTTAATATATTAAAAATTGACTGTTATAAAAGTGTAGTGTCAGAGACAGGTAATGTGGGAACCTACATTCTGCCTTTACAAAGGTGCCCTGTTCTTAAAGTGGAGGCAAACATTTAAAACCCCAAAAACTAACTCATTTTGCTGCTAAAATTATTAAACTTATTTGTACATTTCAACTTAATTTAGGGAATGTCTCAGTTGTTCCCAGATCACCACCCTATCTACAACACAGAGAACCCATAATTGAGACCACAAACAGAAATATGCCTGAAAACCCAATGGCCAGTCCACCACTGGTGCTAAAGAAGATTGGGAGAAGGATAAAGAAATGCAGTGGTTGCCGGAAGCCAATTACTCGTGCTGTCCGCGGTTTTTCAGCAGAAGATGATCAGTACTACTGTTTTGGTCGATTTGAAGCGTATACTTACTGGGACAAGACTGCTAAAAGTTCTAAGTCAAAAGTGTCCACCAGGCACTTCCACCTTAACCCAGTGTGCACTCAAGTGCAAGGCAGTGCACATTTCCAAATTGACAGTGGTAAGGTGGACGTTTTCCCAAGTCTAAGGGGACTGATCAAGGAAAGGTTTTCTAAAGACATCTAACTATTTAATGCACTCTTTTTATAGATTTACAATTAATTAGTAAATAAACCTTCCAGCAGATGGTATATCAGAGGAATAATGCCCACAACACAGAGATTGTCCGAAAAATTCACATTTTTATAAATTTTGAGGACAATCTCTCAGCAGTGTGCAAAGAAAGTAGTGTCCGATAGCCCAGGGCTAGTGTATTTTGCTTTCAGACTAGTGAATTCTGTTTTTAACTTGCCCGACAGGCAAGCGATGTCTTTTGAGGATTTCGAATAACAGAAGAACTGTGAAATCAATTGTGTTAGTCAAAAAGTTTTTGGGGCTGGTTGAAATGACGTCTGGGCTAGTAAATTCTAGCTTCAGCTTGCTCAAATGGCAAGCTGTAAAAGTAATTTTCTTTGCACCCCTCTCAGCCAAGGGAATTATCCTCTGATATTCCAGGAAACCAGAAAGGAGTTTTTATACATCATTTACTTCTTTTTATGCAAGAAAAAAGAAAAACAAGTGGTGAGCGTGTGTGCAAGTGATGCAAACAAGTACAGTGATTGGTGGAATTTTTACCTTTTTAACACTGTGATTGGACCAGAGCTTGACATGCTTTCTTCTATCTCTGGGATATAATTAGCTTTAAGAGCTATACTGTAAATCTCAGGACATATAAAGTTGATGTATGCATATATGCAACGCCCCATAGATCAAAACTCAAAAACCCAGGGCTTTTAGTTTATATTTTACTAACTGCATTTGTTAGAAAACTACTCAAAAAAGCGTTTCTACTGGATCAAAAAAGAGAAACCATCAATGTCACTGTCACTGCAAGGGCTAGAAAAGAAATTACAGCCATGAAAGACAGAATTTGAAAAATTTGGAGCAGTTGAAGGATGTACATTTGAAGTGGACTGTTGGCAAACCTGGCTTTGTTGCTGTGGATTGAGTGCACTGAAGAATAAGTCAGAGAAAGAAAAACTAGAACTAATGAGGCCCAGCTGTAAGGATAAGTTGAACTGACCTGAATTTTTTTGAGTTATAAATCAACTGCCAATTGCAGATGACTCAAACTGTTGCTCTATAGTTGGTCGTGTACTAGTTGTACCACTTGATCAATTTTAAAATTATCGCTTGCGTGGCCTGTTAAGGCAAACAAAGGGCTTAATTTAAACACTTTGTAGTATTCTTTTCTAAGCGTATGTCGACATAAAAAAAACTGTATTCAAGTTTTCTATAGTGATGCATTATTATTAATTGTTAGTTCTTAAGTTTTGCTTTTGTATTTTGCAAAACAGCTTTGCAACTAGTTCAAAATTTACTGTACCAGTATCTTTCAAAAACAAGTTTGGTTTTCCTCAGCTTAACCCTCTAAATAGATAGAATTATATGTCAAACCTTTACAAAACATTAAAAGAAAATAAATAATGTAATGAATTGATATACATGTAACAGGTGCTAAACAAGACGTAAGAAGGTAATTAACACATGTAAAACTATGATTAGAATTTGCTCAGCTTTGGACCTATTTAAAATGACTATTATAGTTATAAAAAAATATTTGTTAGGCATTCGAAACTTGTGAGCAATCCGAAGATATTCAGCACATGTATTTGGTGGGGTAGAAGATGACGTAGCAACGACGTTTTGGGGTAGTTGTGGGAAATTTTATTTAGGCTAAGATAGTTGTTAATTTACAACTCTAGTTTGGTCCTTAAATGTACAATATTTTTCATATTGTCAAGGGGTTAAGGTGTCAAAATTTCTTAATGGAAATTAAAAAGGTATGTTTTCAACAAGGAACTGGTCATTAAAGTACAGGTGGGTCACCGTTTTCATGCACACAAAAAGGGGTGGGCTTAGGAAAAGCCATGCACTGGGTGGGGCATGTACGGTTTTTGCACATGTGCATATAATGGTGTCTTGACAATCTGGAGGTAAAGCTGGGAAATTTATTGACGGTAAAAGAAAAAATTGTAATTTTATTCTTTAAGAAAATATCCACACCCCACCACAAAGGGAATCAGTTAAAGGATTCTATAATCCCAGGCAATTCAAACTTTCTTTCATCCAAACTCTGTAATTTTGTTTTTTTCTCTAATCTCCCCTCCATAATTTCCTATTTCCTCTGTGGGTGGGGTATAGATATTTCCTGGAACTACACCTTCTATAAATAAAAGGGAAATCTTATCCATAAAAATGACTGAACAGGTATGATTCTCTTTGGTTATTAATGAAACATGCTAAATGCACATATAATTATTCCAGATCATTACAGTCAAGTATTTCAACAAATCTTAATCTCATACAATGATAAAAATGCACAAACAAGACTTCAAACAGTATTCTTCAAGTACATGCAGTTCCCTGCTAGCAGAGGTCTCTCACGACGAGGCAACCTCTGCTAGCAGTAAAACTGTAGCTGAACCCCCAGGAGCATTTGAAAACAATAGTTCATGCAAAATTTGGGGGGCAAACAGGGTGTATTTGGGGGATTCGAAAATAGAGAAATGAGACATGCAATACCGATCAAGACAATTTTTTGGAGACTCGAACTGACTTTCATTCAAACTGAGGGTGTTGTTCAACATATCGTTGCCACATACTTGCCCTGTATTCAAACAAATTTATGCATAGCAATCTACTGTATTAGGGACTGGCTATAACGTACAGGGGGAGGGGGTACGCTGCTAAAATCTATTACTTGTACGTCTTCTTGATGTGATCTTAGCTTTATGTACTAGGGATGGGTGATTTCGTTTTGTTTGTCTCAAAGGGTATGGTGTTTGGAGCAGGCTGGTGCAGTACCTCGGTCTTGCTGAGACTGATAGCCCTAAAGCTTTCGACGCCTCCTAGATTTGTTGATCTGCAGGTTGCTGTCCTTGTGTGCCAGAAGGCCACAGTCGTCCGCAATCAGTTGGTGCCGGCACTCACTGCGTTTACGTTCATACGCTCAGGAGATCAAAGAAGGAACCATCCAGGCGGTATCTGATACCCACCATGTCCTGTACAGCATGTCCCAGCATGCACTTTAAGGAGAGGTTAAACAGGTCTGGGGCCAGCTCTGTTTCACTGCAGTTGTAAAGGCGAAGGCGGCTGACTGGTCGCCGCTGCAGAGAACCTGTCCTGTCATTCTGTCATGAAGCAGCCGGATTCGGCCTCTCAAGCTTCTTTGGGTGGCCGGATCTCTCCAGGACCGTCCAGGGGGCCTCCCTGTCACTGTATCAAAGGCTTTAACAGATCTATAAAGACAGAGTAGAGGGCGTTGTTTTGTTCAATGCACTTCTCCTGCACCTGCCTGACGACAAATATCATGTCCACGGTGCTGCGCCCCGGTCTGAAGACACCTTCTCCTCTGAGAGACTTCTTTCGGAGACCCTGATCAGTCGGTTCAGGCAAATGCGGGCAAAGATCTCGCTACAGAAAGAAGTAAAATGTCCCTGTTGTTTCCGCAGTCGGACTTGCTCCCCTTATTCTTGTGGAAAGCAACGATGAGAGCATCGCGAAAGTCTTTAAGCATGATATCTTCGCTCCTATAGTTTGCAGAACATCATTGTAATTAAGCCTCCAGTGCGTTGGGGCCCCCAGCTTTGAAGATCTCAGCTGGGATACTGTCTTTTCCTGACGTTCTGTTGGAGGTCATGGCGGAGAAGACTTTATTGACTTTGTCAATAGTTGGAGGCTGATCAAGTCCCTTGGTCTTTCATTTTCATGAGTTCTGCCAACACTCTGGAACATAGATCTTTGAATTTGTACCTCTTTGGCGTAGACGATGGTTCTCTCTGCCACTTGGCATAATATGCTTTGTTCTTGGCATCCAGTCCTGCCGAGATGGAATCATGATTCTCGACGAACCAGTCCTGGTGTGACCGGGTTTTTGGTCCTAGCACTTAATGGTTTTTAAATCCCTTAATAGCCTTGCTCCTGAGTACCTAAGCTCGAAATCTATTGCTCCATCCAATACCACTTCATACACTTTTCGAGATTCGGTAAATAAACTAACTATTCCACAGCCACACACTAATTATGTCCGTAATAGTTTTCGCTACAGTGGTGCTGTTCTGTGGAACAGTCTTCCTGAAACTTAAAGGCAAGCACAATCCCTAAGTAATTTTAAGTCACTTTTGCACACTTATTATAATATCAAGTAACGCACGGCATTCAGGGAAAACGATCTTTTTTTTTCTCGTAATGTTTTAATACTCTGTTTAGCGAAACCCAGTAAGTGTAATTAAGGTTTTTTATTTTTTTTATATCTCATGCCTGATGAATCTGTACAACCGTGCATAAATAAAGATTACTTAGTACTTACTTAATAACAATCGATCTCGAGTTATGGTGTGAATTCATCAACCGTCCTTACCTTACGATCACACAACGGCGACGTCCATGAAAACGTCGCTGAATTATAGACTCCGCATCCTTTCAAACCATTTCGCGATTATCCCGAGTCGCCCAGTTACTTGAAAGAAGGGAATTTATGTTGGAGCTAAAGAGAGGGAGCGGCGCCCGAGTTCAGACAGAGATGGTAGAATTTATCGTCTTGCCGTTCCCGTCCTCACAAAAAGTTAAAAATTGGTCACTTCACGTCGTTGTCGTGCAGGCCGGGAGAACCAAGAAATTGACAAAAAAGCGTGATACACGTGCAGAGTTGTTGTTTTGCTAACTAAACCTGTCGTTTTTTTACGCTGCCGTTGCTGTTGCCGTCGTAATTCAGTTCATAAGGTCCCTAGTGACTACATAGGACGATGTATATGGAGATCGAGCTTTTCGATCAGACGCGCCTGCATTTTGGAACGATCTCACTTTAGATGTGACGAGCTCCCCGTTTGTGGAATCTTTTAAGAGTGGACTTAAAACATTTTTTTATTCATTTACTTTGAATGTTTGCAGTTTTCTAGCTTAATATTTTCTTACTTGTTATTACTAAAAGAGCATTGAGATTTAATGTGATGCGCTAGAAATAAATTATTGTTATTATCAGTATCATTATTACAAATCATTTAGAACTTATTAAGAAAAACCTTATTCACCTCTAGTTAAGTATGCGCTGTGAGTAGGACTCATTATGGGTATTTCCGACGAAATCGAGGTCGTGACGGTTGCTATTAATGAAATGAGGATCTTAGAGAGTAAAGAGAAGATTGCATTGCCATTCTGATCAAGTTTGACAACGGTGGCTAAGAAATCTGTCAGATTCAGAGTTTTTGTCAGTGCGTATTAGACTTTTTTATTTTATTTTCTAGTATCCGTCATCGTCGTCGTCATGGTTGCTTGAACTGGATAGTAGCGTTACCAAGCAAAAAAGTTATTGATGTACGACGGAAATGACGAAAACGACTTCCACATGTAGCCATAGAGAGGCTCATTGGTTTATCAACTCTGAGTTCTCTCTTTTACTGTGCTCGTTTCCGCAGGGACACGAATTTCCTGATCACCCCTCACTCGCAATAAAAAGACAGACTACAATAACTTAATTTAAAATACCTGGAGTGGGCTTCTGACATAGAAAGGAGTCAGGGCTGTTGTTTATTTGGAGTGAGAAAAATGTTTTTGTGTGTTACTCAGGAAACACTTTGTAACAGCAGTGTAGTTGTACGGTAGTCTATCAGTTCAACAAAGGGCATTTGAAATCCGGCAGCTGATCAGGTTAGAACTGATAGAAATCTTCCCATGTTTCAGAAAACAGGGACATGGCATTTCTAAGGTGGGCATTGAATGACAAATGTAACGGAAAGATTTACAGCTGTTTACAACTTCCTAACCATTACAGTGATTTTCGTGCCACGCATCATGTTCTATTTTTTAAAGGAAACGCTTTGTTTTTCTAGATTTATCAAAAGTATGTATTTCCGCCGAAGGGTACAATAGTCTCCAAGAAACCAGAATTTTGCTTGGTCTATGTTCTGTGGTTTACAAGAGTATCTTTTCTTGTGTTAATCACCACGTTTTTCTTTTTTGAGTACTTCCTGACGATTGTCTGCAATCTCAACTTCAAATACGCCCTGATTCTTTAGGGACAACGCCATTCTCTTGTAATGGGTGGCAAAATGTCACGGGATTGGGTGTTCCTGCCATTAGAGAAACATGCCTTTTCATCATAGACAAGTAATGAGAAGCAGTAAAAATTTTAAACGTCAACTTTTTGGGAAGTCTTCTTGACATTATTCCATAAACCAAGATTTCAATTAACCTAATCTGAATTCAAATCATTCCGTACCCAAGGGTAATTTGTTATTTTTCCTTTTCTAATCAACTCCCAACAGCATGCAAAATCTTTTAATTAACTTATCTGCAAGCATGTCATACTATTCATAATAATAGCTTCTTATTCTGTCTAACTTGTAGTTGTAATTTAGGGATTAACGTTTTAATTTATTATTTTGTATGTTATTTACGAAATCGCCAAAGTTGTTAAGCCTGTTCTAGCCTATTGACGCTATTCAATACTGCAGCCTGTATCTGGCTAGCAACGACGCATCTGTCGCCCAAAAAAATGAAAAACTGTGAGTAAATAAGTGACTAAAAATAGAATTAAAACAAGCCAACACGTTCTCAAAAATATGCTGACTGATCAGTTATTACTGTCATCTAAATAATTTTACTTTCAATTCTGCTTAATTGTCAAAGCTTGTGGTGGAATTATAGACTGACTGAATATTCTCCCTCGATGCGCCTTTTTCCGTTCGCTCCTCAATGAATGACCGATGACTAGTACAACCCCAGTCAGCATGTCCTCTTACGAAAACTCTGTGTTGCCAGTCTTTTATTGGGCGGATTGGTCCAGATTCATCAAAATAAGTCCCTGCAAGTGCCCACCAAGTTTCAAGTTTTTTAAAAAGACCCTGTAAAGCTTAAATTTACTGGTTATACCGAATCTTTACACGAACCTTTTCAGGCTAAAATTTCCCTACTGTATTTTGAAAAATCTATACGTTTCACTAGTACATGTATGTTATTCTAAATTCATGTGATCGAGGTTTCACAGTACGTTTACATAAATACTCATTTGGTATGCAGCAATTACAAATCTTTATAATTATGGGCTGAATATCACATAATTCTATCAGCTACAAGGAACGTCTTTCTCAAATTTGTTCTTGAATTTGTTTCGGCTTAAATCTGGCATAAACCTTCGTCACGAAAGATCGCCGTTATTGATTTTTTTTTTTTTTTGCTTATTTTGCAGGATAAGCTTCAACTCTCACTTCTGCATTGAAGGGATGCCTGCGACAGTCGTCTCGACCTAAGGTTGCTCCTCGCCACTAGGCCGGAATGTTTCTATTTCGCAAAAAATTCCCTAGCGGCGAAGATAGACCCTGTATTCACAAGCGATTTTGAGGGGCAGCTTTCCTTTTTAAGTCGGTGAAATTACAACAACGTAAAATAGGCTAGACGAGAAAAACAAGTGTTATCAGGTCTGTAAAATATGGTTTTTGCTGGGATTTTAAAATAGACATCTTTCAGCTCTTTGAGGCTTGACGTGAAAATGCAACCAGCCTCGGTGCAGTGTAATGCTTGTACCCTTGAACTAGTAGGAAGCCAGTGATATGTCAAGAATGAAGTCGGATGGCTAAAAATCGATAATACAGTAGAACCTCGATAATTCGAATTCTTTGCTACGTCGAACTGTTTTTCGTTTCCCTTCAAAGTCCGAGTTACCGGGGTTCTACTGTATCTTTGATAAGATGATTGGTGGTTCGGGTCTTAGCCAATCACATTTCCGTATCGAACTGGATGTTACCAAAACGGGGAGCCGGGAGCGGGGAGCGTGGGCGGGCAGGGGAAATGGAAGGGGAACGGGGAAAGGGAAAATAAAAAAATGGGAACAAAACCTAACTAGCAATTTAGCCCTATCCAGTTCTCTGTTTGGTTTTCATTTTTCATTTTCCAGTTTCTGTTGCTTTTCCCTGATCCTCCGTTTTCGTAACATCCGTATCGGCCTGATCTCTTAGCCTTCGATTTTGAATAAATGGGAGAGTCTGAGAAGCGTGTTGTCTCCCTTAAATAACCGCCGTACCTTATCAGGAGCCTTGGAGAGAGAGAAAAGGAAAGGGTAGAAATAGGATTTATGCGCAAAATCATTGTGTAATGCAACACAATTTGTCCGTTCTTACCCGTGCGTATTATATTATCGCTAATTTGCTTTTGGTTAAAGATGATGGTCAAGTTGTAAAAGCGTCTTTAAAACCCTCCCTTGCAGGGATATTTAATGTAATCTGTATGTTATGTTTATGTCATAATGGGAATTATAAGAATTAAAACTCGAATAACACTTAAACCAAGCAAAAGCTCATTTCCTCCTGTTTGACTGATGAAATTAGACTACACTCAAGAAATGCATTAAAAAATCAATAATCTCTTTGGCTTGTCTGGTGAATTGTTTTGGCTCATTTTTTCGTGTTTACCAATCACATTCTACAAACGTTCTAAATCCCTTTTAATCTTTTGCTCTGAAAGAGTTCTCTAGGCGCCATCATTCCTATTTGTTAATTTTGACAGTAGTAATCGGTGTCTAGACATGGTAGTAAACCTCACCCATTGTCCTGGGGCAATTGGTAATGAAATATTATTTTAATAGTTCTGGTTTTTGATCTGTTAGACATGTAATTATCCATTGTTTCTTTAGTTCCAACAACATTGCTCTGCTTAAAATAGTAAGTTCTAATCTTATTCTAAATTTAATTTCCTTTTATAGAACCTTCAGTTCTCAATTAATCACTTTTGAGACAAACAGGCATTTGGACGAGACTTCGGGGTTTAGCGTGGTTCGAAAATTTGAATTTTAGCTACCGTGTGTAGGTAGTGATAGTGCTGTGTCATTTTGTAACAAATGTTTTAAACTAGTAAACAAAGGTACAAAAACGCAGACTGAAGTGTAATATCGAGGCATAAAATTAAATCTTGAATTTTATGTCAATGCTGAGTTTTTATTGAGCAAAAGCAGCCGTTTCTTCTCGTTTTTTTCTTCTCTTCTCGTTTCTTCCTTTTCTTTTCAACTTCTAGAACATTTTTATTCTTACATTTTACATTTCTTATACGTGCGTCGAATGTGGTAAAGACGTGATGTCTTATTTTGCGAGTAGTTCAAGTTATGCGAACACATTCCTAGTCTCGGCATTTCCAGTTTCCTCAAAAAAAAAAGCCGTTTCAATCCACCGTGGAAAAAAACGTCATTGGCAACTTTTGTAACATATTTTTTTGGTTATGATTGTAAACGGTATCGCATGTAATTTGACAGTACAATTATAAAAAAATTTGTTTCCGTCAAGGTGGATAGTATGCTTTCCACATTTCATGCATTTTAACAAGCTTTGACAACGCTAAAATTTCACTCTTTGTCATTTTCAAAACCTCAAATTTGGTGTCTTTTAATTGCGCTTCTTTGAGAAGTTAAGCAAAAGTCACGATTTCAAGGAAGTACTACAATTTATGGGCGTAAATAATATTAATATAATTAGGCCGGCAATAAAATGCTACTTTCAAAATATTTCTTGTCAAGTGCTTGTTTAATTATTGAACAAAACAATTGTTTTTACATCTTTGAACTCTGTTGAAAAATACTGGATTAAACGAAACAATATTAATATTTCAAAAATTTTATACATTATCGCGCTATTTTTGTCGCGGGTGTGTTAAATCGTGAACTGTGTTGTGACGTTGAAACACTATTCAAAAAGAGGTCTAATTTGCAGTATGTTATATAAAAGGTTCCACGTACAGCACATTTATACAGATCAGCGCCCCGCCACGTGTCTGCGAGAGAATGTTTTATATGTTGAAATGTGTTAAAAAATGCTGTTAAGTAGAATTTTCTATTATTTATACTTTCTTTCTCACAGATAGGGATGTTTTAGTTCTGGCGAAATAAGCGTTAAACGTAAAAATGAGATAAAATGTTTAGAATGGAGACGCGTCTGTCGGCAGAGGAAATGCAACACAAACCAAATTAAACTAACTTTAACAAATGAGATAACTTCTGACCAACCTAAGTTTCAACAAAGTAAGACTAAACAATTTTCATATTTGTCTTTCATTTGTTGAAAGTAATCTTGTTTACAACGAGACAGCAATTCTAGTTCAGTTGTGAAGATTGGCATCTTAATACTGAATCTTTGACGTGGTATGGAGGTGTAGCGAGTTTTATCCCTCTAAAACGCTGGTAAGACTTGCTTTGTTAACCTTTTTGCAAGATATCGCTTTTTCTCCGTCATGAAAGTTTAATTCAGTTGTAACCTAGAGTTAAATGTTGGTTAAGTGTTACGAGCTAAAGTACATCAATCTTTCTTGCAGGTGTAAGAAACCGGGCCTGACATTGCGTGAGAAACACTGATCAACATTAAGGACATTTAAGCTTGAATAATGTTGCTATTGGTTTAATCGTGTTTTATTGCTTAAAATTTTTCTTTAATCCGCCAGCAACATACTTATAAACAGGAGGAAAGCTGACCAAGAACCCACCACTCTTAAAGTCTGTTTCCGGCAACACAAAGTTCTAACCGTGGAGAGTGAAAAGTGTCCAGGCGTTTGTTTCTTTTTCATCTTCGGAAACAACACAATTTTGAACAAAACGCAGCCTTAACTTCTTAACGAGATTCATGTTCAGTACTACAAATAAACTTCTAGTGTATCTAACGTGAAGGGTCCATTTTCACGTTACAATAGTCGTCTCTCTGTGAGCCTATAAATGGAGCTCTTTTTTAAAATAATGTTGTCTTTTACATTTTAAAAACGAAGTTCTATTCGTAATTATATTAGCCACAGAATTTCCTGCGAAGAAGTTAAACGGATTTAATCAAGAGAGAATGAGGTTTAATACAATATGTATGTTTTTGCGAGTTTAGATCGGTTGTCAAGGCCTGAATTGATATCCGGTGTGTATGGATACACCAAAAAAAAGTTGGATTCGCTATTGTAATATGTCCATAGATGATTGGTGAGTGGGGATTAATTATTTTCAACGTGTCTGTAAATTGTGTATCTTGACACGAAATCTTTTTGTATTCATTAGAAGGCAATTGTAAACAGCTGCAAGTCTGATAACGAACATTGTTTAGCTTGATAGGCGGGTTTTTTTTCTGAAGCAACGTAGAACGGGCTGTTTGAAGTACGAAATAACAATTTGGCAATGCTGATTCTTTTAAAAGAAATCGAAGAATATCTTCAACTATCACCTTGCAATAAAAAATCAACCTCCTCTTTAAAGATGTCAAGACTGCTTTCTAGATACAAGAGCCTGAATATTGAATGATAAAAGCCTGTCCACCAGACGCCATTTCGTCTTTTTCAGACAACCCATTGTTTGTAATAATATCTTCGCTTGGGGCACAGAGAATCTTCCAGAAAAACATACGTCTGGCTGTCAGTAAATTTCTTGTTCAAACTTTTTGGATCTTGTATGGCGACATGTTAAGTTTACCAAAGTCAACATGGTGCTTCCAATCCATCAGTTTCCGTTATAATTCTTCGACTAATAAAATCGCCGACAAATAATCCAGCGGCATATTGTACAGCACAATGACCACTGCAGACAGGGTTTGTTTCTTTCAAGCGAGTTTTTATTTCAAAATTACCATTTATTTCTTGCCTACAAATATTCTCTTTTATCTACAGAATTTAAAATTAAATCATCTATATTACACTTCGTAATCCAGGGCTTGTAAGTACTTAGGGAATTTGCCCCCTTGGAACAAAATTAAATTACAACGCCTTTGTATTACAAAAATCTGCAAATAGAACGAACCTTTCGTAACACTTAGTGTTAAACCTAGACAACCAATTTTGAGACCTAGTTTTCCATTGGACTGCTATTAGCAGGCCAATGCTGTCGCAAACAAATCAACGGCTCAAAATATTACTAGAATAGTTAAACACAGTATTTCATACTGTATAATTCGCCACACACAACACGCTCAGCACACCAAACAAAAACCACATAAAATTTTTGTGTTTTGACACCAGAATTTGTTTTAGAATCCTCACTTGTTTCGGTTTAAAAAACGTCGTACACTCTGTTTATATACAAGTTAAGACTTAACAGTAATTCGAGTAGCGAAGTTCCTTCGCTTGTTCCTTTCTATCGAGCTGATAGGGTCGTTAAAGCTAAGGCCGCGTCGATTTCTCGGTAGTTCGTTGCCTCTACGCCTCTGCTGTGGAGACAAGCATACAACAATAATATCAATATATATGAAATACATTCGGCTCGGCAAATACAAACCAGAGGAAAAAATAAAGGGCCCTTTTTGTGTCGCGATAAGAACTACTGTCTGAAGTAAAAATCGCCCCCAAGCCACTGGTCAAACTCACTAATTTTGGTTGTGTTCTGTAGGGATTTCGTGCAAGACTCTCGATCTCTAAATGACTTTAACTCAAGGGAGGATGTTTTGTTTTTTCTCAGTGGTTAAACATGTGTTTCAGTAGCAACACCGCCTAAAACCGCTTGTTCCAGACAGTTTAACATATGTTTCTTACTTGATGTCTTTCAGGAAATAGTTAACATACACGAAGAGGATGTCATTAAAATCTCACCTTGTTGAAACTGGACTGTAAACTCGCGCTGTTTCCTCTCGTTTACAATTCTCTGTTATATTTTCTACAGGCGACCTAGAACATCCCTGCGATGGTATTGTGCTTTCTTTCTTCTCTGTTTTAAGGAGAGAAGGCGTTGAATTTCGAAGTACAGAACCTACAATTAAAGAGGAAAAGTGAAAACAGACGGTTAACCCTTGTGAACATGAAAGAAAAGCTTAAATTCCGGCATGGAAACCTATTAAAAACCAATAGCTTCAAGGAGCGTCGCCTTGTTACCTAGGGTACGCATTTTCAACAAGCCTTAAAACGGAAAATGTTACCACAACCCGCCGACATCTTGGATCAGTTGAAGCTATGTAGCTATGGGAATTTATACTTCTTTTCGACCAGTAGCTTTTAGCGCTTTTTGTTCTCTTTAAACTCCCTGTCTGTGCACATCTTTGATGATTATTAATTTTACCTGAGTGTGTTTTCATAACACTTGAAGTCGATACAAATTACTCTTCGACCCAGAGTAGAAAAGAAACCAAAGTATTGAAATAAATGCCGCGCTTCACACTTAAAAAATGAAAGAGAAATAAACGAATACTCAGTGGAAAGTCTGTTTGTGGGAAGTGTTAAACGCTGTTAGTATGTTATGGCAAAATGAAATTACTAACTCATCTATAATTGAAAGGCAACATGCTACCAGTATTCCAGGTTCGTTAGTGTTGTTCCAAAAGATAACGTGTCAATTGACACCAATTTTTGTGAATAGAAAGTCCAAAAAGATGGATTTTCTACTCGGCAAAAGTCGCTTGTGTACTACATACAATACATCAAACACAAACTTATAAAACACAATTGATCAACCAATCCAGCCGGGTTAGGCCGGAATCTAGAAATA
Source organism: Porites divaricata (assembly GCA_038088405.1). Classification (NCBI taxonomy): domain Eukaryota; kingdom Metazoa; phylum Cnidaria; class Anthozoa; order Scleractinia; family Poritidae; genus Porites; species Porites divaricata. Next base: position 3,361,075 of record JBBMOI010000021.1, read on the forward strand.
TTTTTCATTATAGACATAGCGCGGTTATTTAAGACAAAGGCAAGTCATTTTTTATTGAAATACCAATACCCTATTACCATCATACAATACGAACATCGCGCAAATTTTTCATACACACACAACGTGAATGATGGTCTAAGTTCGACGAAAAACACAGTTTTTGTTTTCATTCCCTTTAATAATCGACGCCTCGCCAAGCCTCACCCGACCAACAGTTGGTTCAGTTCCATTCTATTGAATGAAACACCTCTCGGTTGTAAGCGACCGATTCTACTGCATGCCAACCTGGCTTACAATACTAGTTTGCCGCTACGTTGGCGTTTCTATCCAATGAAAATCTTCCTAGTACTATTTGGTCGAAGAAATTGTCCAACTGCACGCAAGAAATTCTGTCCCAACTAGCAAGATTTGTGACGAGGGGCCAGTCGCAAAATTATATCTTTCTTGGTTTGAAAACGGTGATCTTTTTAGTGTTAACTTAAAACAAAAGTGGAAATTTGCCATTCTTAGTCTCCAAATCAAAGTTCACCGCGTCTGTGATAATGCCGATTGATATCTTTGTAGCGAAGTCTCGATCCCTAAAGCCCCTTTGCAATTCGATATAGGCAGGTATAGAGTATAGAATAATTAATCAAGAAAACCAAAAAACCAAATTCAGTTTGCTAATCCCGGTAAAATCTGTAGACTTGAAAATCAATGCAAGGCTTTCAATGAAGAGACAAGTTACTGTAATGATTATTTCGCAATTGCACGAAAGTTAATCTTCGCTAGAGAAGAAAGAGAAAGAAATGTAATTAACTAGAGTCAAAAGAGGTCAGGGAAGGCTTAGCACAGAACGAAATCCTTGAACAAACGAACTCGCTGAGAGGCAACTGAAAAAACATTGAAGTTCGAAGCTTAACGCGTGAGAAAAATCGAAAAGAAAAAAAAAACAGGAGATTAACCAGAAAGAAATGTTCGGGAGCTTTCATTTGTGGCCCTAGTGAAAAGTTCGTACCACAGGCAAAAGTTACACGAACGTAGCTTGTCCAGGGCTTTGTCTGTGGATCGAAGCTTACAGTGGGATTTGTGAACATTTACCTGAAACAATAAGTGAACTTTCTGTAGAGGTCTTTTGCGGAGGTGTCGAAGGAGGAGTTTCACAAGGAGTTGGGCTGATATTCACTACGTTTATAGGCGTGTTGTGAAAGCAACCATCCACCCATTTTCGAAGACTTTTAACGGGTGAATCTTCGACGGTTGGCTCAGCGCTTGTTACACACTGGACAGACCGTACTGCTTGAAAGCGAATCACCGGGTTCGTCGTCGTTTTGCTAGGTAAACTGTCCACTGTGTTTAAGTTAAAAGTGTTCTTGGTTTGTTGTTGAGTTTCCACATTCGCTTGAATGTTTTCCTTTCTTTCTTCCTTGTCACTTTGTTCTGTTAAACAAATAAAATTAAGAGGGAATTCTTTTTAGTTTAAACGATTTTAAGAAGGCAACACTAATTTAATAGTCACTTTTCCACCAACCCTTCCAGACAAAAATCATCATAATGGATATTGGTAAAATGTTTTCTTTGTTGTAGAAAAAAATAATAAAAATATATTTACTTGATAACACTTGACAAATAACATTTTTGATACCGCCTGCAAACACCACATTATCTCGAAAACATGCACTGTATATTGCATTTCCGATTTTCCAATTCCACACGTTTTAAGCATGTTAAATAAGCCATATTCCACTTACGCCTATTTTAAGACGGTGTAGACATTCACTCTTTAAGACGCTGACAAAACACGCCTTTAAGCCAAGAGCTAATCCTTGATAAGTTTTAACTCGTGGTTACAAGCGAGATTTTTGGTGAAATCAGTTTAAGAATATGTTTAATGTACAATACCTTTGATGACAGTTTGATTTTCGTCTTTACTATCGCAAAGTTTGTCATCCTCGCAGCTGTGATCCTCGTCTGAGTCACTTGCTCCTTCATCATCGTCCATTCCGTCCTTTTTCTCGCCACAGCGATTTCTCGGCGACCAGGTCATCTTATTTTCCTTCTTAAGTCTTCGCCTTGCGTTTGCAAACCAAGTTGAAACTTGAGTTAATGTCATCTTTGTTATAATAGCAAGCATGATCTTTTCGCCTTTAGTAGGATAAGGGTTTTTTCTGTGTTCATAAAGCCAAGCCTTAAGAGTACTCGTCGTCTCCCGTGTGGCATTTTTTCTCCTCGCGCCCGCTGCAGCCAGATCGATTGGCGAAAACCTACAAAACATAAACCTGCTTCAGCTAGTGTTTGGGAAACAAGGAACCATCCATTTGTTGTTTGCTTACAAAATTGATTATTTTCAACTGCATCAGTATATTGAAATGATTGGTGAAAAAACGTATCTATAGTTAAGCTCTTCCGCTACAACTGCCCACAAATTAAGAGAGGTTTACCTAGCCGGTCGCTTCAAAGGTAAGAAATCAGAAAACCTTTCAAATGTAACTGAATACATTGAATGGGTTTGCTAGATGCAGTCACACGCACACGAGGCGCTTTAATAGCTTTCTGAAGTGGTCAAGTAAGTAACGGCATATACACACACACACGCCGTTAATTTATTTACCTTTCGCCCAGTCTTGGGCAAGCTGTATGAGAATGAGGGTCAAATCCGTGTACATCCAGAGGATGTCGAGCAGACGCTTGAAAATACCAGGAATCTCGCCATTCTTTGATATCGCACGGTCGAGCCTGTTGCCAACATATAAACCAAAAAGAAAAATGAGGCGAGAGAAGCGACCTAGTGGATCGATTATAGCTTCAATTAACTTAATGAAGGGGGGAAACTCTTAAGTTGTACTTACACAAGAGAATGCACAAGCAATAAAGAGAGGCAAATAGGGGAAAAGGCGATAAAAATAACCAGGGTATAAATTGAGTGAGAATCGGACAGAATAAAAAACCGACAACTCACCAAGGGTGAATAGAAAGCAGACAGGTCCGCAGCACCTATTGTGAAACCAGCGTCGCTGAATGTAGGTCTTGGAAGCAAATTCACAGGCATTGTAGAAATTCTATGTTGTAGAACTCTATCTAGCTGACAAGGACACAAGGAATGCGTTGATATGCCATCGTGTATAGGCGATCGAACAGAATCACAACACGAAGCAGTGTGTGCACCCGGAATCATCAACTGCAAAATGCGAGCGACACGAGTTACACAACATGTCTGGTTTACATGGAGATGAAATTTACATTCGAATGTTTCATCGCATCGAATGCGTTCGACTGCCCGAACAACTGAAAAACACGAAAGTCTTACCTGTGGAGAATATGTACAACCGAGTTGAGCTGGACAAGCTATCTTCGTTGCGGTAGAGTTTGCCATCAAGTGACTACGGTCAATCAGCAAAACAGAGATTCAAATTGAACCACTCGAAACGTAAATAAATTAAACAAGGAAGAAAAAATGCTATGTTATTTCTTGGCCCGAGACAGGCCGGGTGACTTAATGGCTACTAACTTGTAGCAGTGACGAGTCGATCGAGATCTCAGCAACGTAGTACTGTACACATAGAGCAAATCAGTGAGGGGAGATCAGACTCTCTGTGCACAACACAATATCTTCCATCGTTTCATCTTGTAGTTTCCATAAGCACTACCGTCAGTTTTGACACTTTGTGACACAGCCTTAGCTGGTCGAACCAATCGAATTAAACGGGGAACAAGATTTGTATTGAAAACGCGAGAAAGTGATTGGCAGATCTTGACTTGTTAACTAGGCTAACATTTATTATTGTCTATTGCCAACATGGAAATCGACACGGGTGACAGGGAAAACCCGCCCCACTGGGTGTTTTTGTGGAGCTTTGCTCCGCCCAAGTGGGTGCTTATAGGTAGCTGTTGTGTCTCATAACAGTGATTGCTGATCAACCGCTTGAAGCTAATGATTGCACCGGCGTAGGACGTTAGATTGTTCTGGTTATTATCGGTACTATGAATGAGATTGTACACCATTCAATGCCCCGACATGACATCTCAAAGGAAAGCGCAGTTGCGGTGGCCTTTGCCAAAGAACGTGCTTATTGCTTCTGGAGCTGTGTTTATTCTGTAGCTTTACACTTTCGACAGCGCAAATCAGTAGCGAACGCTGCACCATGTGCAGTGATTGTCTACGGTTCTCAGACTTTTCGAGACTTTCAACTGATAGTCACGCTTTTTCTCGTTGCTCCGTTCCTATCAACACATTTTCCTGACGTTTTCGTTTGCGTCGAAAGCAATATAACAGCCTATGGCAGTCTTATCGCGTATTTCACAACCTTCGTTGTTCTTCTGGGTGTTCTGTTGTTCGAGGAAGTGAGGCGCATTTTTCATCAATTCGTGCAAAGAACAATATTTACGACGGCAATTCGTGCCAAGATCGAAGCTAAAAATATAACCCACTACAGCTGAGGTCGCCACTATTTTATCGCCTCAATTTTTCTGGCAACATTGCAGATTTTTTCCGATAACGTAAGCACGGGAAACATCTACAGCTGGCTAAAGGCTGACATGACAAATAAATTGAATTTTCGTCGTGCGGTTAAAGAATTGATTGATGTCGGTCTGTAAAACATGCATATACATGTATTTAGATGTAATTCAATCGATTATATGACGATTAACAAGTCCAGGTCACACAATTAACTAGCAATTGTTCGAGAAGCTTGTAATACATCTAAATTGTCGTTGTGATGATTATTTGAGGAAACCAAATTATTTGGATCGCCCAAGACAGCGCTGATGTTGGTTAGCAACACAAGGCGAGCGGAAACTTGCCGGCTTGTACTCGCAAAGACAAAAAAAACAAACTTGCGTTTTGACAGTGACCTTAGTACTTGGATTTAACAATTAAGTCTATACCCGCAGTGTCTGTTCCTCTTGTATTCATGTTGTTTATATTTCTAAAAACAATAAGCTACAAGATAATGATGTCGTTTGACAAGTCGACCACGTGGGTTTCTCACCATTGAAACAACACCGTTTTTCACATCATCTAAAACGCTTCAAAAGCCAAATTTTCAAGCTCTGAATTAGAGGAAATTTTCCTAAAACGCAATGAACTTAGTGCTGAATGAGTTCAAAAGGCTTTTGTGTGTTTATCTCTGAGGTGTGAACATCGTCTACAAGATGTCTACGTTTTATGGTAATATGTCCGTTTTTGCAACCATAATAACTAAGTGTTTGCATTTGAAGGCCATCCGCACGGAAATCTTTGCTATTACAACCTTGCTTAATCTACACAAATCTCTCGGCTGAAATATCGTTAGTCATGAAACGAGCTATTTTCTCTTCATTTTTAGGATTTCCCTTCTGAAACAATGAAAGCGTGAAAAGTGCAGCCCGGTTCATTTGTATCAAAAAGCTTTCAAAACTGTAGCATGCCTTTTCTCCCAGTGTGAAATGATATTTGATGTCGAACCAAATATATTTGCTGACCTAAGCCACCGTGACACACTAATATATAAACTCTAACTCACAAAGATTTGTAATTGTACCTTGAACATTTTTTGCTTTTAATTAAAATTTCCCGCGAAATGTACAGTGACGTCATAATTTGAAATTCATTTAAGCGGAACGGCACGCGAAATGCACGCGCTCTTCTAGCGAGGCAAAAATTTTGTTTCCTATAAAAGCAATGGGACTTCTTGAAAAATATTTTTCTAATGGCGATAAAAAGAAATCACCCCCTGACAGCTTCAGTTTTCTCCCACGGAGCTCTAATAACGTCCTTCCTACTTTGTTTGGCATCTTGGATATATATTTCTCTTCGCTGACGTCCGTTTTACATTTGTCCTTAAGTGTCATGCTTTCTTCTCATGTATGTTTGTTTTTGCTTCTTAGCCCAGTAGATAAGTATGGCATAAGACGATTTATTTCGCGGTGTTGTTTGAAGATTGAATCTTATCTCCAAGAAAAACACAACAAACTTCACATTTTTTCGCTCCGGAAGCCACAAGCATATGTTGCTTTTTTTACAGGTCTTTACAATTTGTTGTGGATATGGTCTTGGTTTGTCTATATATTCAAGTTAGGAGCTGATCACTTACAGCTCTCTTAATTTCCCCTCGCTGCCTCGAGAGGATTAAGCAACCACGCATTCAAAGTATATGTACGCAAGGAAAAGCGTAAGTTTCACCGGAAATGTTCTCAAACAAAGCTAAGGTTAACTACTAAGCTAAACATTCGTAAAAAGCGCTTTCAACACAGACCTACGCGTTTTGATTAAGAGATAAACAATTTTCACAATCCTGAACAAAGAGAATTTAGTTTCCAATTTGATTTCGATTAAGTTTTCGCTTAACTTCGAAAAGTAAAGATGTCCGCTCACTGTCCGCTGATATAAACACCATTTCGAAAGCGGAATTTCCGGATGAACCTCTCCTGCAAACAAGTTGGACCTACAAGCAACAAAAAAGCACTGATAAACCTATTGGCAAAGGTTGTTAAATAAATGGATTAAAAAGAATTATCATGGGATCTGCTTGGTGTATATTATCGTGCCGAAATCAGGCGATAAAAAACAGTAAGATGTCAGACGACGTGTACCCAGTGTAATTGTTGTTTTATACTTTTTTCGTTCCAAAAAATTAAGGTAAATTATAATACTAATAAACATAAGCTTGTATTTATAAGATTAACGGTTACGTGATTAAACTCAGTTGCAAGTCTTTTCAGTTCTTGGGTCTTAGTATAGGAGCTAGTATTGTTTTAACCAAACCCTTCACTTTCTTACAAATCCTGTTGGTATGAACATAGAAATATTCAAAACCGACTTTAAGCTTACTTTCAAAAGACAATCTGCTCCGTGAACAACGCCAAGGTCATTGTTGCTGGCGAAAGCAGTCCGTGCCGGGTACTGCCACAAAAATTCGGGTCTGAACGGTCCTCGATATTTCCAGAGCCGGACCAAATTATGGCTGATAGTTCCCAACTATTTCAGATCCCTAACTTATTTTGTCGCTCATACATTCTGATCAGTGGCGGATCCAGACCTTCAGATAAGAGGGGGGGGGGGGGGCCTGTCATCCAGACCCTGAGATAAGGGGGCCTAGTCTCAAAAAAAGTTTGTTTCGGCCCTCGGGCTGCATTTTAGTCTAAAAATAAGCCCCCCCCCCCCCCCCCCCCGGCCGCTCTCCTGGATCCTCCACTGCTGATAAATATGACTTCATCTTCTTGTGTTCAAATTCCAACTGTTTGGCAAATGTACACACCTTGGCTTCAGGGATAGAAATTCAAGACAAATTCTACCCTTTTTTAGACCATAACAGTTAAAAGAGGCATAAAAGCCATGCTCTTGGTGTTGCATATAACTTTTGGGCTTATATAAAGATTCTACAAAGGAGTAATGATCTACCTAACTACAACCCTACAGTCGGTAGACCGCTACAAATACACCTTCACGACCTAAAAGGTTATCTATCCATTCGTTATTGAAATTAACGCTCAATTCCCGTTAGGTGTCATCATTTATTTTCCCTTTACAGCATCTTGTACCGATGTCAGTAGATTAAAAGACAGGTCAAGTGAAAAGAATGTTACTGATCAACTTATGCCTTGACATCACTACATTCTTGTATCTGTTAACACTGAAAAGTAACAAGATTACATTTTAAATGCTAACTTTACAAGATTAATTCTTGTAATAAACGCTGAAGTTTTATATCAATGTAACCTGATTAGCTAAAGCACGAAGTAAAACTTAAAATTTCGGCAGAGTCGCAAAAAAATCTTGAAACCCAACGAGACATCTTTTCTACCTTCATTCAGCATCCATCCGGTGCCCTCGTAGTTATATCGAGCTAAACCCTCGGCTGACCGTCACCAGAACGATTGGTGTCAGTGCTAATAATGCGTTATTATTTAATCGAAGCTTATCGATTGATTGATCCCAAAAAGCTACGGTGAAAATTTGTTCTTGCATTCCAGTAAAAGAATGAAAAAGGGTTGTAGGAGATGAGGACTATGAATTAGCGTCGAGGTCCTACTTATCGTCCATTGTTAAGTCACGGTGTTTTTTCTAGTATCTAATTAGAAAACAAAATTGGGAGGAGATAAAAAGAGTTGTGATGATCTGGAGATTTTGGGCGCGGTGGAGCGGAGGTTAAATTCAAAACATGTCCAATATTGGACCCCGATCGTGATCGAAGGTCTGTGGTTTCCTTATCCGTTTAAGAGCATATAAAAAAATTAACAGTCTATGGCTGCATGTGGCTACTGCATTATTTTTGTAGATTACTACAGTAAAAAAGCCAATCTTAAGGGAAAGAAAAAGATAAATAGTAAAAGAAAACGTCCCCTAATCAATCCATAAAAAACGCCTCAGTCAGCCCGCTCGAACGCGTGTCAGGAAGGAAAATTGTTATCTACCAGACTACGAGAATTTACACTTCCAGAGTTGAAACTTTAAAGCGTTCTCTTGAGGATATTCTGCCGTAACATGAATTCAAGGATAGATACCAGGAAAATTAGCAAGAATTTGACGGTGAAAAAGCAGAACTTAAACCCATTTTGTTGCATTTGAAGACCATATGGTTGGCACAGCCGTCAAAACAACTCGTCTGCGAAACAAACAAATGTTCTCTTTATTGATCTTTATTACGTACGTCGATTACATTCTTGGACATCTTGAAGCTGATGGTCCAAATCGCTTCCTTTTTCTTCTTCTGCCGTCAAAATAATCCCGGCCAAGGCCGTGAAAGGAGTTACAGTGGAAAATGAAGCCTAAGCCAATTTTGGACTGATTGGACGCATTTTAAGCATCCGACTGATGAACAGTTGCTGTATTTTGATATTCACGGAAACCAAACAAATTCTTTTGTCTGTCAGCCTCCCTCAAAAGCTTTCACTGTTCCCGGCTCGTACCATTCTGTCTTTTATCTGGGTGTGAGATTAAAGTGACTCAGCAGAGACATTCGTTTTTACCCTTACACTTTGATTTTATCGATTCATCCAAACAGGATGTCTGAGAGACATCCTCAGATTTATCTTTCTGACTTAACGCAGATACAAACTTAATTGAATCTCAAAAACACTTAAAACCAAAAGAGTATATACTGACTTAAGCATATTTCAAAAAAGCCTAGTAGGTATTTAATACTGCGCAGTCTGGTAATTTCTTAGCATTTTATTGTTCTAACATGTTCCTGATGAACAAGGCTGTTGGTTATGTCCCAAACCGATTAGTTATCAAAGCCCTTATTTGACACCACAACCCTCGTAATTAACACACGGCACTTGAACGCCTTGAATTTTATTGAATCCAATGCCTCTTTTGTCCAATCACGATGCGACATTACTTCAGGAAAGAAGTATCTCGAGTTTCCTATTATTTCGGCTCATTATTGCAGCTGTAAGATCTATTCTCTGATGCCATATGCCAACTATCTGCTTTAGCACGCAGAATATTCAAGCAACTTGACTTAACTTGACTTTTTAAGGTTCTGAATTCGATCTAATCATTGATGGCATACTTTAAGTAGAACTTCTGCATCCTCATCTGTTACAGTGGAACCTCGATAACGAACCTCTGTATAACGAAGTCCTTGGTATAACGAACGATGTTCTTATAACGAATAGGCCTCGTTATAGCGAACAAATTTTGCCAGTTTGGTCCTGGCCCTTCGTTAAATCAAGGTTCCACTGTATTTGACATTGCTATGAAAAAACTTTCCTAATCAAATCCGTGGCTCATTTCTTAGGACGATAATGAAGACTTCTTCATTTCTTCTTTTATTAATAATTTGTAGATTATAAACAATACCCTTTGTTCAATTGTGCGCAAAAACACAAGTACACTTGTAACGCGTAGGAGTTGGATATCTAAACCACACAACTCTAAGTCTAAGACACCCGGAAACTCAAAAACATTTATAAGAACCAAAGTTATCTCAAACCGCTCACCCACGACTTAATACAAAAATATTCATGATAACTCATTACGCCTTGTACAAGACTTTCCGGCTTCTCCCTAGCTTTAAACACGGCCCTTTATGACCTTTTTGACGTAAAAAACAATTTTCCTGTGTTTTATGGTCAGTGATTATGGGACTTAACAAATACTGTTATGAACAAAAAGGAAGTGATAATGTACAGGATGTTTAGTTATTCGCTGGTGGTGCCAATAACAGTCCTTGTTCCTTTGGTCCCCAGGCTTTGTCTTGCGTATATTTGTAACTTACCGCCGCTGCATTTAAGGGTCAGCTATTTAACCGAAGTCTAACTAAGGCCTCGGTTTAAGAAATCATTTGACCTCCAGATCAGTCTCTTTTTAGTAGGTTAATTTAAGAAAATAAAACTTTTCCAGTCTACGCTATACGCTTTATTGAAATTGTTCACGATAACTGGTGTTAAGATAAAAGCTTTTGGCAAACTGAAAATGGCTTAGAACGCGGTTTTGTTAAACACTGGTGACATGTGAATAAATTTGCAATTTCTCTTTCAAGGTCAGTTTTGTCATATTCGGTTGAGCGAAAATCACAACAAACTGATTTATACTTTAGAAAGCTTGTTTCCACTCTGGACATAAGCTTTGTTGGCAATCAATGTCATAAATACACCGAACCATAAATTTCAGTGGTACCTCCATAATAACAGAAACCTCTCTGAAGGACACCTCTCTTGACTGCAGAGAACGAGTGTATAAAATTATCAACTCAGTTGAAACTACTGATGTAACGGCGAGCCTGTATTGCGAGCCGCGAGCCTCTTTAGCGAGCCACAATTTTTTCGTCATATCTTTCCAGGCTTATATTTTATAGACAAATAAATGGAATTTGCATTCAACATCCCCTAGTTATTTGTCATCTAATACGAAATGTTGCCAGAAATTCCGGATCGAAGTTTAAACAGCTCAGGACTTTTCGAGTAGAGTTAGAGAAAGAAACGTTACGCGTCAGCGGCTATTCTTCGGTGAGTGGGGCTGATAAAGGATATACATGATACACGATTCATTGTGAGGAGGTTAAACTAGCAGTGCCATGGATTTTTCCTCACCTACTTAGAAGCTTTTGTGACCCTTTAACTATATGTTAAATGCATTGAGGGCATCTTGGCCTTTTTCTCCGATGCTTTTGAAACACGTACATTTTGTAGCGTCTTTAGCCAAAAAATATACATATTTGTTCAATACTTGAAAATGTTCCGGCCGTAAACTGCTGTTCTTTGTGGTAAAGTTTTACCTCAAAGTTTAAAACTGAGATTATAAAAAGGCTGCGTATGCTATTCGGCTTTTAAAATTCGCTACTAAATAACTTAAACTAAAATATTACATCGTAGCTACAACTCCAGAAAAATTAAAAGTGTTTGACGCTTATATGAAAGCTTGATAATTCCGCTATAAATTATAATTAAGTTTAATTTGTAAACTGGTGTTAACATGGATAACTTACAAAGCTCTTGTGAACACAATCAGCTTTCGATAGATATATAAAGCCTTTACTGGAAACTACTGAGGCGGATTGTCTTTCTCTCACAGTTTTGTGTGCTATTGTTCACTGAAGCCTATGAAAGATTTTGTTCAGGGTCTAATGACCTTGCTCTTATCAGCGTCGTGTGGTTTTCATTGATTATAGACCTCCCTAAAATATTCCCTAAAAGTTCGCTGTTGTCATGAATACTGTCACTTCCTGAACTACATAACATGTTCAGCTACTGTTCTCTTTGTCTTGCCTCAACTTTTAGCTCGTTTTTTAAATAGCCTCTCCATATACTTCTCATGAAAAATGATGAAAATGAAAGCACGAGTAGTTGGGCCTGGGAACCACTAATATATAGGGGAGCAACTACATTCTAAGCCCTCGTAAGCAACTTCCTCGGAAATTCGAAAAAGTACTCGTAATTAGAGCTGATCGCTTAGGAGAATGAGCTCTTGTAAGCGACCACATGGTGAAGCAGTAGAGGGTGGTCGCTTAAGAGAAAGCTTCAGAAACTCATTAATAATTCATGACGAAAAACAAAAGAAATTAATGTTTAATCATGAGTGTCTTTATATTTGATATAGACGGTTTAAACTTTACGTCCAACGTTTTAGACCATTAGTGCAGTGTGTACTTTCATTAAAGTGTTGATTCATATGACTCTGAGTGATCGCTGAGTGGTCGCTTGCGAAAGCTTGAAAAAAAATGAAAAAGTACAGTTGGGTAATCCAACTATGGTCGTGGTAAGTTGAAGTCACAGATCAAACGGGCTTTCACAAAGATGGTCGCAACTAGAGCTGGTCGCTTACGAGAGTTGTCGCAAGGAGAGTTTCGACTGTCACCATAAAAGGGCATTGTCGCCATATGTTGGGAAAAGTTTCGGGGGCTCCGATTCGCAGGCTCACTCATTAGCCTTATACCCGCCAAGGAAAACTTGTATGGAAAGGTATAGGACTCGCTTTTTTCTTAAAGACTATAAACATTCAGTTACAGAGGTACAATCGATCAGCAGCTCATAACGACAATTGTTGACCAGTATGGGTTATAAAAAGATTTTGTTTCAGTCGTTTTTCACTGTTCACCTTGTCGTCGGCTGTCAATCCAAAGATTAAATGTAAATGATCAAGTCACGGACTTCAGCGAACGACTGCATCAGAAAATGTCGAAAATGTTAGTTTTCTTGGAGACAAATCACTAACTTTGCTCGACATTGACACGACAGCGCTCAACATAATAAATACTTTGTTTGTACAGCTGAATAAATATATGAATAACTTTGAATAAGCAGAGAGGTTTTGACCTCTCTGTGTAATGTGACAGAATAAAGTACAAAAAAGGCGAAACAATTTTTGGCATTCTTCCGTGTCAAAACAACGTCTTTTAAGATTTTCTCTCAGCACAATTGCAGTGGGAAAGAGTTGAGTACTGATTCAAATATAAGTATTAATTATCATGCTCGTGTGTCGCACTTTTGAACAATGTTGGAACAATTGAAGCAATACATAAGTTACTGTTTATTTTTTTATAACCGTTATGGCCGTGGACAGCCCATCGAAGCCCAGTTTGATTAACACTAACAAACTGATAAGATTTAGTATACACAGATTTTCTTTTATTTGTTTATTCATTTCATATCATTTAGGAGGCTGCACAGTTCGTCCAGCGAAAGATTTGCGGCCTAGTGCAGTGGCGGATCCAGACATTCGGTTAAGGGGGGAAGGGGAGGGGTAGGGGGATGGTCATCCAGACCCTGAGATAAGGGGGATGCCCGGCCTCAAAAATTTTTTTAGACCTCAGTTTGGTCTTAAAATAAGGGAGAGGCCGGCCCCTAGATCGGCCACAGCAGTGTTATGTCGACTTAGGAGCGAACTCGGAATAAGGATGCAAAGAAGTGGAAAAATCTTTTGTTATGATGGGGATACCAGTTGAACCGGGATCCTGTCTCATATTTTACTATCATCCAGGGGCGTCGTACCACACTGTTCATTGAATTGTACAGGGGTTTGTTCTTTCTCGGGGCTTTGCTATACAATGGCCATGGAGTTCTGTTTTCGTCTTTGAATCGACAATATACTCTAGGACCTCTAGCTTATCAAGGACGGAAGAATTTCGACAGATGTCGTAGCCAAATTTAATGACTCTTACATGCGAAGGATTTTGGTGCCAGCTAAAGTTTCTTTTATTGTGGGGTGAATTAAGAACTAAGGAGATAGATCAGCATAATTAGTCATGATTATGTTGACAAATATTTAAGTAATGTCAGGAGGCGATAGAGTTGGTATAAAGTTAATTTAGAAAAGCTACAAAGATGTTTTTTCAGTTGGCTTTTTTTCAATCGCAAGCCTCTGCTGTCATCTTCTTCTTCGGTTTAAATTCAATGTTTTCCTTGTACCTACTTGGAAAGATTATCTTTTTAAGGTTGCATAAACTGGAAAAAGAAAACAGCTTTCTTTTAACTAATCCTTCAGCTAAATAGTCAAGAGGCGATTAATTGCAAAGAATAATTAGAAGTGACAGCACCATGAAAGGATTTTTTCATCGTGGTCACCAGTTTTAAAACAATGTTAAAACTGGCTCACAAAAGGTCTAAAAGAGGGGTCGTTAATTGATCCGTTAAGCAAGACCTGCTGTTTGGTTTCGTGTGATTTGCCGCATAATTTTGTCGCAATATATTTAACAACCTATTTAAGTTCACGAATTGCGTTCGTAAACTCAAATGTCAGTTACTGATCTGACGTCTGTGAACTTGTTGTACGACAACGGCTGTAATTTCCCGAAATTTCTCCTGTCATTTCGCCGCCAGTGTACGTTTGTGTGGCGCAGATAGGATAGGGCTCGATAGGGCACCAAGAAGGACGTTCTTTTGTCGGGTCATAGTACAAAGATGAAATGTAACGAAGTTAAAACCCTAGAACTAATTGTGTAAATGCCATTCTACCTTATGAATATTGTATAGCAATTAGCACTGCGGTTCGTCCCCCTTTCTTTTATAAGCTTTTTAAAACTGGAAACAATCGCGAAAACTTTGTTCACGCTTGACCAGGGAAAGTAATAGGAGACTAAAACCTTATCACAATGCTCTTTTACAATGAAAAGGATAAGTTAAGCATGTTTAGATTAAAGGCGGCATGGGCCAAAACGGGCAACAACCCAAACCATCCAATGTTGATTCTAGCTTCTACGCATAAAAAAGTCATTGTTCATTCAGGCATTCATCCCCGGGGCTCGCGACGCGAACACTTCATTTCCAGACAACACCCATCACTTGCGTCGTGGTGATAACAGCTTCACAGCTTAAGAAGAGCTAATTTTAACACTTACTTAATTGAAATCTTGTTCTTCCCTTTGTAAACATGACAGCTGACAAATACGTCATGCCAGCTGTCACAAGCTGTCTAGGGTCAAGTGAATGCACGCAACCCATGAAACAACGAAGCAAAGAAGCAGGACTCACCGCTAAAAAAAATCACCATTCTAGATTACAGAAGGTGGATACTAGGTTCATTTCTACGCTGAAAGCAAATTTCGTGATTATTTAGTGGTTTGTATTGTACAAAAGCTTTCATGAATTGTTTCGGAACAGACAGTGGTTGAAGTTAGACTCCATGCGTAGTCGCGTTTGGACGGATCCTTAACACAATACAGTAAAAAAAGTATCTTTGTGAGTGAGAAAAACTCTCTTACACTCATCCACGCTGTCGATAGATGATTCATTTAAGGAGGACGAGTTTACACAGAAGGGAAGTCCCTAATGCAAACTGAAAACGTTAAAACGGAAGCCCTATTAATTCTTCTGGGGTCTTTATTAATTCCAGTTTCCAAATTTAAACTCTGGTTCAATACAATTGTCAATCATCGGCTGACATCCAACAAATTGCCCTTCTGCATACAAGATGTTATTTCCTCCCATCCGATGAACAATAAACCATATCGCAACCGCGCAACCCTTTGAGTTATATGATATTTTTTGGCCTGCCCGGCATCGATCAAGCCCTTCTCGTATCCTCTGAAAGTATTTCCGCAGTGGTTCTTGCGGTTTTAGGGCCTTCTAGAAAAAAAAAAAGCCATTTTAAAGATTTCCGTTTCGGCTTGGTGTGATATTGTTCACAACAGTTTTTGGACAAAGTTCAAGTACTCATATTCTGATCCCTGATAAACTTAACAAATACTAGAAGCGAAGCAAAGAATCTTTAGGGTGGAGCCACTTTAGTACTTATAATAGACTTCCCTCCTCCCTTCAAAGCTTCTCTCTTTTAAGACAAACAAAAAACAAAGAGAATTAATTAGGTCATAAAGTCATACAGTAAATTTCGGATATCATGTCACCACGTTGGGGTTGTTAATATAATCATTTCTCAATGAAACGCCATTTAAAATCAGAGGTTTCCCTTTTTTTTTATTCTCGTGGTATTGTATATCAGTCCCATGAAAAGACAAAGTATTTTAAATTAGTCGACTGTTATAGAAGAGCACACAACTCATGTGTTTTGGGATTACCGACATCGACGGAGATACAAAGTTAAATCCGCTGGCCTCTTGTTTTAATAAACATTCGAGGTCAAATTTCACTGCAACAACTTGTAATCTCTCTGTAAATCCAGAGCTTCACAGTGGACTCTCTGTACGACTGGCGGATGCACTATTAAAGGCCTCCTCAGTGGCTTACCAATCAGGGGCGTAGCTACCTTTAAGCCATTAAACGCGGGCTTAACAGGTATTTGAGGCAGAAATGACTGCAGATTATCACGTGTTCATCAAAACGTTTATATAGCATTCACTATTCGATCCGAATAAAAATAGGAAATTCTAGAACGAGTCTGCTGTCGGTAACAGTACTATTTGCTGCTATTTACAGAGGAGCAGCACTTCTTAATTTCGACATGAAATTGCTTGAACATGGGCGTTGTTGCGTTCCCTCGCTGTTTCATTGTCTATGATCAGTTCCTAAAAGCCACTGCATAGAATGTATGCTTTTTTTCTGCGTGCTTTTATACATGTATTTGAGAGAGACGCTTGCAAAGCCAAAAATCATTCAGTACCATGAGGTGAAAAACCCCATGTAAGGAAATCCGGATTCCGAAATCCGAGAATTTTTTGCTTTCAGGGTCCGGAATCCCACCAACGATTGGAATCCGGAATCCAAGTTCCTTTGAGAAGGACTGGAATCAAATGCCTGGAACCAGAATCGTAGTTGTACATGTCAGGAGCCCATGGGCTCCTGTACATGTGTAATACAAGTAGATCAAAGCGCTTCTCTAGTAAATAATTAGGCTGATTTAGCAGCAGAACGGGAACGCCATTTGACGACGGGAAAGCGCGCGGAAAGGACTGAACTCGAGTTCCGGTGCTCAATTTACCGCTGTACCAGTTGTTGTGCCATGGTCCTTAGGTACTTAAGGTGGCTCGATTGGATTTTTTGGGGGGCATACCTCCCAAGTTTGAGCATTAACTACTTCGCCATGAGTAAAGATATGGAAAAAAGGTTATCACAACTGTATTACATAAAGATGAAATTTTTTTTTGATTTGGGTTTTATCGCAATCGGAGTCGCCATGGCAACGTAACGACGCCATTACGGTTTTTATTTATCTTTGTGTTTCTCTGTACCAGGAGGTTTTTTGAGAAATCGCTTAAGGGAGTATGTACCTGCCATAATTGCCTCAATTATTGCAAAGTTTGAACAAATTCTATGAGAGAGTTTTCGAAATATTTTGAAACGAAGTTTTAAGCATCATAAAAACAGCGAAATAGCATGCTATCCACACAATTAGCTAATTTTTAAAGAAAATGATCAGCTTTAGAAACGCGGCTTCATCTCATAGTAGTTTGATTCCATTGAAAACCTCCTACAAAAAAAGAGGAGAATTGCTTTGGGCGATCGCGAGTAAGAAGAATTTTATTAACTTGCATTCAGCTGCTTTTGTTACAGTTTTTGCACCTAATTTGGTCCACGCCTACAAATTTCGCATTTGTCAAAAAACCGCTCGCTAAATTTTTTTATAAATTTGACAATCCCGAGATCAATTGTGAGTAAATATACCCTGCAAGTTTCAAGAACATTGAAAACAGGGAAGGCTTTCAAATAGGACCTCAAATATGACCAATTTTTCCCGAGATTTTGTGTTTACAAGCGACCGTCCTCATTATTCACTGGCATTGTTTTCAAGTTTCATATGCTCGTGCAAATTTAGCAAAAAGATAGAATTTGCATCAAAAAGGATCCTCGGTTAGATCTCCGGAATATGCTAATCATCGGGTAAAGAAATTAGTGATATATTATAACATCACAGCAACTCTTTGTAAGAGTTTCTGTAATGTTATAACCCGAGTAAGATAATTGAGTGTTGCATCCTACAAGACGGGCCATGACGTTCACCGTTTCGGCCTTCACTGCTATCTGTGACACAAGCCAATTATTAGCATATTCCGGATATTTCTTCCGAAAGTAATCGAGAGTTCTTTTCGATGCAAATTTACTTCTTTTTGCTAAATGTGCACGTGCATATGAAACTTGAAAACAATGCCAGTGAATAATGAGGACGCCGCTGGTAAACACAAAATCTCGGGGGGAAATTGGTCATATTTGAGGTCCTATTTGAAAGCCTTCCCTGTTTTCAATGTTCTTGAAACTTGCAGGGTATATTTATTCACAATTGATCTGGGGATTATCAAATTTATAAAAAAATTTAGCGAGCGGTTTTTTGAAAAATGCGAAATTTGTAGGCGTGGACCAAATTAGGTGCAAAAACTGTAACAAAAGCAGCTGAATGCAAGTTAATAAAATTCTTCTTACTCGCGATCGCCCAAAGCAATTCTCCTCTTTTTTTGTAGGAGGTTTTCAATGGAATCAAACTACTATGAGATGAAGCCGCGTTTCTAAAGCTGATCATTTTCTTTAAAAATTAGCTAATTGTGTGGATAGCATGCTATTTCGCTGTTTTTATGATGCTTAAAACTTCGTTTCAAAATATTTCGAAAACGCTCTCATAGAATTTGTTCAAACTTTGCAATAATTGAGGCAATTATGGCAGGTACATACTCCCTTAAGCGATTTCTCAAAAAACCTCCTGGTACAGAGAAACACAAAGATAAATAAAAACCGTAATGGCGTCGTTACGTTGTCATGGCGACTCCGATTGCGATAAAACCCAAATCAAAAAAAAATTTCATCTTTATATAATACAGTTGTGATAACCTTTTTTCCATATCTTTACTCATGGCGAAGTAGTTAATGCTCAAACTTGGGAGGTATGCCCCCCAAAAAATCCAGTCGAGCCACCTTAAAACTTTACTTGATTGACAGAACCTTTCTGAGAATGTGAGCTGTTTCCAAAAGAGTAATTTATTGTTATTCTTATCATTATCATTATCATTATTATGGGCTTAAAAAAATACTTGGCTACGCCCCTGCCAATAACGCAAGGGCAATGTCACGAATCAATTACATTACCGTGTCCCCTGGAGTGTATTATCCACGAAACAAAACCAACAAATCAAAAGTCACTTTTGACTCTGTTTAACTTATCGCTTATTTTCATATCAGCTTGTCCAGATTTAACATGTTTTAAAAAAGATACACGATGGTGATTTAACACTTACATTAAGGCTTTCCTCTCTCAATAGGTCTTGCCTCGCAAGAATCAGGTAGTCTAAACAAAATCAGTGCTATTGTAGCACAGGAAAGATTAGTATCCACAAAATCGTTAGAGATAGCTAGATCACTGGTCTTTAATCAAAAACTCAGCGGCCGCTCCGATTTATGTCAATCATGCAGCGTCTCACGAAGTCGTCTCACGACGAAAAGGAAGTAAAACTGTGATTTCTATTCGTTTTTATACAGGCTCACAGCACGCGACTGCTCGTCCCCAGAACCTTTTCCGCGTTGAGTCGGTGGCACATAGCTCCGCTTGAAACCTGCTTCGCTCCAGATTGCAATGAAACAGGAGGCAATTATTATGGAGTTTTCATCTCCCACTTATGAGGCTTATACTTTGGGTTATTTTTAGGCCAGGCTTTCCTACGAAAACTGTTCTGTCGGTCCGCATATTTTCACTATGGGAGAAAACAAAGACGGCAGAAAGAGGGGCCAATTTTTGAAAACAGAAACAGTGGACCTCCACTGATAATAGGCTCCAAAACGAAACAATGATGGCTACTAAAATACCCAAAGATTCTTCTCACTTAATAAGTATTTTGGGATATCTTTGTTCTCCCCGTCGAAATATTGAATGCGAGGCTCCTGAAGACTAGGATTAGTTGAACCAGCATCTGACTGTATTTAACACTCTGACTTGTAGTTCGACCGCACAATGTGACTGAACAATAAACATGTCAAGTTTTCCTACTCAGTTCTTTCCATTTAGCCCTTTCACTACCAAAGGTGACCGAAATCAAAATTCAACAAAATTTCCAAATTTCATCATGTGATGTAAAATGCTGAAAAATAATGTGAAAGTACTTTCAAAGAGGTTTCAAGAGGTTTTCAAGACTCAGGACTCAAGATAAGAACCACCGGACAAGACCCCGTGATTCACTCGAAAACGAAAAACTGAAGTACACTGTACCTGGTACATTTCTATTTTCTTTCTTACCGAGGGCAGAACAAAACGGTCCATCCTCGACATGATAAACTAGGACAAGTCTCGTGGTCATTTTAAAAAGAACACGACAATAGTGTTTGTTTCGTTATCTACTCTGAGAATTCATTTATTTTACTGCTTTTCCATCAAAGCTGACATTGTATTTACCTCGCCTCTGACCGTCTACCTCAAAAATACATTTCTGATATGTTTGAGGCGATCAGCTTATTGTAAAATAAAAGTTTAATCTGCTACCAAGGATATCATGATAAAGCAACCTCTTCCTTCCACTTCTATAAGCCAAGGGAAGGGAAAGATTTTATTATTTTAATGGAGTTAAGGATTCAATCCAGCAACCTCGCCTCTATCCTGGCGTGGTCACAAAACCTACTGCCAAACAAAATATCTGGAAAATCTCACGGACAGAGAAGACGAAATTTGAATCCATAGCTGCCTAGTAAGTCAAGCCAATTTGTGCACTAAAAACCAGAGTGGACAAACTACGCTATTCTTTTAGGCTATTTAACGCCAAAACTGTTTTTGAAGGCTCTCTAAAAGTCAGGCTTCCTGGGCGCTAATTTTCGACGCCTCAGGTTCACTAGAGCCTCTCGAGTAATAGGCAGAATTTTGAAGCTTAGAAACAAAGCACCAAGCTGGTATCAACGACATGTACACTATATCAATGAAATAATTTGTTCCGTCATATAACGTATACAAGTTCATTTTCGATGCCAAAGCATTTGGTTCCTTCAAAGATATTTACTTGGGCGGAAAGCCGGCTACAAATAATCGACCTGACACAAGCGAAATCGTCCGCTTACTGGACCATTTTCCTTTGACAAGATTTTTCTACTTTATTGTTAGCTTTCTTTACAGACATCTACCTTAAAAGTAATAAGCAGCGTAAACTGACTTTAAACTAGGAATCAGTTTCAATCGTCTGCTCATCCTACACAGTCACGAATCACGTAACTTACATGAAAAAAATCCGACGGGGACTTCAGAAGGCTGGGAGGAAAATTCAGGAAATGTAGGGGTTTACAACACCCCAAAGAGTAAATTAACTTTCTATGTCCATGGCGAATATTACAAAATTAAAGAAGCATAATCTTGTCGTGGACTAACTGTTTTGTTCTTCAAACTTCAAACCATTACATCAACAAACAAATTCTTCTTACGAGTAGCTTATTATATTGTAGCTTACATACAACATCTAATGAGAGTATAAAATCTCTTGCCGCACAACTGAGGATTTTCCGTATTACACTAGCTTACATAATTCTATCATTAAAACGTAAGGAGAATTTGGGTGTCGACGAGCAACTTTTGCATCACTGTAGATACTATTTTAATGTGCCTGTCAACAGTACAATCTACAGACGTCCAGGAATGCCACTGGGAAGTAAACGTTGATCAGCATTTACCATACAAAATATAACTTTTACATAAAATAGTGTCCCGTCAGAGTCCAGGTGGGAAGCTGTTCACTTCGCCCTGATCATTCACGGCTGCGCCGTTTATCTTGTATGTCACTTTTAATCTCATTCGTAAAGGTTGCTATGGAAACAAAGCAGAGCATATTTAGAGCACGGAGGGTAACTTCGTTCCCCCCACCATACAAATAGGGACCTTACGATCTGACAACGGCGACGTCCATGGAAACGTCGCTGAAAAACAGACTTCGCCTCATTTTAAACTTTTTCGCGATTATCCCAATTCGCCCTGTTACGCAAAAGAAGGGGATTTTGGCTGGAGCTGAAGAGAGGGGAACGCGCTCAAGTTCGAACAGAGATGGTAGAATTTATCGCCTTGCCGTTCTCGTTCCCAAGTAAACTTAAAATTTGGTCATTTCACGTCGTATAGTTGTGTAGTGAAGGCAAAGAAATGTACAAAAAAGTGTGATGCCCGTGCAGAGCTGTTGTTTTGCTCATTAAACCTATTGTTTTTTGACGTTCCCGTTGCCGTCGTCGTCGTGGTTTCGTAAGGTCCCTAGTCTGTCAAATTTCGCGACTTTAAGGAGCTATATCTTCGCTCGCTTTAGACGCATCACTTTCAAACTTAACAAGTTTACTAATGTTAAGAAGCTCTTTTCAGCGGTGTCAAAGCATTTTCACTAAATTATCCCCATCAACACTTGAAAAACCAGTGGAAGGGTCTTTTTTAGTGTTGATACGAGGAGAACCCCTTTCCTTTCCGCACTTTTCAGACGGAAGATGACACCAGCGGCTCCTATAGTCAGCGATCATGCCCTCCCTAAATATCTGTTATCCCGGTCTTTCCCCTCTCTTCTAAAACAAGTCAGATCGCACGTTACAGCCCCTGATAATACACAGATTTAGCCAAAGCTAAAGAGGGAGCTTCCGCTAAATACTTGTTATTCAAACAAACTCTTGGAAGCCACCAAGCACCCTGGCATGCACTCCCAAGCAAGATTGCAAAATTCCGCCCAAACCCTTAATACCCTTGTCTGCTACACAGCCGTTTTTAGTGTCGTCACGTCAGGAGCGTTAAGTACGTTGCGTGACGGCACTAAAAACGGCTGTTTAGCAGACTATTGATACCCCTGCAAATAAAATACCACTTTGCGCTCGCGAACCCGCAAAGAAAAAATTGTCGATGGTGCCCCTGGGCCTACGATAACGTTGTGAAAATGGCCGCGGATACCCATTTGGATAGTTGTCATCCTGTCAATTGACTTTGACATGGATCGCACGATAGATCACATGGGCAAGTGGACGGACGGTCACGTGACAATCAAAATTTCTGGCATGGAAAGCTAACCAGTTTTACTTACCCGCGGTGCTCCGCGCGGGGGAGTTTATGCAGGTAACTACGGCAACAAACATTTAATACTAAGGTCTGAAAAAAATCTATCGCCTAGCAAATCCAGTCCATGTTATATTTGTAAGAAGAGTTGTATAAGAAACCAAATTTAATATTTTACAGACGTCAGGCGGGAATTGTATAAAGACAGGAAAATTATCGAGAGGGTTCGGTCTCGGCTCATCCTCGGAGACCCAGGGGCAGATAGTGGGGACGAGGAAAAGTCTAAACGGGCGGAAAAATATATGGCACGAAGAAAAGTAAAGAACGGCGAGAAGAGCCCCTGGGGACAATGTCTTACCAGACCAGTTCCAAACGGTCGCCGCCGTTCTGGCTTCTGATTGGTGCCAGAAAAGTTGTGTTTTTCTGGCACCAATCAGAAGCCAGAACGGCGGCGACCGTTTGGAACTGGTCTGGTAAGACATTGTCCCCAGGGGCTCTTCTCGCCGTTCTTTACTTTTCTTCGTGCCATATATTTTTCCGCCCGTTTAGACTTTTCCTCGTCCCCACTATCTGCCCCTGGGTCTCCGAGGATGGTCTCGGCAGTAACTTCGACGTTTTTGGATGAATTCAAAGCTTAAAATAATAACGTGATTCACATAGGGTTTTTATTTTTGTTCAGTAATCTGCGCAGACGGCGACTTTGACAAAACCAACGTCCTACCAAACTTCACTATTTACAGTTAGATTAAAATTCTGGGTGAATTTTATTTTCGTTTCTGCCAAAGAGAAACTAATGGAAGCTACTGCTGGACTACTGGGGCGTGGTTATGCAAATGTAAGCACGTACGAAAAACTCTGAGCAGAAGCGTTCAAAAGCAAGAGAATGGCGTTGACGTTCAATAAATTATTCTGCTGCACTGAGTTTAATTTTTTTTACTCTTGGATTGAATTCAGTGGCGTGGTTATGCAAACGTAAAGCACGTACGAGAAGCTCAGAGCAGAAGCGTTCAAAAGAAAATGGATGGCGTTGACGTCACCAAACGAAGGTTTAAAATCCTGCGGGCATAAACGAAAAGCTGCCTACAGCAGAATGGTTGATTTCTAAGAGCGGAAAGAGTTAACAAAACGTTTATTTATCAACTGTTCTTTTCGCCCAAACCCACACTAGGTTTCCTCTATTACAGTTTACTTTGTTTAGGGCTGTGCGTTCAGCAGTCAGAAGAAAGACAATAAACGGCACGTATTCCAACAAGTGAGGTATTAACATAAACAGCTTGGCCGACAAGAAAACAACCCTAACAATACGTTGAAGGACTGCTTTTATAAAGAATTGAAAAAAACACCAGTTAACATCGACGCCAAATAAGACAGGCTTCATCAACTTGGCGTCGGCTGGGAACTGTTAAAGTATTTAACATATTTTTTAGACAAAAGGTTCAATTGCGTAGGCAGAGAAGCCCTTTATTAAGAGAAAACAGACAAATGCTCACAACAAACCGCATACAAACTCTTGAATAACAGAAACAAGAAAGAACGTGTTGAATTAATAGAACAACAAGGCGTTCATTTCTACGAATACAAAGCCCTGTGGGCGGTAACAAGCTATTTAATAGAGAGTCGAGGTTAAGCAACAGAGCAGAAAAGCTGCTTGTGAAACAGAAATAATTTATCGCTACACGTGAGAAAACAAAACCAGCAAGTTTTGAGGGCATATTGGAAACTTCGTCGGAAACATGTGCAATAGAGTAAAAGTACAATAGAGTAAAAAGTACGTTAGACTACATCACTCTGTCCTAAACCGATTTGAGTGGAACTTCAGTACACTGTTAAAGTTATATTCAACAGAGCATGCTGCAAATCAGGCGGTATTTTTATGCGTATAATTTTTCTTTTTTGAAAGGGCATACGTCCGACTAAGTCACCATTTTGGTCTGGCAAAACGGACTCAATCAAGGACGCAT
Organism: Porites divaricata; assembly: GCA_038088405.1. Lineage (NCBI taxonomy): Eukaryota > Metazoa > Cnidaria > Anthozoa > Scleractinia > Poritidae > Porites > Porites divaricata. The sequence continues at coordinate 3,385,801 of JBBMOI010000021.1, forward strand.
TACGCGTCTGTAACGAAAAATGTGCATACAAGGTAACTGATTCGCAGGTAGACTGCCGTATATTCACTGCAACAATATTATTTCGTTGTTATGATAATTCATTCGCGCTGAAGGTGGAATCTATTCAATTGCTTTTCAATTGCAAAATTATAGTCTTTGACTACCTACTTAAATTAAGACTGAAGATACGGGCCAATTTAAGTCAACATTGTCCGACAGCCGACTGTTATTTTCAGATCTACGCCGTAGTTTCACAGGCGATCGCTACCTTTGGGGATTGTGATTCGCGCTCGACTGAAAAAGGTAGAAAAATACCAGGTGTTTTTCAACAGGCTATATTCAACAGGAAGGCTGCTGTCAACTCAACATGTGTGTGGCCAGCAGTGCTTCAACTCTCACGTGTTATCAAAGAAACTTTCATAGGCCGACCAGCGAGGCTGATTTCAATAACAACGTTTTTGCCAAGAGTTCGATTATTGAGTTCCAATAACCATTGAAAACGTGAAAGTTCGAAGAAACTATAAAAAAAATCCTCGCGCCCAGTTGTGCACATCAAGTAGTCACGTTGAGAACCACGTTAAACAACCTCATACACGACAACGTAAACAACACTCTGTAGTACAGCTGACAATTTCACTAAAAATAATCAAATGGTCACAAAACGCCTTAGCCCCGTTTAGAGTTCAATAGCCCGCGAGCCAGCTGAACAAAAACAAAATAGAAGACAAAAGTGGTGAGAAAGAAACTGTTCAGGGGACGCTGCACCAATATCAGGATCCAAAAAGTTCTTGAATGTTATTTTCAGTGAACAATAGGACTTAACAGAAAGAAGGTTACATGAAAGAGCAGTAACGACTGGTTCCAATTAAAAAGAGTAATAGAAACCACGGAATATCTAAATAAAACCCTGCTTTCTATGACCAATTTCTTGCCAGTCAAAGCTAAGATATTGTATTCTGGGCCAATTATAACTTAGCGGAGGCCAATATGAATAGCGAATTGGATATCGGGAACGTTTGGTGAGCTTAAAAGCAGTGACGTGACTTGGATTCTACCCCTGATTGGCTGGTTCCTTATAGATTAGCCCAGGAGTAAGCTGAGGATTCCAGCGGTACTGATCCACGACCAAAACGACGATGCGCAAAAGCAAATTCGGAAATAATGCTCGTGAACAATAAAAGCCCTACAACAAAAGTGCCCTTTGGCACATAAAATCAACTGCAATATATGCCTTATTCAATAAAGGTTGCCTTGGCAATTGGTCATTGGGCATTAGAAATTGCAGGGTAGTAGCAAGGTATATTTTTTTCAAACTGATCCCGTTTTTTGACCCAATTTTTTGATCCCTGATCCCAAAATTGCTGTAAATTTCGATCCCTGATTCCGTAAAAATACTTGATCCCACGAGTTTCCCTGTATAATTTTGCCTCTTTCAGGACAAGAGAAACAATTTATTTTATCGTTTATTTGTTTATACACATACCCAAAGCATATGGCGTCTACCTAAAGTAACTAGATCTCCCAGATTCCTATTTTCTTGCTTATCTCCTATGGTAGAACTTGATGTTTCACAATAACGGCTTGAATCAGGACACCCACACAACTTATTTTAGATCTATAACACATTTACTGTACAAAGAATCGAGTCAAACGGATATCATACTGCTTGGAACTCTTACTTAAAGACACCAGTTTACTAGGTCTATTCCGCTATTCCTTCGTTCCTCTTCATTCTTGTTATGCTCGTCTTGTTAATTGACGTGAATAGGTAATGTCTCATCTTGATGGGTACGTTGATGCAATATTTTGCCTGAGACACTCAGTCAATTAAATAGAAACTTTACATTCTAAAGAAATGGAGTAGTTTTCACATGCGTCGAATAAGTTTATATTCTTATTAAAATTTTATATACAAGTAGAAAGCGCGAGTAATTTTAAAATTTCATTCCTGCGAAAAAACCAAGTCAGCATTTTTAAATGCTGAAAGACAATTCAAGTCAATATTTCTGAACATTTCAAGTCGGCATTTCAGATCATATATCTTGTTACTCTCCTGCCCGATCTGCTACAATCAGCTTCAAAGTGAGTCCGTTTTTGTCATCTTCCTCTTCACCGTTGTCATCACCTGCTCCTTCCTCATCAGTACTTTCTGAGTCAGTTTCTTTGGACCCGTTAGCCATATTTTTAAGACGCTGCTACTCACTTTTGCTGAGGAGGTACCTCTTACCATCCAGGTCAACCGATCCAATATCTAGAATACACTGAGGTGGGTTCTTGTCATCCTAAATACCAACGACTGTACACAAGAGGATCCTCCTCTGACGGTTCTAGCCAGTTTAGTTACAAGGCACTCTCAAGGAACCCATCACTGCTGTCATGAAGGTCCTCACGAAGGATGACAAGGAAAAAGGGCTCCAAATAACGTCTCCAATTGTGTTTCAAAGCAACCACATCTCACTTTGAAAACAACACTGGACGAGTTTCAACTAGAGGGGCTTCCGCTTGTCCCTGGTCCGATCTCTGAAGCTCCTCAATCAGGTCAGGCACATTGCCTGTTTGAGGGGAAATGATTCGTCGAATCATGCTTAGAGCCAGAGGCAGAGCATCAGGCCTTTCCTTCGTTTTGCTTCTGACTCTTTGCTGCCGAACACCTTGCTTAAATTACTAGGCAAAGAGTCGCAAATCTCTTGCTTCTGCTTGCAAAACGTCTTTGTTTTTAGCACTGTCTTCTTGCCTGAGACTTTCTAGCAGTTAACATTTCGTTTCAACTGTGAACTGTTATTGAAGAATTTAAAGTAGAACTTCCATAACTCTAACTCGCTTGACTCTAAATCCGCTTTAACTCGAACTAAATTTAATTTGCCTTCGGTCCATATTTCAGTAATTTTTACCCTGGAATTCCCTCTAGTTCCCCTGCTGGTTCGAAATGTTTTTTAGCCTCCCTTAGGGGTTTGAGTTTGCTGTGTGGTTCGCCAGTATGCCAGTACGTTAACATCGTCATTTCGAAGCAAATCGTAATCGCCGCAGTATTCACCTTTGTTTAAAAAATCTGTATAGTTTATTCTTTGAAAGAGATAATGCATCACTCCCGAGGCGATCAATTCATGATCAATTGTTAGGATGTGTTCTCAGTATGAACTATGCCAGAGTATGCACTAGAGCTATGGTCGGTCTCTTCAGAAATTCTCGAGCGATCCTCTTCGTACTTGTGTCTTAATGTACTAACCTACTCGATGACCTCCTCGAACTTCGTTCGTAGGGTGACCAGGAGCGTGATCTAGAAAGTTAATAGTTTGTGACATTAAATTTGGCGAAAAATGCTGCAGATTTCAGCAAGTACCAAAGCGGTAAGTCAAAATTAAAATCACTTTACCTTCGACGTGAGCGATCGTCCTTCTTTTTCTTTTCCCCCATGGTTTGTCAGCGAAGTACACAAATATAACGAACAAGTTGCCACAATGTTCTCGACGGCCGAAAACGGTGAGACAAAAGGTCAACATCTATAAATGGACCAAAGTGATCACCGTGTGTGCCATGTTACAAATGATGTTATCAAGGACACAAACGGGACAACAGAGAATGCCGGAAATCGAAAATTATCAACGACTGCGTGACAAACCAGAACTGAGGATAACGCTAATAACTTGTAATAAGCCGTTCTAGATGCAAAAAAAAATCCCAAACTCCAAATTTGTTGTGATTTTAATAATTATCACACTCAGCTATCAGTCTGATCCCTGATTCTATGAAAAACGGTGCTGATCCCGATCCCAAGGCCGTGATCCCTGATCCTAAGGCTGTGATCCCTGATCCCACCCTCTTACAGACCTTTGATCCCTGATTCCATATACCTTGCTACTACCCTGCTTTAACTGCTGTAAGATTAGAATTAAAAGTCACCAACAGGAATTATAAAAATATCCTGCGCGGAGCCATGTGTAAAAATAGATGTAAAGTAAAATGTGTGAAACGTGTAAGAAGGGGGCGAATTATGTATAACATGTTGTATAAGAGGTGTAAAATACAAATGTGACTAATAAAACGATCCTAATGAGTGAGTTTCACAGAATAGATTCTCTCGAATCTAGTGATTACGAGTCTTCATAGCCAATGACATCACGGCTTAACTGACAGACGACCAATAACATCGTGACGTAATTGACCAATCAGATCAATAACCAGAGTATAATACCATCAACTGACGTGATACAACTCACTTTGACTCTGAAGATGACTACCGCACAGGTTGTCGAAACGTCAGTCACTGTCAACAACAACAGTCCTATTCAGGACTACGTTCACCCGGACGATCAAACTCAACCTTCTTTTGAAATGACTCGTGGGTTCAAACCTTTCACAAACTTCTCTTTCTTCACTGCGGTCTCTTAGATCTCTCACTTTTTTTGGACATGAATTTTACACAAAAAGTGAGAGATCGAAGAGACCGCAGTGAAATAAGAGAAGTTTATTATTTCGACATTTTAATTTATGCATTTATTTTCGGCATGGTTGAGGACTGTAGTCAAATTTTCAGACAAAGTCTACAAATTGGTCATTACACGACATTATAAAAATGTGTTGCGCTTGAAAACAAACATAAACTTGAGCCATTGTTACAGACGACGGAAACGGGAGCTGTACGGCCCCGCAAGAGCGCATAATTATCGTGGTTGTGGATTATTTAGGGACCTTAAGCATTGACGACGAATGGGACGACGACAACGACCTACCGGAAGTGGCCGAAGCGAGTTGAACGCTACTGCACATGCTCGGCTCGTCGTCCACTGTCGAGAACGTGAAAACCCGTGGTTGTGCGTACAGCAGTAAACGTGAGTAAATTTACCCGTTTTTTTACCCCCTAAATCCACTTTCCTGAAAGAAATTTCATCTCAGTTGCGTACTCGACTTTCAACGTATTTGTTGTTTGTATATTTGTACTAAAAAACACCAGAAAATCGATTGATATAGGTCTTCGTAAACAAGCACCAGCGAGTCGCATTGAAACTTTCTTGTTTGTGTTTTGCAGCTTTTCGAATAGCAAAAAGGTTTACAGGTCAAAAAGATGCTAAATCACAACCTGTTCCGCCCCTTTTTTCTTTAATATGTCTCCAAACATTAGTAACCTTTGGTTCCATTTTTTTGTAAAGGAGATGGAGTGGTCAGACAAACATGGTTTAATTTGGTGCTATGCCGAGAAGTGTTAGTTATGGAACCCTACCAATGCAACATCCGTATAGCAGCAAGGAAAGAAGAGATGTAGGGAACCAAATATTTAGCTCTAAACCTGAGGGGCCTTGATCATCCGAAATTCAAAGTCAATAAAAGATCCATGAGAGAACAGAATGACCTTGCTGATTTAGAGACCGAACTAGACCAAAAGCTCTCGAAGATATAATTGACAGGAGAAGTTAACCAAGAAAAAAGCTCCGAGGTAAGGAAAAAAGAAAAGGAAGAAGGAGAAGCTCGAGAGGAACACAGGCAAACCGCTATAGAACGTTTAGAGCAGACCGTGAAAAGACATTTTGAACACTGCGATCATTCGCAATTCCCTTGTTTACATGGGAAACTCGTCGTCCACGAGCAAGCGAGCGCTTAAACACTCGAATTTTCCCGCCGCGAACGACGTTCTCGGCCCAGTCCTTTCACGGTGCAGTTCGTCGTCGTCGTCTCTTTTCATCTGATCTGACGAGTCATACGTAAGCCGGTTCAAGCCTTGGGCAAGCCAGAAAATCTTCCAGAAGTAATGATTATTTCTTTCCCCTGAAAGAATAAATCAAAGAACTCGAAGATATCTCGAACTAATTCAGAAGCAACTTCGAGACCTCCGGATGCATTCCTGAGCGTCGCAACTCCTTGAACGCTTACCATTTGTATGGAAAACCCGGAAATTCCGGGGAGAATTCAAATGGAACGGTTCATCGCGGTGGAAATTTTCCGGAAAAAAAGTAATACCTTTCGAGGTATTACCTTTTTCCCAGGGCGTTTTCCATTTAGTCAAAATTTCCGGAATTTCCGGTTCGGCGGTAAATGGAACACGTTTCGTCGGTTCGTCCCACTAGAAAATTCCCAGAAAAAGTGGAAAATCTAAAAAGGTGGGCCCTTTCTCCCGGTTGGAATTTCCGTACGGAATTTCGTGTTCCATTTACACGTTTCTCGTAGTTTGTACCAGTTCCAGGCCCACGCCAAGAAAATCTGTCACGGCCAGTTAGCAAATCAAAATGGCTTCCCTCGAGCTCATGTATCAATGCACGTTTTTTTTTTTTTGCTGGCCCCACAATGGAGGCACTTTTGCACCACAAGTGCCCTGGCCCTGGATTAATTGGTAAGTATCTAGTAATGAGTAATAGCAATACTTATTCAGAAGTTCATATTCACTGAATAGAATCCCTGCAATTTTTCTGCTGACACGCATTTCCCGCCATTTGCTCTCTTCAGACGCTTTTTCTTTAGATTCCAGTCGGTCGCCTTCACCCTTTTCTGAAACTATGATGATCTTAAACTAACAAACTAGGAAGATCGTGATGTCAGGAACTTAATCACCTCTTGGGCCGTCGGGCACCGCGACGTACCGGGTTTTACTACCAAATGGAACAACTTTTTACCAATCGGAAATTCCACTTTTGCTCCCACCGAAATTTCCGGGTTTTTTCCTAAATGGAAAGCGCCACCCTTTCTTACCGAAACGACCGGAATTTTTGTACCATTAATTTGGATTACCAGTGCCAGGCTTCACGTCGAGAGAAAATGAAAAATTTACCGGTATTTTGTAAACGCTACAACTCAATCCCGTTCCTGTTTTCGGTGCCAAAAAAATACAAATACCATTTGACGGAAATTTTTCCCCGAAATTTCCGTACAAATGGTAAGCGCTCCTTAACTTCACGCTCCGCCGAAGAAATTAGGGAATTTAAGATAGTTCACAACGGTAGACTGGGATGGTTGGATGCGTATACCGGCAGCCTGGGGCCATGACGGTAAAAGGACGCAAAAATTTTCAATTTAAGATTCGGACAACAAAACATGGGACAGTGAAGTCGTGTGCGAAACTCGCTTGTAATTTCTTTCACAGAAGGTTCAATTACTGAAGAAGAGTTTCTTATTTTATACGAAGAACACCAATCAGATACCCTGCTCGCAGTGTACCATTATAAAACTTAGCTTGTTTTCAAAGCTAGTCCATGTTATTATTTCCTTTTTTATGCCAACACCTTTTGAGTTTTAAAAAGAAATCTTTTCTTGATAAAAATACAGTTTTACCTTGAAAACGACGGCTACAATCATCACTGTTACCTTTCTTTTCGACAATTTTCCTCTGCCTTAGCGGACGATCGACACTACTAAGGTAGAAAAAGAAGCAGTCGCCATGCGGATGAATGAACTCAGACATTTTCGCTTTTTTTTTTTTTTTTTCATTTCACCGATAGGTAAATCAAAATAAACACAACCCAACGCTTATTTAACCCACTGGGTACACAGTTTTAGAGGAAAGGTGACAATAAGTATGCATGAACTCTTATCGGTTTCACCGTTGTTTTCATGACAAGAAACCCAGCGAAAACACAAAAGGTCACGCGTGTTTTGCGTGACGTGACATCCATCTAACCTTCCAGACCGTAGTGACCTTTCTTTCACGTCCCTATTAGCGATCATGTGATTTCAAAACATCCTGCTCAATGACATGATATTATAATAATATTTCGACCCTCGATTTCTGAGAACTCGGCATAAGTAATGGCACAGAAATAAATGTTACACTCGCATTCCTCATAATCATGTGCTTCAGTCAAGGTGCAATCCCGGCCGGGGTGCAAATCTGTTTGCAACTAAAAGGAGACTACCGTCACAACGTACGTTTAGCTGCCGTAAAGATATTCGACAAATTTGTGGCATACGGTAAATCGACTACAGAAAGTTAAACTTACAATCTATTACTAATAAAGGTCTAACTTCCTCGACCAGAATTGTGAAGAAAAATTTAAAATCTTCCAGAACTAAAACGAAAAATATGATGATTTTATGATAAAACGTCACTTTTTCCGGCTTGGCAAGAGTGCAGCTTCAATTCATGAATTTCTATACTTTGGTCAATATATTCTTTGTTTTGAAGATTCTTTTCTTTCTGTGCTTAGTTGACTGAATGATTTAATAGACCGAGTAACAATTTCGGAACGAAACTCTATCTCCTGGGTCCAAACGATATGAAGTATCAGGTACATCATTACAACACTATAGAACGCGGCAGAGAGTTTGTAGAATAAAGGTGGGAAATCAGACCTCCTGATTTTAATAGTCAGTTTTTACCATTCATGAACTCTTCATGTTCGATTGGGTACGAGTCGACCGTTTACCGATGGGAAGTCGTTACAATAGAAGTCAAAGATGTGGTGGATACTTGCCTGAACAGGATATTGTCGTCTTCTTTAGTAAACAGAAAGTAACGTTTTCATCGGACAAAAATGCCAATCCCACGTTCATAACATCTAAGCTGTAAAGCATAAGCCAGAGTCAGGTGTTGTCTGTGAAGTATAAACTTGATGAACAGTAATACAGCTACAGTTGTAGCCCCACAGGCCTGACTGCACCTCGATAATCAATAGAGACGCCTCCTCCCTCCACCTAAACCAGGTGAGTCATCGATATGTCAGCGGCGTCTTACAAAATGACTGAAATGATCCCCTCGACTTCCGCTCACTTGATCGATCGCAGCGAGGATGTTGTATTTGAGTAAGTCTGAGTTGTAAAACGGTCAATATTGTCGTTTCCAGTTTATATTACTAAAAAAATGTTAAATCTGTAATAGACTCAGCTAGTATTGCGTTGAACGACGCGCCTTATGGTCTCTCCGAGGAACGCTAGCTAACGCTGATTTCGGTCGATTTTATTGTGTCAACGTTTTCAGGTATTTGTCAATCTCCTACCCAGAGTTTTCTGGCTTTTTGGTCAGCGGGTAAACGCCAGGTCACGCTCCCTTCTACTTTAATTTTTTCTGCAAAAGATGTTTGTACGATTAACTTAACAGTTTCTTGTTACCTATATTTGTATTCGAAACCGTGTGAGAAGTGTTTCTTTATGAGACTGTGGGTTGCGTGATTGTGAGTAATTGATAATATTCAGAGATGAATCGAATCTTGTATTTTGTTTCCTCAGTTGCGATCTTGAGACGTACGAAACAGAAAAATCGACCAAAATCTTAATTTCGTGGCAAGAGTTGAAAAATCAATTTCTTTCATTTTTGTTCATCTGATAGCTTTTAGAAACCTAACGTAGATTGTTCCCGCCGAAAGCCTTTAATTCGTGAGAAAGAATAGAAGATCGGTTGTCGATGTCGGAGTCTCAGATTGCATGCATTAACTTTTAACCTGAAATTCGCTAACATCAACTTTCCTTGCGTTCGCAAACGAAGCTGTCGAAGCTGGATGGAGAAATTTGGACACTTTCCACGAACAGAAAAATTCTTTTCCTCCCACTAGAAGATACTTTCTGGACAGTAGGGAAGCTGATCGTACTGAAATAATTTTTAAAATAAGGGATAGGTTTACAGGATAACAAAAATTTAAGTTCGTTACTCATTTTCGACGGCAATATTTAACATGTGGTATAACTCCAAATTCTCTTCTTGTGGGGGGGGGGGGGGGGGGAAGGGGGCGGGAGCCCGGGAGAACAGGGGGCGGGAGGGGTACGGGAGACGGGAGATGAAAGGGCGGGAGGCGGGAGAGAAATTCAAAAAGTCAAATTTTTTTTTTTTTACTGCTTACTTCCAGTCAAAGAAACGAACCCAACAACGTTTCTTGACTTCCATTTAACGTTTTCCGAGGCTTAAAGCAAAATTTTATACACAAGAAAAGTCAAAAAACGAAAATTCGTGCTCGGGATAAAAAAAAACGGCATTTCCTGTGAAATTGGAAACCTTTCCAAGTCGCTTACATCATAAGACATGAATGAGATAGCATTATATATGTACACGTGTGTCTACTGTGTCAGTCGTGTCAGTGTCTCGTATGTCTCGCTAGCTGTCGAAATTCTCCGTAAGAACGACAAAGCGAGTCAGGTCAAATGTCTTTAAAGACCATTTTGGTCGGTCTTAGTATTTTTCGGTTTGGTGGGGAAAAATCCTTCCATGGAAGATCTTCCTTGGAGCTCGCTCCTTACGACTGTAGCTCACAAAACACTGTCAGTGAAGATTTTGCCGCGTGGTGTAAACTTGTGTCGAAGGAATTGCGCTTCAATGATTGCGCTGGAAAGTGCGGAGTGGTTCGATTTCAAAAGTAGGTTGAGTTTGATCGTCCGGGTGAACGTAGTCCTGAATAGGACTGTTGTTGTAGACAGTGACTGACGTTTCGACAACCTTAGACTGCGCGCAGACGAAATTAAACTCTGGTTAACTCCGTCTGCGAAACAGCGCCGAAATCCTTGTTCTGGACTTCCAGCTGTGTACCCAGATTTGAGTACGCGCCACGATTGGCCAGTTAAAAAAGGCCTTTGGTTTGTTTGTCGTGATCGCCAATCAGGTTGAAAGGAAATTCGAAACGCACTTCCCGTAATTCGTTGAGTCCGTTGGGGGTCCAGAACAAGGATCTCTGCGCTGCTTCGCAGACGGTACTAATCAGAGTTTAGTTATCGTCTGCGCGCAGGCTACGACAACCTGTGCGGTAGTCATCTTCAGAGTCAAAGTGAGTTGTATCACGTCAGTTGATGGTATTATACTCTGGTTATTGGTCTGATTGGTCAATTACGTCACGATGTTATTGGCTATGAAGACTCGTAATCAGTAATTGGTGCATCCTCGGAGACCCAGGGGCAGATAGTAGGGGCGAGGGAAAGTCTAAATGGGCGGAAAATAACGGCACGAAGAAAAGTAAAGAACGGCGAGAAGAGCCCCTGGGGACAATGTCTTACCAGACCAGTTCCAAACGGTCGCCGCCGTTCTGGCTTCTGATTGGTGCCAGAAAACACAGTTTGGAACTGGTCTGGTAAGACATTGTCCCCAGGGGCTCTTCTCGCCGTTCTTTATTTTTCTTCGTGCCGTTATTTTCCGCCCAATTTAGACTTTCCCTCGCCCCTACTATCTGCCCCTGGGTCTCCGAGGATGTAATTGGTGCGTTTAGATCCGTCTATGTCACAGTTAAACAGTCGTCTATTGTTCGTCAAAATGTCAGTTCTCCAGTCGTTCTCTCGTAGTTAGTTCTGCTTGATCTCGTCAATAAGTTGTTTGTACGGCGCTGGTAACTGTTGGCTACGATTCAGTGGCGTTTGTTCTAAGTTAGTAAACCAGCTTTCTAAAGTAAGACGTTGATAGTAGTCTGAGTACCAGTCAATTTGATGTTTCGTCTGTAAATGATGCTCAGCAATGTGATTGTTGACGTCGCCATTCCTCATCACTTTTTTGTGTTCGGTCAGTCGCGTGCTAAGGTTTCTGCCGGTTTCACCAATGTAAGAAGCCTGGCAGTCGCAGCATTTGATCTTGTATACTGCTCCCTGTTTGTCCTCCGGTTTGTCTTTGTCCTTGACATTAGTAAGCAGACGTCGTAAGGTGGTTATGGGTTTGTGTGCAACACGTATATTGTAATAATATAGGTGCCTCTGATGCACGGTAAAGTCGCTGTCGTAACAGGGCCAGAGTTGACGTTCGTCTGAGTGTTCGAATTACAACACAATTTTTTACAACACATTTTTTTATTTTAAACAAGACCAAAGCACTCCTAATAGAATCTGAATAGGGAGTCAAACAGCGTCATTTACATGATAACGGGAGAAACACAATAAAGGGCGGGAGTCGGGAGACAAAGGGACAAAAAGGTACGGGAGGCGGGAGAACGGGGTACGGGAAGCGGGAGATTGTGACCCCCCTGTCCCCCCCCCCCCCCCCCACCTTCTTGCTATTTAAATCACACATTTAGACATTCATTTAAAACATACCTGGGAATTGGCTTGGGTAACTGAAGGAAATCTCTGTACGACACCATCGAAGTTCAGGAATTTTCATGGTAGGCTGGCGGTGATTGTCTGTATTGTGTAAACATAGACTGTTCACAGTCCCCTATTTTTCCGTGGGATCGTTGAGATCGCGCGCGTCTTACCGTTAATAGCGGCCATCTTGATTTTCAGATGTACCGAGGGGGCGATACTCTTCCCCAGGTTAGACTCGGTACATCTGAAAATCAAGATGGCCGCTATTAACGGTAAGACGCGCTCGATCTCAACGATCCCACGGAAAAATAGGGGACTGTGAACAGTCTAGTGTAAACACTTCCAATTTCATAACGCACATAAATAGATATTTACAGCCTAAAGGCTCGTTTTTCGTACGTCTTGTAGGTTTTCCCTTTGCAAAATTGCTTTTTTCAATCAAAAAATGGAATTAAAAGGTGAAACTGGGTCAATTTTAGCCATTCTTTACCTGCCGGCGACTCTGCGTGACAGTCTGTTCCGTGACTGCACGTGGCACAACGTACGTTTGAAGAGACGGAGCTGTCAAAATGAGAGTCACGAAATCAGGGTTGTAACGCAACGTAATTCTTGATCGAAGGAGTAACATTTTCGGTGCCGACAGTATTTTGAAGAAGCAAAAAATCAAACGCACAAGTATTTACTTTGGTCACGCCTCACTATATTTACCGGACTTCAATGTTTTCGTTTAGAGGCTGCCTTCAGGAACCCTAGCCAATTCTTAGGTGTGTTTTTATAGATAAATGTCGAAATGCGTGAACTTAATCTCGTACCCAGTGGGTGATCTGGGTACGAGATTAGCGTGAACCAGCAAAGCAGTTGCTCACTCAAATTGGCGCCAAAAAAGGCGCGGCAATGACGCGCGTATGCCTTTCAGTTTAATTTATTTATTTGCGCCAATTTCCATATTTTACATTCCGCATAATTATGTCATTCCGCAAGCCATGCCACATGCCATTCCGCAAACTCATTCCTCCTTTTACCCTCACCGATCAAGAATTCATCGGTTCATTTGATCTACATTTGATCCGAGTGAACTCGGATCACTGATCCTGATCCGGATCAACCCCAAATCTCGACCGCAGAAATCCTGCAGGTCCGGTTGTACTGCGCATGCCTCAGTTGTTAAACGAAAGTAAAATCTTCCAGAACTTTTAACGATGAATTACGATTCTCAGTGAAATATTGGAAGAGAAAGAAAAAAATATATATTCTAGCTGGTAAGTACTCGTCGTAATTACTGTTCGTGACCTTTGTTATTCGTTATTATGAGTAGAATCGAATTCCAAGTGCTTCTATTGCGTAGTTTGATCGCCTGTACACAGACGTTGTTTTATTTTTCTTTTCGATAATCAGCGAGCGCGAAGCGCGCGAACGAGGTACCCCCTTGCGCTGGTGGTCAATAAACCCCCCGGTTTTTAGAACTGAAGAGAAAATAGAGAGTATGTGAACAGGCTAGTAGTTTGATTGAAAAGTCAAGTGTTGAAAACCTTGTAATTTATTTTGTAACGCTCTGATCAGATCCTAATTTTTCACTTTTTACCTTATGTAATCCAACAGAGCATCGACAAGGTCTGTGATATGTTACAGGTGTTATGTGAGATTGCAACGAGCCAAGAAAACTGCACGGACAGAATAATAAGATTAAAAAATTTTTAAATGCATCTAAATAGTTTTTAATTCGTATGTCTTGCCGTTCATATTTGTATCAAAGCTTTAATAATAATACATTGATTACTGACATTTTGGCAAAATAGACTCCTTTACCTTATCATTTTTGCCCAAAAAGCACATTTTGTTAATAACTTTTGTGTAAAGACTAAAATCCTATCAAATCTACACTGATGACCAACAAAGAAATTACCTGTCACTTTGGCAATGTGAATGTGGGAAAAATAAAAACATTTAGTAAAATCCAACTAGTGGTCTATTATCAATGCTGAGTTCTGATTGGCTGAGCTACTACTAGGCTATATGTTATAGCCCACTAGTAGTGAATAGTGCCGGCTTTGACAACCAAAGCAATAAGGGCTGAATCGCATTTTACTAGCTAAAGTTGTTTTGTTTCGATATTTTTGACCAAATAGTTGGATTTTACTAAAACAATTATTCGCTTCGCCCTCATGGCCTCTGAGTCAATAGCCCATTCGCCCTTCGGCCTCATGGGCTATTGACTCAGAACTCATTCGGGCTCGAGGAATAATTGTTTAATGTTAATAACAGTAAAAAAAAAATCAATATGGTATCTTCTAGTAAATCCTTGGAATAGGTCAGGGGGGCGGAACCGGGTACGACACGTACTGTAGAACGAGGCTCACCCAAGCTCTTATCAACTTAAGCCAAGGGACTGCAAAACCTTTCCATAATCGCGATCGGAGAAAAGGGCCATAAAATACGCTTTAATTGCTCTTTAGCCCTATGAATGAAAGAGCAAAAAGTCGAAAAGAGAAATCATTGTTCAGGTCACCATTTCCCGGTGGTGGAAAGAAAAAGTTTGGAAACTGTAAAAATACCTAAGGGAAAAAAGGATGATACCAAGGGCAATCCCCGCCCCCCCCCCTCCCCCCTCCCCCCCCAAAAAAAGGCTAAAAGCTAAGCAAAAACAATAAGGTCACTTGTCACACTATCACGAGGTTGTGAGTCATGGTTGGCCTGTCAACACCTTCCATTGTGGGCTCAATAATTGTCACCGTTCATTCTAACAGGGCACGCGCATTACACATTAAAGGAAACCGGTTTTGAAACCGGTAAGTTTCGACCAGAAATTTAGTCGGCAGCTTCATCAAACAACGCTTCGGAAGCCAGTCTCTCTCCTTTCTCTCATTTTTGCCTTGTAGTGAGGGACCTCTGCTAGCAGGGAAGCTTTACCTTCTGTTAACCCGTAAAAACAGAAACCTTCAATAAACAAGCGGGACCTTCTGTTAACCCCCTCGAAAATGTAAAAAAAGGATGCGATACTGTTTAGATTATTTTGGTACAAGGTTTTTGTCCACTGGAAATTTAAATTAGTTTGTTATTTTTTGCTTTAAGAATCATGAAATGAGTTTTATTTCAGAGATAATTTGTTTGCTAATTGTTGGTTTGCACATGGCGTCACTAAAATTCAAACTAAAAAACTATCTATCCTACCGAGATTTTACTTTCACGGTGCATTAGAGCAGTTGAAAACTAATTTTCATACAAATTTTTGCTTCAAAAGGGCTCTTGGTTTTGCGATAGAGTACGCTTAAATTTCTAAGATTTTGCGTGACGCGGAATTTACATGACGGCCAAGAGAGCTGTCATGTAGGTTAAAAAAAATGACTCATTTCAGAAAATTTTGCTATCTAAACAGTTCATGTATTAGAAAAAGTACTACTTTAATGTTTATGAGTTTCTCGAAGAATAAATTCACGCTTTTGCAGCAAAACTCCGTAACAGATGTTTCTGTTGGTTTCCGTCCGCCATGTTGGAGCTCACCCAGGTGAGCACCAGCATGGCGTCTCCATACAATTCTCTATAAGTTTGGGTAAAACATTTCTTCGGATATCTTGTATACGAAATATTCCTCTGACCTGAATCTTGGCGAGGGTCTTTGTATATGTACCTCCTTTAATTTCCCAGAATCTGGGCTTTATCTATTGAACGGTTTTGATTTTTATTTTGATCTATTTTGAATGTAGCCTGAAATTCATCCGATTGCTTCGAGTCGTTTTGTCCTCTCAACAACACGTTACTGAGGGAGTAATAACGACTCGAAGTAATCGGATGAAATTCCGGCTATTTTGAATGGTGTGACACTGAAAACCAGCAATAGCCAAGTTGCAATTTTTCCAATTTCTGTTCCGTAGATGTCCGGATTTCCATTGGACAAAAGGGCTACAAAAACACACCACTGACCACTAACAAAGGAGCGTTAAACCCCAATGCAAGATATTTCGCGCCCTACTTTTGGATTGGACGAACTCCCCTAAAAAATATTCTTCTTAAAAAATATAGTTAGGTTTTCGGTTTTCGGTTCGGTCAAATTGTTAAAATTCGTTGAAGTAGCGTAACATTGTTTATATTTTTTGGAAAGAACAGTTATTCTCGTGAACAAATCCAGCAAAGCTGATATCCTACCGAAAGTTTACTTTAAGGCTTAGGCAAAACGTCGAACCAAACTCTAATTTGGGTCGACCTAGTTGGGTCAGACGTCCAACTTAGGACGCGTCGCACCAATCAACTGAATCAGACCAAAAACCAACTTTTGCCGATAAAGGCTAAATATGCATTATCATACGAATTTTTAACTGATTAGTTTAATTTAGTTTGTCGCATGTGAAGATCGACGTGTGTCCCTGAGAAGATTTTCAGACATTCTATCCGTATGTTTCTGACGGATAAAATGCATTATTATTATTATTATTATTATTATTATTATTATTATTAATTATCCTTTATCCTTCTGGGCTTAAAACGCGAAGGCAATGTCACGAATCAATTACATTACTGTGTCCCCTGGAGTGCATTCTCCACGAAACAAAACCACTTAATCAAAAGTCAGTTTGACTCAGTTTAACTCATCGTTTATTTTCATATCAGCTTTTCCAGATTTAACATTTTTTAAAACGATACACGATGGTGAATTAAGGTTTTCCTCTCTAATGGGTCTTGCTTCCCAAGAACAAGTACTAGTCTAAACAAAATTAATACTATTGAAGCACAAGAAAGATTGGTAGAGATCGCTGGTCTTTTACCTAAAACTCAGCGACCGCTCCGATTTATGTCAATCATACAGCGTCTCACGACGACAAGGAAGTAAAAAACTGTGATTTCTATTCTTGTTTTAAACAGGCTCACAGCACCTTCCCCAGAACCTTTTCCGGGTTTCCTTCTTCGCTCCGGATTGCAAGGAAAAAGGAGCCAATTACCATAATGTTTCCCTTTCCCACTTATGAAGTTTATACTTTTGGCTATTTTTAGACCAAGCCTTCCCGCGAAAACTGTTCTGTCGCGTCCTTATATTTTCACTATGGGAGAAAAGAAAGACGGCAGAAAGAAGGGCCACATTTTGAAAACAGAAACAGGGGACCTCCACTGATAATAGGCTCCAAAACGAAACAAACATGGCTACTAAAATACCCAAAGGTTTTTCTCACTTAATAATTATTTTGGAATATGCTTGCTCTCCCCGTCGAAATTTTGAATGCGAGGCTCCTGGGCCCAGTTGTTCGAAAGCCGATTAGCTCTTAACCCGGGTTTCTTTTTCTTGTGTTCAAAAGCATTTTCTCGGATAATTTTCTCTGTTATTTTTAGAGCTTCCAATCATCAACTTGTAGACAAAAAGAATTAAAACTGACATACTTTTTAAGTTTTCAAATCTGAATTCAAATTTCGTACTAACCCTGGGTTATCTTAACCCAGCTTTGAACAACTCGGCCCTGAAGACTAGGATTAGTTGAACCAGCATCTGACTGTATTTAACACTCTGACTTGTAGTTCGACCGCACAATGTCGCTGAACAATAAACAAGTTTTCCTACTCAGTTACTTTCAACGACCCGAGAAAATCACCATTTAACCCTTTCACTACCAATGGTGACCAAAATCAAAATTCAACAACACTTCCAATTTCATCATGTGATGTAAAATGCTGAAAAATAATGTGAAAGTACTTTCAAAGAGTTTCATTTAAATGGTCACACAGAGGATTTTGTAAAAAGACTCAAGATTTAGAACCACCGGACAGGCAAGACTCCGTGATTCACTCTGTCTGTGAAAGGATTAACTTCTGTTAAAACGAAAACGAACACCATCAGTACCTGGTAGAGTGCTCATTTGCAATTCTCTTTTGTGGTACATTTTTATTTTCTTTTTTACCGAGGACAGAACAAAACGGTCCATCCTCGACATGGTAAACTGGGACAAGTGTTGTGGTCATTTTAAAAACAACACGACATCAGTGTTTGTTTCGTTGTCCACTCTGAGAATTCATTTATTTTACTGCTTTTCCATCAAAGCTGACATTGTATTTACCTCGCCTCTGACCGTCTACCTCAAAAATACATTTCTGATATGATTGAGGCGATCAGCTTATTGTAAAATAAAAGTTTAATCTGCTACCAAGGATATCATGATACAGCAACCTCTTCCTTCCACTTCTATAAGCCAAGGGAAGGGAACGTTTTTATTATTTTAATGGAGTTAAGGATTCAATCCAATTACCTGGCCTCTATCATGGCGTGTCACAAAACCTAAAGCCAAAATATCTGGAAAATCTCACGGACAGACAAGACGAAGTTTGAATTGAAGTTTGAATTGTTGTTTTACACAAAATCCTTACCTGCCTAGTAAGTCAGGCCAATTTGTGCACTAAAAACTACAGTGGACAAACTATGTTATTCTTTTCGACTATATAACGCCAGAACTGTTTTGGAAGGCTCTCTAAAAGGACCAGGCTTCCTGGGTACTGTTTTTCGGCGCGTCAGGTTCACTTAAGCCTCTCGAGTAATGGCCAGAATTTTGAAGCTTAAAAACAACGCACCACGCTAGTAACAACGACATGAAACAGTTTGGTCCGTCATACAAAGTACAAGTTTAATTTCGATGCCAAAGGATTCATGTGTTTCCTTTAATGCTTACTAATCGACCTGACCCAAGCGAAATCGTCGGCACATTGGATCATTTTCCTTTGACGAGATTTTTCTACTTTATTGTTACCTTTCTTTACGGACATCTAACTCAAAAGTAATAAGCAGTGACTATAAACTAGGACTTTTCAATCGTCTGTTCATCCTATACAGTCACAAATCACGTGACTTACATGAAAAAAACGGGGACTTCAGAAGGCTGGGAGGAAAATTCAGGAAATGTTAGCTAATGTTGGGGTTTACAACACCTGAAAGAGTAAATTAACTTTCTACGTCCATGGCGAATATTACAAAATTAAAGAAGCATAATCTTGTCGTGGGCTAACTGTTTTGCTCTTCAACCTTCAAAGCATTACATCAACAAACAAATTCTCCTTACGAGTAGCTTATTATTACATACAACATCTAATGAGAATATAAAATCCCCTGCCGCACACTGAGGATTTTCCGTATTACACTGGCTTACATAATTCTATCATTAAAACGTAAGGAGAATTTGGGTGTCAACGAGTAACTTTTACATCACTGTAGATACTATTTTAATGTGCCTGACAATAATACAATCTACAGACGTCCAAGAATGTGACTAGGAAGTATACGTTGATCAGCATTTACCATACAAAATATAATTTTTACATAAAATAGTGTCCCGTCAGAGTCCAGGTGGGAAGCTGTTAACTTCGCCCTGTTCATTCACGGCTGCGCCGTTTATCTTGTATGTCACTTTTAATCTCATTCGCAAAGGTTGCTATGGAAACAAAGCAGAACATATTTAGAGCACGGAGGCAAAGAGAAAAGCCTCTCCACTGATACCCAAACTATTCAGCTTCTATTTAGGGTTTACCGAGTTAAATACTGTGCAATAAAATCAGATATCAAGCTTGAAAGTGATTTGTTGAAAACTAACCAAGATATAGGTCCGCAAAGTCAAACAACATTTACAGACGATGGTGGAGAGGAGGAATGTCTGGGGAGGGGAGAGAGTGATCGCACGTGACAGCTACTGATAATACACGTACAGATTTAGCCAAGCCTAAAGAGGGAGCTTCCGTTAAATACTTGTTACTGAAACAAACTCGTAATAGCTATCAAGCAACCTGGCAAGCACTCCGAGACAAGATAACAAAATTCCACCCACGCCCTTAATACACTAGTCTGCTACACAGCCGTTTTTAGTGTCGTCACGTCAGGAGCGTTGCGTGACGGCACTAAAAACGGCTTTGTAGCAGACTATTAATACCCCTGCAAAATAAAATATCACTGCGCTCGCGATCCCGCAAGGAAACATTGTCGATGGTGCCCCTGGGCCTACGATAACGTTGTGAAAATGGCCGCGGATACCCATGTGGAGGGCTGTCACCCTGTCAATTGACTTTGACACGGATCGCACGAGTGGACGGACGGTCACGTGACAATCAAAATTTCTGGCATGGATAGATAACCAGTTTTACTTACCCGCGGTGCTCCGCGTGGGGGAGTTTCGCAGGTAACTACAGTAGCCAACATTTAATACTGAGGTCTGAAAAAAATCTATCGCCTAGCCTAATCCAGTCCATGTTATGTTTGAAAGAAGAGTTGTATAAGAAACCAAATTTAACATTTTACAGACGTCAGGCGGGAATTGTATAAAAAAAGGACATGAAATAATCGAGAGGATTCGGTCTTGGCTGTACCTTCGACGTTTTTGGATGAATTCAAAGATAACAAAGCTTAAGATAATAACGTGATTCACATAGGGCTTTTATTTTTGTTCAGGTAATATTCCAAGAGATCTGCGCAATCAGCGACTTTGACAAAACCAACGTCCTTCCCAACTTTGCTATTTACAGTTAGATTAAAATTCTAGGTGAATTTTATTTTCGTTTCTGCAAAAGGGAAACTAATAGAAGCTACAAGAAATACTTTGGCTGTGTTGTTCTATAAATTATTCTGCTACACTGGGACGTAGTTATGCAAGTGTAAAGCACTTACGAAAAACTCTGAGCAGAAGCGTTCAAAAGCTAAGGAATGGGCGTTAACGTTCTATAGATTATTCTGCTGCACTGAATTTTAATTTTTTCACTCTTGGATTGAATTCAGTGGCGTGGTTATGCAACTGTGAAGCACGTACGAGAAGCTCAGAGTAGAGGCGTTCAAAAGAAAATGGATGGCGTTGACGTCACCAAACGAAGGTTTAAAATCCTGCGGGCATAAACGAAAAGCTGTCTACAGCAAGAATGTTTGATTTCTAAGAGCGGAAAGAGTTAACAAAACGTTTATTTATCAACTGTTTTTTTCACCCAAACCCACACCAGGTTTCCTCTATTAAAGTTTCCTTGGTTTAGGGCTGTGCATTCAGCAGTCAGAAGAAAGACATTAAACGGCACGTACTCAAACAAGTGAGGTATTAACATAAACAGCTTCCCCGACTAGAAAACAACCTTAACAATACGTCCAAGGACTGTATTAATAAAGAATTGAAAAAAACACCAGTTAACATCGACGCCAAATAAGACAGGCTTCATTAACTTGGCGTCGGCTGGGAACTGTTAAAGTATTTAACATATTTTTCAGACAAAAGGTTCAATTGCGTAGGCAGAGAAGCCCTTTATTAAGAGAAAACAGGCAAATGCTCACAACAAACCGCATACAAACTTCTGAATAACAGAAACAAGAAAGAACGTGTTGAATTAATAGAACAACAACGCGTTCACTTCTACGAAGACAAAGCTCTGTGGGCGGTAACAAGCTATTTAATAGAGAGTCGAGGTTAAGCAACAGAGCATAAAAGCTGCTTGTGAAACAGAAATAACTTATCGCCACACGTGAGAAAACAAAACCAGCAAGTTTTGAGGACATATTGGAAACTTCGTCGGAAACATGTGCACGGACACAACAGAGTAAAAAGTACATTAGACTACATCACTCTGTTCTAAACCGATTTGAGTGGAAATTCAGTACACTGTTAAAGTTATATTCAACAGAGCATGCTGCAAATCAGGCGGTATTTTTATGCGTATAATTTTTCTTTTTTGAAAGGGCATACGTCCGACTAAGTCACCATTTTGGTCGCGCAAAACGGACGTATTACGCGTCTGTAACGAAAAATGTGCATAGAAGGTAACTGATTCGCAGGTAGACTGCCGTATATTCACTGCAACAATGTTATTTCGTTGTTATGATAATTCATTCGCGCTCAAGGTGGAATCTATTCAACTGCAAAATTATAGTCTTTGGTATTTACTACCTACTAAAATTAAGACTGAAGACACTTTAAGTCAACATTGTCCGACAGCCGACTGTTATTTTCAGGTCTACGTTTCACAGGCGATCGCTTCCTTTGGGGCTCGTGATTCGCGCTCGACTGTAAAAGGTACAAAAATACCAGCCGTTTTTCAACAGGCTATATTCAACAGGAAGGCTGCTGTCAACTGAACATGTGTGTGGCCGGCAGTCCTTCAACTCTCACGTGTTATTAAACAAACTTTCACCAGCCGACCAACGAGGCTGATTTCTTTTTTTATTATTTGCAATAATGCCAACGAGGCTGATTTCAATAACACCTTTCTTGCCAAGAGTTTGATTATTGAGTTCCAATAACCAGTGAAAACGTGAAAGTTCAAAGAAACTATAAAAAATCCTCGCGCCCAGTTGTGCTCATCAAGTAGTCACGTTGAGAACCACGTTAAACAACCTCATACACGACAACGTAAACAACACTCTGTAGTACAAGAGATTGTAATGCTAGTACTCTGTAGTACAGCTCACAATTCCTCCCAAAATAATCAAATGGTTACAAAACGCCTTAGCCCCGGATAGAGTTAAATAGCCCGCGAGCCAGCTGAACAAACTGAACAAAATAGAAGACAAAAGTGGCGAGAAAGAAACAGTTCAGGGGACGCTGCGCCAATATCAGGATCCAAAAAGTTCTTAAAGGTTATTGTCAGTAAACAATAGCACTTAACACAAAGAAGGTTACATGAACGAGCAGTAACGACTGGTTCCAATTAAAAAGAGTAATAGACACCACGGAATATCTAAATAAAACCCCCGCTTCCTATGACCAATTTCTTGCCAGTCAAAGCTAAGATATTGTATTCTGGGCCAATTATAAACGGAAGCCAATAGGAATAGTGAATCGGATATCAGGAACGTTTTGGTGAGCTTAAAAGCAGTGACGCGACTTGGATTCTACCCCTGATTGGCTGGTTCCTTATAAATTAGCCCAGGAGTAAGCTGAGGATTCCAGCGGTACTAATCCCAGGCCAAAACGACGATGCGCAAAAGCATTTTCGGAAAACAATGCTCGTGAACGATAAAAGCCCTACAACAAAAGTGCCCTTTGGAACAGAAAATCAACTGCAATATATACCTTATTCAATAAAGGTTGCCTTGGCAATTGGTCATTGGGCATTAGCAATTGGGCATACGAAACCCACTGCAATAATTAGCTTCGGAGTGACCAGCAAACAATAGCTTCCTAGTGCGCCATTGCTTAATACCCAAAGCAACCTTCACTGAATCAGGTACAGTGGAACCTCAGCGCAATGAACCTCTATACAATGAAGTCCTCGGTATAACGAATGATTTTCTTTACCCCACTAATAGTAAAATATGTGGAACAGGACCTCGAAATAACCAAACCTCGTTATAGCTAAGACATTTTGCCAGTCCCTTGCCCCTTCGTCATATTGAGGTTCCACTGTATATACTTAACAATTATTCTTTGAAATCGAGGTGAATAATACCTGATTATTAACCAAGCCGCCAAGCGGCGAGGTAAATATTCCTAAAGCCACTATTCACCGAGATTGAAAAGAATAATTGTTTTAGTATATACACACGAAGTGATCTCAACAAAATCAGAGAGGAAACCATTAAAAAGTACGATTTGATTGACGGATCAAATCACGCGAAAGTTCAAAAATAGACCTTTGCAGAATTTTCAAACATGGCAATTCACAAGTTTAACACTTCGCCAACAACAGCGTAATGGCTTAAATGGAACCGTTAAAAGTTCGAATTGTTTTCTTACCTGAGAAGAAAAGTAGAGCTTTGTTGTTTTCTGTTGACTCGCCAAGTTTAAAGCCAAAATAGTTTGTTGTGCCGTTCTTCGCATGAAGTCCTGACAAAAATGGCTGGCGGCTCGATTGCTCGAGGTAAGACGTCGTCTTCCTGTAGAATTCTTTTTCCTATTTGCTTGAAACGTAGCATTTTTGCAAACATTTGCTTTCAAATTTGTTCGTCACATATAAAACTCGATGTTTGGGCCAAATTTTCTTGTTAGTAAACGCTGAGTTCACGAAATGGCTTCTTCTACGCGAATAAACGGGAGTTGTAAACAATCAATCGAGCACAAAACTCAGCTACAGTAAATGGAAAAACGCCCTTTTGAATCCTTCCAAGTCTTTTCTTGCCTTATAAAAAGTTAGCCCTAGGATTTTGTCGACTTTTAAAAGATCGTTCTCTAAAAAAATGGGAAAAACACCGAGGTCATGCATTATCCACTAGCTAGGAGGTGAACAATGTTGAATAGTCCGAGATAGCGAACCAATCAGATTGCCTAAATCACCAAGATCACTGACTGTGTATATACTAAATCTTAATATCCTAAAAACCTTGTAAATAAAACCAGGATAAAAACTCCCAATGTCATTCCCCTACATCACGCTACACAAGGGCAGAAGATGGCTACGTTCGGAACAGAGAATTTAAAAGTGAAAGTGCAAGAGGCATAATTGTACCTGTTGAGGGTTTGCGACTTTCAGTCCTTGATTAATAGCTCCAGAGTTATTTGGCGGTATAACATTACCAGACGGGCTTTGAAGCTGTAACTGAAATGTCTGTGGACATGAGAAAACAGTACAAAAAATGGTAACTATGCGGTGCTAAATTACACTGAGTTCATTTTCACTATTAACTACCAAGTCTGATTCGATTCACCCGTTGTTGGTTCTTCATCATCAACAGAATGCTAGACAAGAGTGATACGGGTTTGTAGAGCAGCGATCACTCAGTAGCTTACCCCAGGGTGGAATCCTGAAGAAACCCCCGGGGCACTGACTCGAGTTTCATACGGGTGATGTCGAGGGACGTGGCAAATCATCACCTCAGTTCAGTCGGCGGAGAATACAATTGAACTGCTGCTTATGGTACAAAGATCCACCCTGGACATGGTTTCCAAATAAAAGAGTCGCCATAAAATGCATGATTCTGTTGCAGACATATCTAGATGGGATAAGATTAGGAGACATCGAAGCCGAGTGGTTAGCGCGTCGGACTCGCAATCCGCAGTCCCGCACTGGCCACTTGCTGGATCAGTTGTTCTCGGTCGTCTCGAGTTTAAATCTTCGGCCACGCTTGAAAATAGCCGGCCAACTGGTTGCCTCCCTGTTATGTTGTATTAATTTGTTTCTAAGTATTTGAGTGGACTGCCTGTAAGCTAGCTGGATAAGCTAAGTGCACTTTCCACTATAAACAAACCTTTAAACAGATGATCTTTTGGTGCTGTGAACCGTGGCCTCTTTTGGTGACTTGTCTCACTGGCAGATCACTTCTACCCACTAGGATTGGCAAGTAAGAGCGGTGTGTGACAAGCCAGTGGGAGAGTCTAGTTACGTAAAGATCTGCACGTGAGCTACAGATGACTAAAAAAGGTTTGATCAGGAAAGTACCCTGGGGTGCGGGGGGTGACCCTTGGAGTAGCCTATGCTTACCTTAGGAACAGCAGCTTGGAATACGAAGTCAGTCATGGGAAGGGTGAGTGAGTTTGTAGCTGTTACCATAATGGACACCACATTAGATGGGTTGCCAGCTGGGACCTTTTCGAACGCGAAATCAATCTTTAAGCCATTGCTCTCAAACGCTGTAATGGAAGGGAAACCTATCCAGAGAGAGGATAAGCTTCAGTTCAGAACATCATTGATTGACTGCAAGCTTTACTATAGCTAGGGGTGTTTTCCAATTTACTTTCCCCGACTTAAAATCATAGTTAAGACATTTTTAGACTACGAGTAGTCCACCATTTTTCCTTAGGGTCAGTAGAGCGAGCGAAACGCGTGGGTTCATTTTCACGCGCGCTCGCGTTTCGCTCGCTCTACTGGGGACTTTACGAACCAGAACGCGACGCAGCCTGAAACGTCACCGGAAGTAATTTGCTCACAAAGTGTTTTGCTGCGCATGCTTGGCGCTGAACTGCAACGCGTCTTCTTCACGTTCAGAACACGAGGTTGGCACTTGCAGCGTTTCCAGAAAACGTGAGTAGTTTCTGCTGAATTTGGCCTAGAATTAAACTTTCTTTTGCTACCTTATAGGCAAAGCTGTTTTTCTAAGTCCATAAAAATGTTATTTATTGTAAAAAATACCAAACAAACATTTTAATTTGCCTTTTATCGCAGGTCAATTGGTTACCGCTATATGATGAATGGAGAACATGCAGACCCGCCGAGTTCGATACCAAAATCGAAAAATGGCAAGTAAGTCCAATTTAGTTTATTACAAGATTCAATTCAATTTCCTGTCCTGCTTAACTATAAGATTTAAGTGAGTTTAAACTTTATATTTATGCTCTTCATTGAAAACAAACTAAAACAGACTGTTCTTTTTGTCACGCAGTAATGTGGTGTACTGGACAAGCGAGCACGATGTCGTGTTATGCAGAGAGGTTGTTTCCGAGAATCCGTTCAAAACAAGAAAGGGTTCGTCACAAAGAAGCGAAATTAGAGATAGAATAGCCAACACTTTGAATATCTGTCCGAAACTCAGCCTTACACTCATCATCTGTCATAGAATCAAGATCGAAGCGACCTTACTTCCACCAAGGAAATTCGAGATTTCCAGAAGAATTTAAATCGTACAACAGAGCAAACTCTGTATCATCAATGCTTCCATCTTGATAGGCAAACAATAAAGCTTCCCTTGCCTCTCTGATGTTGCCATTTATCATGTATAACACCACTGAGCTATAAAATGAAAATGTGTTTTGCGGAGTTTAAGGATTTGCACTGCTCTGCCTTTGTCGTCGCGTTCGCATCCGTAACTTTGTTTTTCCCGCGCTCGTGACGGCGTTCTCGTCACCGGCCCTTCTCGGTTTCGGTGTTTTCAAACTGCGTCGCGTTCTGGTTCGTAAAGTCCCCACTATCCCTGAGGAAAAATGGGGGACTACTCGTAGTCTACGACGTTTTGAATCAACAAACTTGTTGGCACAGTGGGACAAAATTCGCAGCCACATAGTACAATACAAAGCAACCCCGCTTTACGGACACCTCGTTATTACGGACAGCAGTTTTTCTGGTCCCTAGCCCTTACATTTTCTCTAAATCCAACCCGCTTGACACGGACACTTTGAGAGCCCCGCTCAGTGTCCCTATTAACGGGTTTTTACTGCACTGCACACTACACTCCCCTTACACAAATAAACGTTATTGAACATCCTGGCTATGCTTGAACACCTTGTATTGCAGCGTGCAAAGAAACTGGTGTCCCATAGCCCGGAGCTAGTGGATTTTGCTACTGTGCTAGTGAATTCGGTTCTCAATTTTTCCGATGGGCTTGTAAAGTCTTTTGGGGAATTCATATTACAGAAGAACTGTAATCAATACTGCTCATCAAAAACATTTTTCGGGCTAGTTTAAGTGACTCTTGGGCTAGTACATTCTAGCTACAGCTTGCCCGAGTGGCAAGCTGTAAAACTGACTTTCTTTGCACCCTGTATTGGCTTCGATGAAGGAGGCGAAGACATTAATCTTATGTCCTGCGCATTCTCACACCAAACTAATAGGGAGGCATGCCAGAAACGCGAATCCTAGGTCGAAAGACAATCTTGCGCTGCATGGATACCTACAAGGCTGGAACTTGTACTACAAAACCGAGTTTCGTAGGAAACTCGTCATCAAAGTTTGCTAAATCCTTCAAATTTTCACGTCACAAGATCTTTTTCCTCTCTGCATTTTCTCTGTCCCCAATGTTGAGCGCCGCATTTTTTGAAATGGTGAAATGAAAACCCTAGTTCTTGTCACAAGTACAGAAAGTACTTAGTAATGCAGTATTGAAGAATAGCTAATAAAGTGTTACAAACCAGTAGAGAAATCCTGATTTTGAGGGGCGAGGGGTTCGTGATTCATCTGAAGGAGAGCCGGCTGCCCGGCAAAAGATGGGTTCAGCGGTCCTCCTCCATCTAACAAGTTTGGCACGGCTGGTGATGGCGCCATCATGTTTATTGGAGGGGGGCCTGGACAACAGTAAAACAGAATAAGTCACTTTGAAAAGTACCATAATATTATCATGTGTGCCTTACTGTAATGTCTTTCGTTCTCGCAACGAACGGCACGTACTTTGCACCCGAACTGAACAGTTAGCGACACTATCAAGTGTAGTTCCTCGGTTTATGCATGCGGATGGCTTGAACATTTCACGATATGATACAAAAGACTGAACGATACCCAGACCGTACAGCTACACGATTTGTGCTGCACTTAGAAACACAGGCCAACGGTTTACACTATCAAGAGCTGAAGCTTGATAAATTCAGAAGCACACTTGCCATTGGTTTTTGTTCTAACATTAGCGACTTGAATAATTACACCCCGTGAGGATAAGCCTACATAAAAAATATAAGGGTATTTTATAAGTGGCCTGGTGGTCACATTTTGGTCTAAAATTACCAATTTAATTACCAATTTAATCTAAATCCTCTATTAAGCTCCTCCCCGGACCTTGTTTGTTTCAAGCACGTTTGTGAGGGCGGGGGGGGGGGGGGGGTATTTAATTTAGCGAAGATAATGGTATCAATTCTCCCAGGAGCCCATGATGGGCTCCTGATTCTCTTGAAAACTAGAAAGCAAAAGCCCAAACACATGAAGTTGGGGGTCAGGTCACACAGCCGAAGATCAAAAACAAATCGGAACTACCAGCACGTGAATCAGTTCACATGACGTGTTACGGTCGTGCTCAATTATTACAAGCTATCATTTAACAATAGGGAAAGAGAGGGCGCACTTACTTGAGAGGGGGGTTAATGGAGGGTTTACAGTAAAGCTAAAACAATCTTTACTAATCTGAAACGACTTACCCGCATTTGTTGAGCCGAGATCCAGACCCCCAAGTAAGTCTAAAAGTTCCCCGCCTGATGAGGCTGCAGGGGCCGGTGGTTGGACTGGGGCGGGTGTAGGTTCAGGTGCGGAGCCTCCACCAAGTAGATCCAACAGCGTATCAGACTATGATTCGATAGGAAAACAAAGGAAATCATATTTAACAATTATTCAACACAGACAAAGTTCATACCGCTGATTATTATTCATTCGAAATAACTCCCCATTTCTGATTGGCTCAACCCCCCGGCTCATTCTTCAAACTTGGAAGACGTCTGCGATATCTGGTAAAATGACGTCAATAGGTAAATCGGCTGCATCTTTTGGAAACTGCTCCGCAGAGCAGTTCAAAGCCCCGTCCACATGAATCTAAGAGAACAAATATGCGGTTTCAAAAATGTCGGGATTCGTGTGGACAGAGCCTCAGTTATATCAGTCTTACACAGTACAAATTCTCATAATTTGCTGTTTTGCGATGTCGACGTTAGTAGGATAAACTTAATGTTAATTGGTTCGGTCAGTGAAACTAGTCTGTTAAACACACGAAAAGATAAACACTTTGCCAACTTTGCTGCTGTTTTCTCACTCGCATAAGTGGTACCATTTAAACTTAAGTAAGTGTAAAACAAGGGATTAGAGGGCGAGTGCTTGTGTTTTTTGGCGGCGGAGCTGCGAGACAATTGGTAGCAAGTAAAATTAAAATCCCTCGCGGCTCCGCCGCTAGGAAAGAGCCCCGAGCATAACAATCACGCCAGCTACGCAAGCTAAGATTGATACAACCACCTCCCGTCGGGTGATTACTGGGGCATAAAACGTAGTCCTGGGCCAATTAAAGCGCAAATCTCTAAAATCACTTAAGTTATTTATAATTATTTCAATTATATAGTCATCGGGCAGGCGGGAAAGATGAAGGGAATCTAGTGTTCTGATTGGCTACCAGTACCTGAGCGGGCAAGGACAAGATGGACTCATCTCACCCGCTTTGTCTCGCAAGAGTCGATTTTGTTTCAGGTAACACAACAAATCCTTTATTGCCCGAGTTTTGCTTTACATGTCTCGTTCTTTTTTCACGACAAATATCAAGCCATGTCGACCTAACGCTAGGTCAATAATGCATATCTCATGCCACAAATAACGAATAACAATAAACTTAAGTAACAGTTATTAACAACAGATTTCTTACCGCTTGTTTTGCAGGTTTTGATTCAATTACAGCTGCAAAGCAAATGAAGAAATGTTAAGCCGAAATCCACAAAAGAGTACCAAATTATGGAGAGTAAAATTCAATCTCTCTTAAAACACTCTAAAACGACAATATCGGCAATCATAACGTAGCAAAAGGAGTAGGGCTGCAATGATACACTTTGCCACAATATGCAAACAATATAATACGTAACAATTCCCCCCAAGCTGGCAACAAACATTAACTGCAAGCTGTTTACTGTTTCATAATATCCCAATATCTTCAACTATCAACATTCGTATTGTGATAGATAATATCTCATCACAGATGTATATCATTGCTGTCAACCGAATAACTTCATGGTCTTTGCACAATAATAAGGCCACGTCAACAGTTAACCGGGTATCTTTTCGTGTCGACATGAAAAACTGTCCAGTACAGTATGAACGGCAACAGCAGGGAACTGGAACAAGTCGTTCAAACATGGCGCCCGAGCGGTGGGCCGAGAGGGCTTGGTGCCCACAAAATCCCAATCCTCACTCACGGTTGAATATTAATTGCGTGTCAGCGGGTTCCAGGTCTAGCTCCTACTCATTTTCTTTCAGTTCGATCCGAATACTTATTGACACTGCAACGAAAATCCAACGGAGGAGGAGACCTATCCGATATGTAAAGATCCACATTCAATACCGGCGAGGCGCGGCTTCGCTTCGTTACAGAAACAGAGATCGCGCCAAAATCAGAGTTTTTATGTACGTACAGAAACCCTATCCAGTATGGTTTCTGTCTCGACGCAAGAGCTTTCCGGTAGAGTGTGAACAAGGCCTAAGTTTGCATTTGTAGCATTCAAGAGATAGCACTAGGCAAACGGATGTGTACATTAAACGTTGTAAAAAATGAAAACAGTACATAGGGATCAATAAGGCAAATTAACTATTTTTTTAAAAAAATTACAGAAGGAGATATATTGTCCCGGGAATAATTAATAATTATGAGAGGAGAAAACTGAGGCTGAGTTCAGAAGCCCATGCACTGCTGAAAACAATAAATTGGTTAAGCCAAACAAATTCCTCTTTCGCTGTACCGTTTTCGTATAACAACATACCTTATTATAGGAAATAAACGCTTCATAAAATTAAAATATTGGAAATTAATGCGAATTTTATGGAAAACGATACCCTGCTAGCAGAGGCTTTTCCCTTGTGCTTCTCAGCGTTGTACTGCCATTCTCTTCGCAGTTTTGGCTGCTCGCGTTTTGTTTTGGTTGTTTCTGTGCCGAGGAAAAGACCTCTGCAGACAGCCGTTTGGGATTCCTGTTGAGCATGTGCGAGATGAAAATGCGGTTACCATGGAATTTCTGTGTCACGTGTCGGTAATACGATGCCGCCGCCGGAGTTTGCTCATGTATTCATGAGTCAATTTTCCCACGGGAATGACTCGCACTCGCCATGTTGATATAGCGGGCTCACTTTTGCACAGCAAACTAGTACATAAAAGATGCGCGAGTTGATAAAACCGGTTCCACAACCGGTTTAGTCATGTGATTACCTCCTAGATCTTGGAGGTATCTAATGCGCATGCTCAACAGGAATCCCAAACGGCTGTCTGCAGAGGTCTTTTCCTCGGCACAGAAACAACCAAAACAAAACGCGAGCAGTCAAAACCGCGAAGAGAATGGCAGTACAACGCTGAGAAACACAAGGGAAAAGCCTCTGCTAGCAGGGTAGGAAAACGACTTTCAAATAAAGGAAATTGACGCGAAAGCGACGGTAACACTTCAAAATGAAGGAAATTAACGGAACGTTAACAGAGAAACAAAACTTGCTGAGACAACGGGAACAAAGTTGAAGTGTAACTTTATTCGTGGTACTTTGAGTTTCCCTAGGTACGAAGAGGGTAGCTTGGGGTCAAGCGAAGAAATCTAGTGTAGGATGGGGCTGCTCGCAAGGTCTCTCCTAATTGGTCGCCGGAAACAATGACATGTCATTCTTTCAATTGTTTCAGTATTGTTTGCTACAAGACCCACTCGGGCCACTTTGAGGGTTCTTTACAGTTCCACTGATGCTGATGGATCTCCACGCTGATAAAATACTCCTCTTTCTTAGGTGTCAAGAATGTCAGAAGTGTATCGAAAATTTGGGGCCAAAATAATGACAATCAAGGTGGCGGCAATTAACGCTCCATTCAATTAATGGCGCGGAAATTAACGCCACTTAATTAACACGAATCTTAATTTCATGAAGCGTTAATTTCCTTTTCGGGCACAAGTATGAATTTTGATACTTCGAAACTGATGTAGAACTGAAGTTTTTTACCACGTACCTTCTTGTTTTACTGTTTCAGTCTCCGGTTGCGAAGGCACTTCTCCATTTGTAATTGGCTCAGTGGACTTCGATTCAAACACTGGCATCCTCTCCAACAGAGCAGGCCTGTAGATCAATGAAATAATATGTTACTTTTCAACAACAGCTTCCAAACCAGCTATGCATGTACAGGATCTGGGTGTACTAAAAAAAAAATGTACAGGGAGGAAAAAACTGATTGGGCGCTCAGCAAAAAAAGAACTGGCACGTTAAAATGATCATTTTGATGATCAAACAAGCTCTTTTCCGAGAATTTTTGCTTAATTCGTCCAAGTGCTTTGCGTCTTAATACGCAAGAACAGACTGATCTGGCTGGAAAATCCTAACTAATTAATAGTGGATTTCGCTTCCACTTCTTGCTTATGTAAGCGTTCTTAGTTACCATCATCCTTAGTCACCACGAGAGCGTCGACTGTTGTTTAACATGGCATGTTAAACAACAGTCGAAGCACTCCTTGCGACCACTCTCCTAAGCGACCAGCTCTAGTTGCGACCACCTTAGTGAAACCTCGTTTGAACTCTGACCTAAACTTTCCAATGAAAATCTCTCGTAAGCGACCGCTCCAGTCATAGCCTGTTCCAGGCTCTCAGATAGTGGGGAAGACGCGAAAGTGAAAGTGCGAGTGGACCCGACTTTCTCGGAGCCTGGAACAGGCTACTCCCGCAAGCGACCACTTTTGGGATTACCCAACTGGACTTTTCCTTTGTTTTTAAGCTCTCGAAAGCGACCACTCCGACCCGATAAAACAGGAACTATGAGATTATTGTCTTCTGATGTAGATCAACTCATTCTTGCACTAATATTTAGATTTGGTGTTATTTTGGTCTAAAAAATTGGACGTAAAGTTTATTAGTTTTCTTTTCTTCTTGGGGGGGGGGGGGGGGGGGGTGAATTATTAACGAGTTTCTGAGTCTCTCGTAAGAGACCCCTCCTCTATCGTTTAACCTTGCGGTCGCTTACCAAAGCTACTTCTCGTAAGCGACCAGTTCTAGTTACGACCACTTTTTCGAATTTTCGAGGTGGCACTTACAAGAGCTTCGACTGTAGTACACTGCACGACGGTAAAATTGTAACAACATTCATTTTAGTGTCCACTGTGAGGTGGAATAGGTGTAACATGGTCTCCTGATAACAATGTAAAATAGTTTAATTCTTCAATGTCTGCTTTAGCGATCTAAGTGCAGATTGTGCTTCCATTGATAACAGCTTCTGCCCTAGCAATTCTTTCATTGGGTACCAGAAACCGTTAGCAGAGCTGCATGATATTTACCGATCAAGATGAAGATCTACACTATCTTTTACATCACCAAATCAGACAATTTAAATGCTCATGTAGCAAGACTAAGACTGGAAATTTTACAAGGTTAATAAAAAAAGAACTGCACTGAAAGCTACTAAACAAATTACCGTGCTTAGTTTCACTGACATACAATAGTTGCACTAACATAAAAAGGTCACATACCTCATACTGTCATGCTTTTTAAAGAGAGCTCCAAATTCAACTCCTCTTTGCTGTAATTCTGCATCCATGTTGACTTCAAATTGATTAATAATATTCCTAATCCGTCTGAAAATGATGAAACAAAACAAACTTCTCTCACTATTTCTGAAGTGTTAAGTTATTAAGCTACAAATAGGGTTGCCTAGTATTAAGCTGCTGACAGAACTTATCACGCGAAGTCCAGTTTCGTGTAAGAGGGTGCAATAATACATGACATGTACATAGACAGCCACTAGCAGAATCACATGTAGTACACCAAAACATTAAGTATGAAGTTCCAATCAGACCTCTAATTAGCTTCCAACCTCAGGCAAGGGGCAAATGGTCTGTTAAAAAAAGGTTAGCTACTAAAATATAGGAAGTCTAACTTAAAACGAAGTTTAAGGCAGACAGTGGACCTCCAGATCCATTTGCAGAAAGGTTATGCCGTTCGACGAAGGAGAACGTTCACAATTCGAGCCCTATCTTTCTCGGCGGGGTTTTCACTGTCCTGCGGGTATTGTTCTGGATGCCACATGATTTCACGGTTTGGCCGCCATCTTGGACTGACTGGCTGGCTATTTCTACCTTCATTTTTCGAGCACTGTCATTAATTTCCGCATTGGGTTTTTATTGTAGTTTGTAGATCAAAAACGGACGTCAAATAACAAAAGAATATGATAAAATAACATCACACTTCACCCTCCTTGCACCCCCCCCCCCCAATAACCTCCACCTCTCACTCTCCCTCCTTCTTGCCTTATCACCCCCCCTGCCTGCCAAACGTACTCCCCTAGTTTCCAATTATTACTAGTTTTAAGTAGATAAATGGTTTTCCAGTCTGAGAGACGTGTAGGCAAACAATAGCGAGCTTAAGCAACGACTACGGCGACGGCAACGAGAACGGCAAAAAAGCAATGGGTTTATATTGGCAAAAACAACAACTTTGCACGTGCATCACGCTTTTTGTACATTTCTTTTAATCTTAGCCGTCGTTGCACGACCACGACGTGAACATGCCTAATTTCACGTTCGTCGAGGACGGGAACACAAGACAACAACTTTCTTTTTCTTTTCCTGAACTTTGATACAGTCCTTTGGAATTCAACTCCCAAAACACTTGCTAACATTTTACGAATTAAACGAATTAAACGAGATGGAATCGATTATTAAGAATTAAGAAAAAGAGAGAGAGAACTGAGATCCTAGTCACCAGGTTGCTATTACGCATACACGGCACGTAGCAACCTGGTGACTAGGATCTCAGTTCTCTCTCTCTTTTTCTTAATTCATAATAATCGATTCCATCTCGTTAAACCTAAAACAACTACCTATGGTCTTAACTCCTTTTCTTACATTTCAGCTAAGCAGTGGAATGCACTGCCGGACTTTTTTCGTACCAGTTTTTTGGCAGACTTTAAGACCAAAATACAGGATGCTACCTTCATGTGGATCCTTTTTGCTTGACATACTTAAACTTAAAATTGTAAATTGTTAAATAATATTTTCTTTTCTTTTATGTACATATTATTAATATCATTTTATTATTATTACTTAAATGAATGCATTTAATGTATATATATATATGTATGTATTTCTATATTATTTTCATGTAGTGTTAGCTCGAAGATATTAGCTAGTTAGCTACTCTAAAATTCGAGTATAAATAAAGTTTATGTTAGGTTATGTATGTAGCCAGCTTTGTTTGCACTTCCACTAAGAATAAATGGAACGGATAGAACGCAATCTACTAATGCGCATTTGGACCTTCTGTCACTAGCAATCTGATCACATGAGCTTTGACCTTCTATCAGCAAGAGAGTTTTGAACTTCGATCGCTGATGCTCCCACCCACCCCCACCCCCCCGCCCCCCCCCCCCCCCCGTAACCTTTGGTTGCTACAAGTAATATTGCACTTACTCCTGAGTGGAAGAGAAGCGTGTACTGAGTTTCATAACAGCTGTTAATGCATAATCTTTTGTTGTGGAAGTAGAATGTGAGCTGTAGAGAATGCTCTCTAGAACATCCAAGACATCAATCTCTGTAATCTATAAAAAGCAAAGTAAGTTAAATTCACACTGAGAAAACAGGGCGGGGGCATAAGAGGGGTACGAATACCACAAACCGCACAGAATAACATAACAAAACCGCATCTAAGTTACCTGAAAATTTCTAAATACCGCAAACCGCACCAAAAATCGAGAAAAATCGCATCACCGCAAACCCTTACGCCTCCCTCGTTAAGTAACAAGAGAGAATCTGTTACAGTGGCTGAAAAGGGTTTCCCTTAAATGACCAACAGATTGGCAACAATTTTCCATTCTGTGCTCAAAGCAACCAAAGAAATGACGTGAAAATGTTTAAAACTCAAGTGGAGCCGCGAGCCGCAGGTCAGTGGTTTCACTGCAAAGTTTTGAACATTTCGACGTCATTTCTCTGGTCGGTAAAGAGTATAGACCATGGAAAAGAGAAAAACAAAAATAATTGCGCCACCATCAGGTCATTTTCATGGTCTATACTCTTATCGACCATAGCTCTTGACTAATCACCGCACAAGACATGAATCCCTTCTTGTAAAAAAAACTTTGAAATGTGCTAATTCAGTAACTAAAACCACTAAATGGTCTGTCATTCTGTTGGTCAAACCACAATGCTTTATTTGCTTGTTCTATCAGAAACTCTTACTTTCCTGCAATTTTTGTAATATTATTGTTAAACAACAAGGGCCAAATATTTAAACGAAATCTAACTTAAGCCGCGGTTTATCGAATCTTTGAACCTCCAGATCTCTTCTTTGGTGGGTTGTTTTAAGAAGATAAATGCTTTTCTAGTCTTCTCTAAATGTTTTCATAAAACTGTTCACAATAAATGATGTTTAGATAAAATCGTTGGGGAAATTGAAAATGACAGACAATGCGGTTTTGTTAAACACTGGCTAAACTGTGTTTAAATATTTGGCCCTAACTGTCTGAGTAGAAGTCTGATTAAACAAATATAACTTAATGTGGAACTGGAAATTGTTTGTGGTGAAGTCTCCTTAATAAATAATACAATTGTGCACTGTTTGAAACAAGAAAATTCTCGTGCTTACCAACAGCCTTTTAATGAGATTAAGTGAGTGGTCAATCTTTTTAATTCAATAATGAGGTGATGCCACATTTTTTTCAGACTTTTGTGTCAGAACTTACATTGAGAGATTCATCTTCTTCAATATCAACAAAGAGCTGATCACCATATTCACCACAGCACCAAGATCCCACTTGCACTAAAGGTTGCTAAAAAATAAAAACGCATGCAGTAGTAACACACTAAGTAATCAGTCTCAATAAATAGTATTATGCTTAGCCTTTGACCACGCACTCCAAGGAGCTCTAGGGTGGAGGGAGAAAGAAAGAAAGAGAGCTTGCTTACAGGCTAGCATGTTCTGTCTTTGATTAAAAACCTATTCTTGCATACACAATAACTCCCACTACAAAAGCATTCAAGTCAAAACTGCATAATTCAGACACCACGGTATTCTCCCTTGCAGCAGATTTTTGGATGTCATGCAACACTCCCCCAAAAGTGGGGGGCGTTGCGTGACATCCAAAAAACGGCTGCGAGGGAGACTAACACCAAAGCTGCGTTGTTAAAAGTTTGATTGGTTCTTATCCTAGGATAACTGGGAACCGAGCATATAAGTCATTACAATAAAGAGGTGTCTGTTATGCCACAAATTGGCCAAATGTTGTGTCAAAATTATTTATTTTGTTAGCAAAGATTTACTAGCTGTATATTTTAAGGTTAGGCAAGATATTACATCCTATCCTATATTACATCCATCCCATTAAAAGTTGTAAAACACAATTAACTGTATTACGAAAACGCTTCACATTAACTTTTTATTTCTTCCACATTTTGTGTCAGTTAATATATATTTTTGAGCAATTCCCAAAACACCACAACTGTACTGAAAGTCTTAAAGAAAAGATAGTGATAAATTCATTTTTATGAAAAGGTGTTGCATACAGTGTAGGTAAAACATACTTATAGTATCTAAAAAAATAAAAGTTTACGAAAGTATATGAAAAATAAGGTAACAAGAAAGACAAAACATTAAGCAGTCATTCTTACACTCAAAGAGCTGCTTATCCCCAACTCACAAAAAAGGATTGTTTTTAAAAATGAAGAAAAATAATTTGTATTATTTCTTATTGACATTATTGAAATTTTTTGAATAGGACAGAGGAATACCTGGCTGATGTCATTTTGCATCGCTTTGTACAAACTCTGCACAGCATAACCTTGCAGTTCACTTGACGTGGACACTAAGTAAACAAGGCTGGGAACTGCATCATCACGTACAAAACTTCCTGCCTAAAGTACAACAAAACAACATACAATAACCATCAAAAATTGTAGCATTGGTATCAAAAACACTACAACAAATTCTACATTTTTTTGCCCTCATATTGCAGAATGTTAATAAATTAATCATTCTTTTCTCAGATCGAGAAACCAGCGTGTGTTGAAAGATAAATCATTGGGCGGAATGAGAACAAAATCAATTATTTAGAGAAAAACAATTTGCACAACCATATGTCCTTTTCCATGGTCTGTATTCTTATAGACAATAGCTCTCGACCAATCAGGGTGTGGAAAATCTCTCAGTTATCGTAAAATGCATGTTATCCTATAAAAAGGCATAGCATAAACTTCCGTTTATAAGCCTTGGGCTTATATAACTTTGTAACGAGTTCTAAGAGGGATTATAAAGAAGAGGCTTATGCTGAATATCTAGGAGAGCTTATGACTGGACTAAAAATGGTTTAAAACAAGCTACATAGCAGTGCTGATGAAGACGCCTTTCAAAGTCATTCACTGTTTTACGCTTCCAAACGTCATAAAAAAAATCGAATTAAATTTTATTTCAATACAAGCTACAGGAGAGTTTATATATCCAGGGGATAGGCTTCTAAGCAGGTGTATTTTTTTGGTTGCAGGTAGTTGGGCCTATGACTTGGGTGGCTACATAAATGTCACCTGAAAAGCGAACAGAAGTTGCGCTGCTTCAAACTTTATGGCGCTTATTCCATCTTGTTTAATTCTTCAAATGCTGGAAATTTGTTTGGGAGTTGAATTCTAAAAGACTGTATTGAAGTTCAGGGGAAAAAAATTAAGTCGTCATCTTGCATTCACATCCTCACAAAACGTGAAATAAGGCATACCGTAAATCCTCTATTAAGCCCCCCCTCTTCAGAGGAGGAAAGTTAATAAGCCCCCCCTCTCTATTAAGCCCCCTCTCCCCCTCCCCCAATCCTTATTCTTCACAAAAAAATTAACGATTAACGTGGACTGATCAGTTATGATTTATTCAGGCTGGAAGTTCATATTGTTTTTGGTCTTCAGCGGCATGACCTCCAACTTCATATGCTTAACTTTTCAATTTTGCACTCTAGCTCTCTGTGGAGAATTGCCACCATTTTCTTGTCGTTAGACAAAGCAGTGTACCGCCCGGGAACCACAAGTCCGAAGAACATGAGGCCGAAAGCTCATTTTTGAAGAATAAGAATTTTGTTTTGTTACTTTTAGACTCCCACAAGTGAATTAAATACTTTTGACAGTAACTTTAATTGTACAACGTGCAAGTCTACTCTGTCTCATACCACGGTATTTTTGCTACAGGTGTTGCGTTTCGCTAAATTAAATAAGCCCCCCCTCTCTATTAAGCCCCCCCTCAAAAGTGCTTGAAAAAAATAAGTCCCCCGGGGGACTTAATAGAGGATTTACGGTATTCACGTTGTAGTCGGGCAGTGACTGCTAAGAAATGTACAAAAAAGCATGATGCACGTGCAAAGTTGTTATTTTGACAATCTAAACCTGTTGCTTTTTTGCTCTTCTCGTTGCTGTCACGATTGCTTAAGCTTCTTATTATTTTTATGAGGAGCAATACATTCTAGCACCACTTACAGATGTGAGTACTTTCATCATAGTATCAATATGCCACCTCTTGTTTGGAGCATGCCTACAAACAGTACAACACTTGTTTTAGGAATGACATTCTCATGTTCACGGAGACTCTCTAAATACAGCAAAAATACCCGGCGTTACAATAAATTCTATTAGTCCTGCTCAATAAATCAGCATCATTGCCTAACAAAGACCACTAGTACAAACAATTAAATTTTTACTTTGTATCAAACCTTCAAGAATACAGTAACTGGCTATTAATTTTTTCTAACATGCAAACCTTACAACATTGTACATACATTCTCCATATCTTTCATATTAAGTATTAAACCCAATAATTATATAGAGCTCTTTGGATAAGCAATACAAAAGGAATGCAACAAAGAGTGCAACAAAGAGAATGAAACATACTTCTCTGCAGCTAAAAAGATTTCTGATGTGATGTAGGCCTTGAACTCGACATCAGCTTTGACAAGGAAAGCTAGTAGTTCCTTCATCATACCACGAACATTACTGGAGTTTATAAGAGCAAAAGACAACTCCATAGCCCGCCTGAAAATACACAACCAACATTATTATACCGTTAATAATTTTTAACATCTCTTTGAGATGGAATCAAGCTGAAAAATATAACAAGAGCTTGAGATTTGGCCCCTTTCTTTTCAAGATGTAAACTACCGGTAATGTGTCCAAAACAAATGAACACTTAGCATACTTGTAGCACTACAGTATGTTAGAAAGGCTAAATGTCTAAATATATGGTTAATGGAAAATTCATATAAGATGTGCAACACTTGCATCACAGAATGACCAGTATTGTCAAAACAAAATATCAAAAAATGGCATAAATGGTCATAAAAACAGAGGGTTTGGGTGTATAACCCTTCTTCACTCACAGTCATACAAGCTGTGTTGCTTGCTTAAAGCATATTTCTTATTTACCCTGCACAGTTCCTTCATTGTGGAATAATAATATTTTAGTATCAAAATTATAATACTACATACATATCACATATTTGACACATCACCTTCTTATAGAAATATCTGGGTCCTTTAGGCAATCTAGAATGGTTGTCCTATGTCTCTGAACTGCATTGTAATCAGCATGAACAGTCTTTAAAAGCGTGTTTAATGCAACATATCTGAAGAAAAATTGGTTTAAAAAATGAATGTTTAAATTCAAAATGAAATTCAGGTTAAAAAGTTTTTTCTTTACTCAGTTTGATTCTCAATTTTCCTGCCTCCTACACCTTATTATTATGAATAAAGTCAACAAATTCCTTTACTCTCAGAATAGTCAATCAATAAACATCAGTATCAATAGAAATCGGTAGCAATCGAGTGATTTTTATCGATAGATAATGGAAACTGGTGACAATCGATAAACTAAATTGCTGTGTCAAAGCAATATTATCGATTTTTCATGATTTTAACAATTTATAACAGAAGTCCACCATTGTTGTTTTTTGGCATAAGTTATACAGCATAACAGATGAAACACATCTGTGAGTAACAACTGATGAACAACCATGAAAATGTATTACACTCCCAAGTTTCTCTATAAAACCCTTTCTTTTGTACATAATAACAAAAATGGTGCGATTTAACTACATTCAGTTCTTGCCGGCAAGAATCACAAGAAATACAACTTTACATAAAGATTTCCTAGAGATTTCCCTAAAAGTCAATAGGACGTCTGAAATTCAGGTTTAAAGATTCCCTAAGACTTGAAACTGAAGTCCAAGAAGTAAAGAAACGATAACATTGCATTTTCATGGTAAAGAACTGGGCTCGATCTCAATATCAATCAATTCAGATTTATCGTGTTTTATCAGTTAATCTATTGCAAATCCATACCGATTTTTATTGACTGACTACTTTGGGCTTTATTTCCGTCTCAGTGGCTTCACCACAATCACTGTCCACTGAAGTATCAACTGCTAGTTAAGATGTATTAAGTGGAAATAATGACAATGACTTTCTACAAATGTATGCTTCGCTCACCTTATATTTTTGTCATTGTTTAAAAGAAAGCGTCCTAAAATGTTGATTGCTAAAACCTGAAACAGAAACAAGAATTTGACACTTGTAAGTTGCACTCACCTACAGTCAAACCTGGATCAAGCAGTCACCCCTTAAAAATGACATCTATTAAGTGGTGCCAGTCACTGTTTCCCAAGTCCAACTGAGCTGTCTCTTTTTGTCCTCACCACTACCTCTGTTTCGAGGTACATTGTATTCAAGGATATACATGTATCACGGCAATGTTGTACTAAAAGCATGTATGTTTTGGGGCCAGCAATGGCTGACAACTTCTTTTCATACGAGCAAATTTTCAAAACCTGTTTTAAAGGTCATAATGTGTAAAGTTATACTCCAAAACGGTGACTACTTAACCCTTTAAGCCCCAGTATCCACATACAAATTCTCCAAACTGATCTCCATACATTTCCTTAAAGAATTAGTTGAGAGAATTTGTTCAACGATCAAAGTATTTTCTCTTGGGTGATCATTTTATTGATTTTCATAACTTATCTCTTTACAATGGACACTATTGGCACTTAAAGGGTTAATACTGGAACCA
Organism: Porites divaricata; assembly: GCA_038088405.1. Taxonomy (NCBI): domain Eukaryota; kingdom Metazoa; phylum Cnidaria; class Anthozoa; order Scleractinia; family Poritidae; genus Porites; species Porites divaricata. Next base: position 3,427,984 of record JBBMOI010000021.1, read on the forward strand.
GTTTAACCATACATGTACAGATCATAAAACAGACACAATGTACACATGTATGATGTATGAACTAAACTGCTGAAAACAAACTGTACATACTCTGAGGCCACTCTCAGATTTGGTGTCCATTATGGTGAGAACTGTCTCATACAAGATGGCATTGCCTACATTTTTGCTTGTTTCTGTGTTTGTTGCCACCTGACACACAATATAATAATATTAATATTGTTACAATTATCGCATAAACATACTAGTTATGTAATGCTTTCAAGAGGTATACATGTACTGTGAAATATCCCACAATTTCTTTGTGCTGGGTTTTACAGTGCCGTTTAAAGCTACTTCTGGCAATTTTTGCTGAAACGTTTTAGCTGTCAGTATCTACATTGATTTTGGTGGGAAAATGTTAAGGCCGGAGCATCACCATGATTTTCCGTGACACACTACATGCCTCAATACCACAGAAAATGTAAAGGGTTTCTAGCTTTCTAATTCAGATCGAAGGAAAGTTCAAGTTCTTTTCTAGCTGTATTCCCTAAGGCATGGCAGAAAATAAGAGAATTGCTTCCACTTGAAATGTTCCATGGCTACTACAAGAACTTCTGATGGTTGCAGCTGGAAGTGACTGGATAAAATCATTCTTTGCACCAGAATTATGGTTGCTGCTGGTGATGAAATCTTTTTTCATCAGGGCATTGTTGCAGAGAGTAAGGGGAAATTAAACATTAATCACTCACCTGAGCAAGAACATCGTTCATCTGGTCACTGACTGACTCTTCATCTTTACCAAGCATTCTGAGAAGTCTCAGTATTTTAACCTAAGAGAATGGAAAAAATGAATTACAACTTAATTAAAAATGGCATGAAATGTACATGTAAATGTGAATTATCCTCTGATTTTTAGATGGAATGGAAAATACTGGTTTCTGAGGAAGACAGGTTCAGTATTATTGTAACGAATTTTTTTTCTCTAGAATATTTTTTTGGAAAATGGAACAGGAGTAAAAATTAACAACAATATCAGGGACAAACTAAAAACATAAAATAACTGAAGCCTTACAACTGTAGATTGAGACCCACACCATTGACTGAGAGTAGAAGTAGGTTCATCTTCAGTGCTTACACTGTATGTTGTAGTTAATTTTTATCTCAGGTAATTTTTATTAATTTTTTCCTTTGTTTCAACTTCATTAGCATATATTAACATACCCACAAACAAAAGAAAAACAAACATTACCTGAGATAAAAAACTAACTACAACACTTAATCCAACTGCCAAAGAACAAAAACATCATGAGAATAGAAACAGCATTCTCTTGTAATCTGACCCACATAAAATTTGGGTGAACAACTTTGGTTCTGGAAGACCAATTTTATAGAACATACTGTTAGAATAATCTTCTTTTTTTCATTTACCTGGATGAATGGATCACTGATCCCCGATACGTCATGTTCAGGAGAATAGCCTGACATCACAAGGTTCTTCAGTGTCTTTACTAATATTGGTACATGCTGTGATGCAATAAAACATTCAAATGAAAGACAATAAATACCAACAGCTAAAGTACAGTTGTAACTTTAATGATGCCTGATGCTAGTTCCCCCTTTTTTATCATCATAATTGTTTCTTTTCTTGCGGGTCAACATACTGTCAGAAACTGGGTTGCTGTGTTACAGGGAAAGAAAAATGTACAAATTTTGTTTTTATTATCTTTAACTGATTATTCTAAAAGGATTTAGTTCAGATTAAAATTAACAATCAAACAAGGGCCTTAAGTTAATCAATTCCCACAATACAGTGGTAACTGTCAACTGTCAAATCAGGTCTCCACTCCATTCCACAAACTAACACAACAGGGAGTCAAGCAACATGTTGAAATAATTCTAGCACATCACCATGGAAGAAATCTCTCAAAACTTTGAAATTTGCCAAAGAGAATCTCAACAGTATAATTATAATGTGAAATACACAAGTAAGAAAAAAAAAAACAATTAAAGATGAACATGCCACATGATATACAAAACTCACAACATACCCTTCGAAAGTGTGTCAGTGTTTCTGGATTGACACGACACATCTCAGTAACCAATGAAACACCACAAACTAACACACCTGACAAAAGAAATAAAATACATGTAACATCTTCAAGGTATACAAGCTAGTTCACCATAATAATTATTATTATGGTATCATGACAATACAAACAAAAAACAACGTCCTCTAATTTTGATAAGCAAAAACAAACCAATCAACCCAGACTAACCATGGTTTCGCTCATTGAGAAGAGATCTTGTTGTTGGGATAAACACTTCCATAAGTTCAGGTACTTTTCGGACAATTCTTACCGCACAAAGCGCAGCCTGAAAAGTAATAGAAAATGTAAAATTAACAAACTGCCATTAAAACTTCACAAACAATCAATTGTACAAAGTTTGCATGACTATTATTAGCAGCAAACACAAATCACTGTAACTACATGTAAATGTAGACAATTTTTACAATTATTACAGTGTACTGTACACTGTAGCAAATTTGACATTGGTTTCCCTGAGGAGGACTGTTACCGAAACACTATTTTAAACCTCTACATGGGAAAATTGAGGGGCCTTTGTTTCATTTAATGTAAGCAGAAAATACTTGTATTTTGGCTCAATATAAATGCTATCACCTTTTTTCTTAGGTAAGAATTTGATGACTTCAACAGTTTCTCCACTTCACCAGCTAAATCACGACTCATTTCCTGAGAACATATGCTGCCACAAAAAGAAGTTCAACAGAAATACAAATTATTCAGTTTTAACTATACTCAAGATTTGAAGTGTAACAAGACTGGAAATGCATGCATTATGCTTTATCACAACAAGATCAAAAAAAACTTGTCCTTACTTTCCTAAGGAGCATAGTGCCAGACCAATAACAAACTGGTTTGAATGATTCAAGTCACTAAAAGGACAAAACATCAATATTAGTTGGCTACACATTGTAAATGTAATAGTAGTACAATAGCCTATTAGCCCAGTTAGCACAATACAGCTTTTATCTACATCTTTGTATGCTTGCTTTAGAAGAATGCACGTCCTAAACATGTTCGCTACTCAAGTCAGCTCTCAATATCATTATAAGACATACATGCATTATAGTGCTGACAGGAAAACCTTGGATGATAGTTCCAAGTGGCTAGTTTGGAGTATTTCAGATGCTGATGTGTCCATCAAAGCCTCTGCATTGTAACCATAAACCACCCAAAATTTCCCCTTTCCACTACAGCGTCTGGTTTCCCAGCAAAATGATGCCTGAGCAATGAGGGCAGAAATTCCACATTGATGATATCTCAATACCCAGATCTGGACAGTGATTCTGACAGGTTGATGCAAATTTCCTTCGCGGCACGACAAATCAGATATAGTGACATGTCATCAGCTTGGAGTTTCTGCACTTGTTCCTCACATTTAATATCACAGAGAAATCAGTGGTGGCTTCGCAAAATGTTGACTGTTTTCTCAAGCTAAAGCATGAACAACTGGACTCACTTTTTGAGAGAATTTGTGACCAAAAGGTGAACATCTTGCCGTTCATCTAAGAGAAGCATAGCTCCAAGATAACCTATTCTTTTGTCAGTAAACTTGGGTGAGGCAATTAGTTTTAGACACTCAAGCTGCAAAATAAAAGAGATATTTGATTTACTAAGGCTAACACCAATACTGAATACATTTGTATCTGTGTGGAAGTCCAAAATGTCATTCATATTAAAAATTAATGATTTAAACCAAGTTTGATCATCAGTTTCCTTTTTGGACCAAAATCACTCCTTACCCCTTTCCTTTCCCTCATAACACACTGTATTCAATTTAGGCAGAACTTTTTTGCCACAAAAATTCTTCAACAATGTCCCAAAAACCAGTCACACCATGAATTTTGAAAGTGTTAGGTCCAGATCTAGTAAAAGGAGAGGTGTCAACTTGCAGAGGGTTGTAAATAGCTTATATCTTAATTAAAATGGAATATGTGACAGTGAAAAGCAGGACAAGATACATGCACAAAACAATGCCTTCAGCAGGGGTCATACACGTTTTTGAACAAAAGATTCAAGGACTTTTCAAGGACTTTCAAGGACACATTTCCCATATTTCAAGGACTCTATTCAATGCAAAAAGAGCCTTAATTCTGTCTTTTTTAGTTCTTCCACAACATAGGTAATTTTATCTCTAAGGTCTTTCTGTGTTTGCTCCTTTTCCTTTGGAGTTCTACTTAAATTATAAAGTTAGCACCGAAATTCAAGGACTTTCCAGCACCGACCGCAATTTTCAAGGACTTTCAAGGCCTTGATTTTTATTTTAAAATTCAAGGATTTTTAAGGACTTACAAGGTGTGTGCAAACCCTGTTTCAATGTAATTGTTTTAGGTAACATCCACTCTTGGGTTAAACCAGTATTCCTCCTAGGTTAACATAATAATTAAAACTTCATGGAAAAAAAACCAAAATAAATTAAGACGGTATGCTGATTAAACCTGAGAAACCGTCTACATGTACTCAAGAAGCATGAAATTATTTGTCCACACCTAACTCATATCATTCGATGCAAATGTTTCTTCCTTTTCATTGGCCGAAAGCCCACCACATGACCTGCAAATAACTACCTACAAATAATGGTGTGCTCATGCACAATGCTGTTCAACTGTTTTTGGCTGCAAATACTATTCTGCTCTTGCATAAATGAAACCACGCTTGATCCTTGCTCATTTATGTGATCTCTGTCATTACTCCTGGAAGGCAGCCCATGCTAACCGCTTTCCGAAGATATTATTTATTAAAAAACAAACGCAGTGATCGAATGATAAAACAATTATTGAACTCGGTTATCACAAAATATCGTGATATGTCAGTGTCTCGCAGATCAATTATTTGCCTCAGCCTTCGGCTTCGGCAAATAATGTTCTGCTCACCACTGACAAATCACAATATTTTGCTCAACCTCGTCCAATAATTGCTAATTATTTTATTCTTCACAACCCATTAATAAATACCAGCATACGCTGTACATGTGCACTGTTAATGAAAGCTGTATAATCATAATCATATTCACTTGGAATTTCTACAAGTAAGCCTGCATAATTAATGATTGGAACAAAAGATATCACTGACAATTTCCGTCTTCACATTACCTCCTTCTAGGCAGTAATTTATTTATTACACAAGTATTATTATTTAACATGTACATACTTGACCAAAGTGAGCAGGATAACCAAGCATATGAATGTACAATAACTTGGCAACATTGCGGCATCTGAAGTCATTATCTTCTTCTCTAAATGAATCTCTGATGTAAGCACATTCTTTAGCTATAACTGCTCTCTCATCAGCTGCTGTCCTTGCAGCTCTTATAGTTCGTATAAGGTCTCTCAGCTTCCCAGGAGCTGGCATGATTGAGCCTTAACTTGGGAGTTCTGATACAAAAGAAAACACTTGTTTACATGTATGTAAATGTACATGTGTACCTCTACAGTGCTTCAATAGAAAAATTATCCATCTAACAGGTCAAAATTATATTCAGGTTAAAATTATTTAACCAAGTTTGATTCTCTATTTCCTTTGCTTTGTAGCCCTAATTATTCATGAATTAGGGCTAGGAGAATCAACTTATGTCAAATCAAAATTAACCTGAAATCAAATTTGACCTGTAACATATACCCTGTCTGTGAATAATTTTTGCGCAGAGTACCATATGTTAATGAATTGAAACAAAACAAAATTTCACCCAAGGATAAAATTGAACCACAACAAATATATGTATCTGAAATACACCCAAAATAACACTTGCAAGTACATACAGCATAATAATGCTAGCACACTGTGGGTTGGACCACAGAGGGCCTCTACCAGATCAGACACATAGCTCTACTTATTCAAATACAATTCACTATATACTTCATATCTGGACAATTTTGGAGTTCAAAAAATTTCTGTGTACATTAACACATGCATAGTTTTAGCCTTACATTCATGTCCCTTATTTTGTGCATAGTGTACATAAATACGCTGAATCTTCTCTACATACTTGAATCATTACATTCTTGGTCCCACAGTTTACTTGTGCCTTCATGTTACTTCCTCAAATTAATTTTTAATATTACTGTCATAAACTGTTGATCTTATCTAATCACCTTATCTGATCTTCAGCAATACATTACTCATTAAATAATACAAATTCCTTATGGAACTGTAATGAAGGTTTTAGCCAGAAGGGTGTCCAGCCATCCAATGGACGCCCATTTTTGCAAAAAATACAAGGAAATTCACTTAATCTCAAATCGACATGCGGTCTTGTTAACGTGAACTTCTCTGTTCTACCTGAAGTTTGCAAAGCCAGTAGACGCACTAGATCCTCAAACAGCAATGTAAATAAAAACATAATTAAGAAATGTAAAACTACATTGTACAACGTACCAGAAATCCTTTCTCATTATCTAGCAGAATTTGGAATTGTTTAGCAGATGAACTAGATTTGAGCCCATCAACCTTAGCTTCCTTTAAAGCGGTTATTTTTAATTATTATAAGTCCACGTTAGCTGTTTCCTATGATTGTGAAGATGAACGTTCGTTCAAGTCCATCTGAAATGTAATAGTGCCCGTCCCTTGTCTCGTCCAATAACTTGTTGTATGTACATGTAGCTGTAGTTTTTCTTGTATCGCTGTGTTTTTTTTTATATATTTATTGCTTTTAATTTTTTTTTATTAGTATCTGGGCCCACCGTAATTGGCAACAGCTGTTGCGGTGTCCCTGCCAACGTTCTTTCTGCTTGTTTGTTGTTTTTGTTTGTTTGTTTGTTTTTTGGGTGTTTTTTTGGCGAAGCTAATAAAATAAAATAAAAATAAAATAATCTCTAATATTAATTTTTAGGGGAAAACAAGCCTTCTGGACGGCCAGTTTTCAATGTCAGGCTGAAAGCCTGATTGTAATTCATAGCTTTCAGAGACTACTCAAAATGTCAAAACACACAAATGCCTAATGTCTAAAAGTGGGACCCAGCTTTATGGACACCTGCTGATATCGAACACCTGTTCAGTGTTTTCAAAAAGCACCAGCAACTTTGCTCAGAAAAGTCAGCCACTTTTCTTTCTAAATTAAATTAATTAAAGAAAGGTTCTTTTGAATCCTATCAATAGAGTAGGAACCAGCAGCCTAATCGACATTTCACTGAAACTCCTGTCTGCTAATACAGATCTTTTCCTGCATTTAAACTGTAGATAAACAGCTCACATACTTTCCCTTATTAACCCACTAAAAGGAGCAACAGTAACTACAGACTAGGGATGACTATTGGGAAAATTTTAACTATTGCCAGTGTACTGCAATAGGTCAAACCAACATTGTGATAGTATTGTGTAAATTCTGAGTCATGTACATTTGTATATAGTTTTAGGTTTTAGGTAAGATCATTAATTTAAAAGTCATGTAATACACCATGTAGATTAGTTTGCCCGTACGTAGGAAAGTGTCCCCAATTAGCTACCTGTTAAGCTAAATACATTGACACTAAAATAAAGTCATTAATATTATGATAGTGGAGGTACTATTGCAATAGTACATGTATTGCGATAGTTTTCAGCCTTTCCTTTTTCGTTTGAACAAGCCTCAGCAATTTATATAACCCTTCTCTAACATTACACCCAAAGCGGTTCAAGAATCAAGACGCTAAAACATTTTACAGCTCAAGACGTAGGTGCAGTAGGATGGTAGATTGTTTTTAGTTTCTTTTTTACCACTATTATGACCTTGAGAATCTAAGATGGGTAAAACCAATATCTTTATTTTCCAAAGAAGTAGAGAAACTATCAAAACTATTGGTACATAGTTCACCACAATTGTTATTGATGTTTCATTTTTACTATTGATCCATCACTATTGCAGTATTAATATCACGATTAATAGATAGTTCAATGTATTGTTACAGCCTTAATACAAACACTGGACAGTAAAATTTTTAGGTGACCCAAATTACATGCTGTCATACAAAGTTAACATTGCTTCATCAATGATCGTGATCTGCACATATGAACTCAAGTGCATGACAACAAACTGAAAATGAGTGAGGAAGGCAAAATCGCAACCTATGTTAAATAATTATGCTGACACCTTTGAAAAAATGAGCGAGCATTAAATTCAGTGCAAAACTGTTTGAACAAGGGAAGGTTTCTTCAGTTTGTGCTGAGTTACAGCTAATACATTAGACACTATTTTGTTGCTGTTAATCCAAATGCTTTAACCTTGGCATCAAGAAAACAAACAAAAAGAGAACACAGACACCTTGGCATGTTTGTTTGGTGTCCAGATTAACCAGATTCCACTGTTTTGTCATATGCCAAACTGAAACCAGTCTATTAGAAAAATGTTAAACTAACCATTGCAGTATCTCTTTTGCAATAAAAATGCTAATAACTTTAAACTACACTTCTCTTGTGCAGATAAACTTAAAAAAAGAAAAGTAAAATTGCCCACACCTAGTAAAGACCCCACTGATGAACACTGAAATTTTTCAAACTGTTTTATTTTGTTGTCAATTTAAAACAATGAGAAAACATGCAACATCCTAAATTGATCACTCCAGCTTTCAGGAATAACTAAACTTGATCTGAGGATTTATTCAAGAATATACACCTATTTCAATTAAGGTTGCTTCTGAGAAGAATGATGCATGGTCCATGTATCATAGCCCGCGGTGCATTATCGTAGCAAGTCTGATAAATTATGTGCCCGCAACGAGCCTGGAAACCTAGAAAGCAAACGCTGCTAACGCTTCTATGCTATGTCAGCTGAACGTTAAGACAATGTATTTCAAAACACTGAATCCAAGGCTTTTCAATTTAAGACAGTGATTTGAGGTTAGGTTTTTCTCTGTGGTAATATGCAAATGCTGCAAATTTTCAATGAGTTTTCTTGGCTTGTGCACGTGGGAATTTTGAATGCAGTTTAAAAAAATCAAATTCAAGGCATTTGTTGAACAACAATAAATAACTTAACATTACATGTTTATCTATTTTTAAGGCAATTTTTTTAAAACTGAACAAAAAAAAGAATAGCGTTGATTTGCTTTATTGAAATAACCAGCGTTCTGGCCCACGCGAAAATGCAGCTTAATCAGGCGGTAAAATCCTATTCATTTAATGTTGTTAAAAGAAGAGGCTTCTAAATTTTTACTACAAGATTTTAAAAGTGAAATTTTTCAGCTCGCTCATGCTTAAGAATTTTAGCAGCCACTGGACTTGAAAGCTCTCTTGAACGCCTTTTCACCAATAGTCTCCATTATTTCAATGAACATGAACAAGACTAAACTTCCCGCTACAAAAGGATTTACCATAGTGCACTGCAGGCTATGAAACATGGTTCACATGAGCAACCTTAATTGAAATTAGGTGCATTGCAGAGAACCAAAAAAAGGGCCAGGTGCAAGGAGGTACATTATACATATAGCAATAAATACACCTTTACTTAGAAGCTCTAAAATAACATCCATCTTATCACTGGAATACGTTACTAAAACATTCACAAAGTAGCCTTAAACCAATGTTTATTAACATTCAGTTAAATGGCTAAAAATCGGGTAAACCAGCAGATGATTGAATAACAGGAAGTCCAAAACGAGGTCAAATGAACATAATAAAAATATGCTTCCTTCAACAAGTTAACGTAGAACAGGAATTTTAAATACAGGATCGAAATTCGGAATGATTTCTTGTTGTAGATGCCTTGTGGTTGATTGAAACCCAACCGCAGATATTGAGTCGATTGAGCAGAGGATGGGTGACTGAGTATAAAAATTAAACTATTTTAATCGGTATAGCTATAAAAAACGAAAAATAGGCAGAACATATTAAAAGATATCAGAAAGTGTATGCTAAGAAGACTTTCTCCATGTAAAAGCTCATTTTCAAGTATACAAGATTTAAAACTTACAAAAGTAGTACACTAAAATAACACAAGTGCACAATGTATATTATGCAGGCACAAAAAGTAACTTTGATTTATAAATATCAGGTCTGATAAAGCACAAACACTGCTTAAATGACAGTGCTTTCATGTCAGGTACAGAACAAAAATGACAATGAATTCATCAAGTAACGTTAGAGTTCAAAACGATGCAATAATTCCGTGTCAAGAACCGAACGGATCCGGCGATTGGTTCAAGGAGACGTAAGCATTGCCACCAATTCCATCTAACAACGAAAGAGATGAACCGCAAAAGACAGCTTAAAAGAACGACCAGGAATCTCAGATTCCGTCCAGCTAATTATGACTCACCTGATGAGAGAACTCCGATCAAGCTTCGCTCTCAAATGAAGGAAATAAGCTTCGAAATGACTCCACGTTCCACGAAGACAGTCGAAGAAGACCGGATAGCCAATGCGCAAGTACAGTGGGAGGGACTCGGCCTACAAATTCCCGGATGTCGTCAGCAGTTCTTGTGATAAGCGGTATTACATTAAAAAAGAACATGGCGCCTGGGAAAACGCACGTGAAAGTGAAAGATTCAAAAACGAGTAAACAGTTTCAAGTAAAAAAGGGAAATATCTCTGGCATTAAAAAGGCAAAGACCAGCAATGCTCCCAAAAAGAAGGTTAGATATCTACATTTAGGAAAAGCAGAGGGACGCCAAATAGCTTTTACTTAGTATTAATTACAGTGGCCCATATCTGCAAACACAACAAACAATTCTTGAAACACAACAAACACTTTTCCAAACACAACATAGTATTATCTGAACACAACAAACTATTATCGAAACACAACACAGTATTATCGAAGCACATAGCAATATTATCGAAACACAACACAGTATTCTTGAAACACAACACAATGTCATCGAAACACAACTCAGAGTTTGCAAAACACAACGCAAATCTCCCAAAACACGACACAATATTTGCGAAACACGACACAAAGTTTTCCCGATTACGTAATACAGGATGCTACTATACAAGGCATAAACCCAGGTAGATACTTCATATATGATTCCTATAGTGTACCGATATATATATTCTTACTTACTTACTTACTTACTTAGGCCCAGTTCAAACGTCGAATTTCACATGTGCCGAACTTAATTCCTATTTTAGTCGACTAAAATAGTTAAATACAGCATTTGATTCATTCGTCGAATTTAACTCTCTGAACTCTGTCGAATTTAACTCTGTTCGCTGTCAATATTCCCAGTAATATAATAATAATTTACTAACATTCAAGCATTAAGTTCGGCACATGTGAAATGCGACGTTTGAATCAAAAGTTGAACTTAAGTCGAATCTTCGACTGTTTCAGTCGCAGATACGGCAAACGTCGCATTTAATTTAAACAGTCGAATTTAATTGAAATTGATTCAAACCTCGCACTTTTAACTCTCGAATTAAGTTCGGCACATGTGAGATTGGACGTTTGAACTGGGCCTTACTCTTTCTGCCTTGCTTGAGTATCTTTACGTACCTTTGTGTCTTAACCTACTTCAGTATTGGCGTGCTTGAGGGACTTGGCCTACTTCAGTTACTTGGTGTGCTTGAGTATCTTTACTTACTTTTGCGTCTTGAAGTAGGCCAAGACACTTAAGCACACCAAGTTACTAGAGTAGGCCAAGACACAAAAGTACATAAAGATACTCAAGCAAGGCAGAAAGAGTAAGTAAGTAAGTAAGAATAGATATATCGGTACACTATAGGAATCATATATGAAGTATCTACCTGGGTTTATGCCTTGTATAGTAACATCCTGCATTACGTAATCGGGAAACTTTGTGTCGTGTTTTGGGAGATTTGCGTTGTGTTTTGCAAACTCTGAGTTGTGTTTCGATATATTGTGTTGTGTTTCGATGACATTGTGTTGTGTTTCAATAATACTGTGTTGTGTTTCGATAATAGTTTGTTGTGTTCAGATAATACTATGTTGTGTTTGGAAAAGTGTTTGTTGTGTTTCAAGAATTGTTTGTTGTGTTTGCAGATATGGGCCACCGTAATTAATGAATGGATGGCAGGCGTGAATCCGGTATCTGGTCATCTCTCCGCCAAACCATCTCGCCACTAACGAAATCGCCACCAAGAAATATAAATCTTAATTATATACCGTTTATACCGTTTTTACACCAAGTACAACATTACTATAAATCTTTCCTCTAGTAAATCTTTCCTCCAGTATGATGATGATCGTGTGATTTAACCAATTATATATCTTTTATTTGACATAATCCAGCTAAAAGAAAGAACTCGGCAGCAGATTGAAGAAATTAACAAGAATTTTACAGATGTACTACATACAACACTGATCAAGGATTCCAGCCAGGCTGTCAATCCGAAATGTGCAAGTGCAGGAAAGGAAATCTGTTCACGGGTGAGAATGTGAGAATGTTGGCATGGAAAGATCCCCGTACGGGGTACTTCCTTATAAAAGCAGGGTTCGCACGCACCTTGAAAGTCCTTGAAAGTCCTTGAAGTGTAAAATAAAAATTCAAGGCCTTGAAAGTCCTTGAAAATTGTGGTCGATGCTGGAAAGTCCTTGAATTTCATTGCTAACTGTATAGTTTAAGTAGAACTCCAAAGGAAGAGGAACAAACACGGAAAGACCTCCGGGATAAAATTACTCGTGTTGTGGAAGAACTAAAAAAGACATGGACTCAAGGCTCTTTTTTGAACTGCATGGAGTCCTTGAAAAATGGGAAATGTATCCTTGAAATTCCTTGAAAAGTCCTTGAATTTTTGGTGCTAAAAAGGGTACGAACCCTGTAAGAGGCTAATGGGGATGTGCCGCTGGAAGGGTCGCATTTTCACGACTGGATTGACTCTAATGGGGTCACATTTCCAATAGAGTTGCTAGACTAGGGTCACACATTTTCAGATTTTTGGGGGTAAGACAGTTCTTCATATTTGTGGTTAGCAAACATACCAGAATGTTTGTACCACAGATGAAAAGACAAAATAGTAAAGTGTTGTTCATTCAATGTAAAAAGTGGAACACTTCATAGAAATAGAAAGTGACCAAGTTGGGATTGTGAAAACTACATATTTGCCCAAAAGTGACTAAGATGGGGTCTATAATTGGCCACAGAATAGACTATAGTGGGGTAGGGCCTCGGAGAGGCAAGCAGCACATACACCGTACCCAGAGTATCCTCCCTGGGGGGGGGGGGGGGGGGAGATGAGCGAGGAAAAAGCTGCTGATCCAGTAAAGATAAACTCAATTTAGAAGAGATGCCTTTGTATGGTTTTAATTTTCTACTTGTTGGGTTGTATACTCAGGGGGTCCCCTCCCTTTTCCTAAGAGAGGGTTATAGGCCTGCAGAACACCCCTCTTACCTCCAGGTCAGTGATAAAGACAAACAAGGCATTGATCATCAAGAAGACTAAGGCTCTGAATTATAGAGAACCCAACCTGTATCACATTTCTTGTCTGTCTTTCGTTTGCTTGTGTTATGTTGAAACTTAATGTTCTAGAAGCTTAGAACTGACAATGTTTGTAGAAATTGATGAGCCAGTCCTGTTTGCAATGCTTCAGTAAGCACTCAGTGGCAAAAAGTGCATCAAACATAAAAGCTTTTATCAATGTTTTAACACAGCACAAAAACATAAAAATTCACACAAAGTCATTAATATTCTTACATGTATATTACCTTCAAACAGATCACTGAAAGGGCATCAATTACAGCAGTTTCAGATGTTTCTCAAGATGAACTCACAAAGACTGTTGAAAACATTGCAAATCTATAGCCAATAGCTAAACAAAGCGACTCTGTATAACACATATGGCAGATGAGATGTTTAAAACTTTGGCAGCATCAAAGCTGATCAAATCATCCCAGAGTACTACCTGATCCCTGGCAACAAATGATCAGAATCAAGAACGTCTTGGACTTTCCCCTCATGCACAGAAGGAATACGTTTAGACATATTGATCTGCTGCTAATGATCTTTGACCTGTAGAAAAACCAGTCTTACAACAGAACTAATATACAGCCATCGCCTTTATATCAATAATGGTTTAATCACCTTTAAATAAAGGTACTGCTTTTCAATGAAACTGCAATCATACTGGACAAGGCTGTGCTTTTGCTCCTAGCCAGAAATATTTGTCTTTTTTTTTCATAGAAATCCTATGCTGAGCACCCTGGAATTCACAGGTTCAGTGCCCTGCACTCTCTTCAATTTTTCTTAAAGCACAGCCTTGCTAAAATCACTTACATGGAAGTCTTTTTGTAAAAATAATCTTAATGACTATCTTTTACAAATTGCAGCTGGTAAGATTTATTTTTCTTTTTGACCAAGATTCATCATCATCATCATGTCTTAATGTACCTCCAGTAGGTGCAGCGTAAGCCTCACTGGCCAAGATTATGAAGCATAAAAATGACTTTGTTTGATTCCTCATCAGAAAATTCAATAAAAGTGGAACTTTCTATTTAAAGAAAGGAAATATAATACAATTATTTAATGAACGACTTTTTGTTACTCTACCTGAATCAGATTCTGAATGAAAAATACAACCACGTTGAAGGAGTCGAATCTTTTTTTTTTCTCTCGGGGACAATCAGAACGGTTTCAAACGAAAAAAAAACTTTTGTTCTCAATCATTTGCATTTGCCGAGGCAGGGTTAGTTCAGTCGGTAGAGCGCTTGACTGCAGAGCGGGAGGTCGCAGATTCAATTCCCGGGGCCGGAACAATACTCGGGGTCACAAAATAACTGAGAAATAAAGGTACTCCCTGTGTACTGCAGATGGCTAGACCTTCGCGTGGCTCGCACGTAAAACGGCGATCCGGTCTAGTAGCACCATTGACCAAAATTTCCCTTGTCGTTTACTGTTCATTACCTCCACACAAATGTTAGTTATCTCACGTCCTTTCTTTAGTAGTGGAAACTCGCAGATAAAGGAAATCGCTTGATCGGGTGGAGAAAATAACCAGACAGCAAGCAAGAATAAACTAAGTAAATAAGGTAAAGTGTATTTAATTGAAAAATTCCATGGAGTATTTATCTTCTGGAATCTATTACCTGAATTCCCATACAAATCCTTTATCGTTTACGGTCATTTTGAGAATTACGCAATAAGAGACCTCGCCCAGTTAAATAATCTCTCATAATGAGCTTGGGCTGCCTGTGTTCTTAATTTTGAGACCTTCGGCCGTAAACGAGATTGAGAGGCTCCCTACTGGCTAACTGCAGATAAATCAATGCTGAGCGGGAAACGTGGGTTCAAACCAAGGACGGACCAACAACAATTTGATATCCCAAGCGAAATTTCTGGTTGTCCTGTGTAAATGGTCTCCTTGACAGCCAGATATGTTGGATTGATTGGAGAATGAGTGCGGGCTCATTTTTCCAAACAGCGGCTGGTAATCGCGCCTACCGTTATCCCAATCTCGTTACGTCACACTACTGTACGTTACGTTAAGTTACATTGCATTACGCTACTTAGACTACTGAACATTACATTACATTAATTGGCTCTAATTATCTCGTGCTCTTACACTGTAACGAAAACCGGTGAAAATCCACTCAAATGCATGCGAAAGAATATTGCGTTTTTCCAATTTCATTTTCTTCCACCCATATTTTTTTTGTGAGTTCTGATACAGCAGACTCCAGTTGTGTTTACATTCCGTAATTTCTTCATGGCAGCCTGCTTGAATGTTCACAAACTTCCTTGAATTTAACAGCCAGAAATTTCTGCTGAGTTTTGTTATATCTACACTTACATCTCACTCACAATAAATCAGTAATCGTTGCTTATTATTAAAGTTCTCCTTTTGGTCTATTTCTTGTACTTGTTCTCTGCAATTCTTTGTACCCCGTCCATTTACATAGATAAAACTGTGGAACAATGTGCCGTATTGTTCACGTGAAGCGTTAGTAAACATGTTAAAAAATAGTTTGGGAGACTTTTAATGAAACGCACACACGAGCGGCTTCATAACGAAGCTTTCTTAGCTTGATTCTAAAAAGAACGATACGTAACAAGATCCAAGTTTGTTAATCTTATAAGTCAGTGGGGCTTAATTTTTCCACGATGTTCCGTCCGTCGAAAGCGGTAGGTATTGAAATCAGGGCTTCGATTAGTAAACTCTCTTAATTAACAAAAAGCGTTGGCACAACTTGACAAACCTTGTTGAGCATGCAATCAAATTCATAAAGAAGCACAGTATTAACGGGTAAAGGCTATTCATGTTCCTTTTACATTTTGTCACATTTTTCGAGACCCTCTAAATATAGTTACGTTCTGTTGGTTTGCGCGAATTTTACCGTAGCCACATTTCTTAGATATGCACTTAATGACCGCTGGGAAACCTTTAATAATGCATTTTAACAAACTGACCATGATTTACGGAAAGTGATGGTAAAATCACGTGTTCACAGTAAACCAGTCAAAATCGACACAAAACTAAGAGCACCGCCTTGAAAAGGCCGTTGCTTACTAAAGCTCTTATACAGAGAGATTGGACTGAAATACTGAAGCAAGAACTGCCGAGTAAGCTAATGTGAGAATGGAATTCTTTCTCTGCCCGAAACATGTTCCATAGTCTCCCGGCATATGTGACACCTTTTCAGCGTAGCCTGAGGAGTAATCAAATAAAAGTTAAAGGCCGTTCAGGATAGCGATACAGCTGTGAAGCATGTTGCCTAGGAAATGATTGTGTCTAGTGTGCAAAGCTAGTAAGCCATATATACATGGTGATCAGTTTGCTTTCAACACCCGCGTAGTAACGTCGCATGTGTCAAGTTTACGCCGGCTACCTGTGTTTGTGTATTGATCATGCTATTTTTAAACAAGTTCCCAAGCGGTAAGAATTTATTGATGCATTCCTTTGACTGTTCATAAATTTACTGCACAGTCAATGAAGAAAAGAAGGTAGCGGTCAAAATACTGTATCTAGAATGCAGAGAATGCGGAGAGATGTAATTTAGCTGGATAATTTTGAAGCAATTATATTAAAATGTAATCCCCTTAGTTTAACTGATTACAATTACTAAATTAGCGCCTAATTAAGGCTCTGTTAAAAGTCTAAATGAATTGGTTTATAAACGAATCATGCGATATAGGAGGGGGTTAATGAATACGAAACGACCTTTTTTAAAAATTGCCTTTTTCACAACTTGGTAAAGCTACTGCCAAGCATATAGGACACTGTATCGATGTGAAATAGTTAAAAGTAACCTCAGACTGAATATAGTTCGAAACTGGTTTTGTTTCAAAAGCAAGAACCAACATGATAATAGGAGAACCGGATTCTAATAGAGGATCTAATCACGATCAGCTATAGAGTTTGATTTGCAGTCCTCAATGTAAAATCAGCACGCATAACATTTCCCGACAGCTACGCAGGCGAAAACAATAATGTTTTATTAACTCTATTCAGGGCTGGTTCAAAATTACTGTCAGTGGTCACTGGACTTCATGGTCAATTTAAAGTATAATGTTCAAGTTTCTCCACAGCATACCTCTAATATATTCAATGTCTATTTTTAACTGACCCCTGCCCACTATACTACACAGAAGAAAGATTTTTACAAATTGGTGATTTTTTATTTACAGGTTTTAGAATCTCTTGGATTTAAGTCAAACGCCAATGGTAAGTTAATGGTTGTCTCTTGTTCAATATTTGCCCAATAAGCACGAAACTCATGAATTTTATAGAGGTCAATGTGTTCTTTTTGACTATGTAGGTCATAATGCAATGACTAGTACCCAGTCCACCTCGGTTTGAAACCAGGCAATGGTACCCAACGTATTTTAAAGTTGCTCCTCTTATTGATTGGTTGAAATTTTCACACTTTTTTTACCAAATCAGAGGGAAGAAAAACCAATGGCGACTAGCTCGCATATGTTTTGCCGCGCTTACCTCAGTGGACGCCGGCCACCAAGAGAGAATGATCTAGGCCATTCTCTCTTGCGGCTACTCAGTTGTTTTTGCTTCGAGGAGATTTTGTCAGCTCGTGATACGATTGGCCAGAGGATATGCAGTTAGAGTTTGGTTTCGATTTTGAACCAAACTCAATAAAAAAAACGTTATAAGAAAAATTATAAGAGAAGAAAGTAAGGTTTACCATGGGTACCAGAGGTTTTTTTTCTCGTGTACGGCGATTGAGTGAGGCGGGGATGTTGCAGGGTCGACTCTTTAGCCGGAGGCCGAAGCTATAGAGACTAGACTACTTAAAGCGGAAACGACGAATGAAAAGTCTCTGGAATGGGTTAGTCGGGTACTGTTGCCATAGAAAAAGCTAATCCCTAAAAAAATGAGCACTTAACAAAAGTCTTAAAAATACGCATCAAGATTTATAACACTTATAAAATAAAAGCCTTAAAGCTCGGCATGGTATGAATCATGTAAATTTTAATCCATAATTGAACTCAGACTTCTTTATCAAGTTCGTGCAATTGACGAGCGTATAAAAGCTGTTGGTTAGCTGATATGCTATGTCAATTTTAATGAAGGAAGATGTTAGAAAACAAAAGCTAACCCACAGTAACAGGAAATTGGTAAAATGTGTTTTCAATGGTAAGTGTAAGTGCGATTGGCTTATGAATAACTGAATTTTATCAAATACAATACGGAACTGAAAACGTCTCATATAATACATGAGTAAATTTAACACGAGAAGATCAACCATCGTAGTTATGTACTCCACTTCAGTATCAGTAAGCACTTGCTCGAGGCTGCGTACATGACTGCGATGATCTTTCCCCTCAAGTTCAAAAATATGAAATTTCATATATTCACTCTGACACAGTACAATGAGTCCATAATAGCGCAAAATGTCATTAAAGTAGTTATACTGGACATGGTTTGATCTTACAAAGGTAATCATTGCTAATGTCTTTCTTTAATTTACATATACCAGGAAACAGTTTTCAGGAAAGAAGAAACAGCACGCCATTAACAGTATGTTACGGCTATTAACGATGTTTTTTATCTTAACGTTTTCGTGTCACAAAATAGACATGTGAATTCAACAGCATTCTTACGTTCTCGAGGTAACGTTCGCTTTTAAAATTAGGTCAAGTGCGAAACCTTTCATCAAATAAGAGTATCTACTTTCGTTTCTGAAAAAGAGACTAAAGCCAACTCGACAATTAATGGTCTTTTGAAACACTCGCAGTCTGCCAATTTCGTACAATCAGGATTTGCACGAGCCATTTAGCAGTTATTGATTTCGGCCTTCGGTTCTTCATAATCGGTTTCAGATCATACGAAAGCAAAGCTCTGAACGCGGCCTTTTAAATTTTGTTAGCTGGTTATGAAGACTACATTTACCGTGAGATATGAGCCAATCGGAAACGAGGAAATATTTTGAATGAATAACAATGATGGAAGTTACTAAAAGCACACGAAAAATGGTTTTTTAATTAGCTGGTTGTTCCTTTTGTTTAGGTGACATACCTGGAAAAACGATGGCAACAAATGGCCATTCAAGGAAACCTTCCTGGGATTGTGGCATTATTGGAAGAGGATCCTAATTTAGTCTCTTTACAGGTCAGTAATTCGGGAAGAGATGTATATAAATCTCACCATATCAAACATTGTTTTTCCTGCCTTATGCCGAGAACTAGCGGTTCACGACCGTAAATTGTTTCTAAGCCCGCAAAATTGCTTTCACCAGTCCGTGTCTAACGAATGTAATTCCTGCTTGCATGGGTTTATATACCGCACGAGGACGGACGTTCAGGATGAAAAGATTGAACAAATCCCTGTTTTCGCGCGCTTTTTCGTTTTACACCTTTGTGTTGCGGCGCATTCTCGACCCCAGTGCTTACGGGTTTGGGAATGCGCCCGTAAGCTCTGGGAAACTCTGCGCCGGAGTAGCCAAAATCTGGCTATTTGGGCCTCACAGCGCATGCTCTTGGAAAATACCGTTAAACGTTCCCAATCACAGATTGAGACTTGAAGTTTGCGTATGCTTGACAGTTGATTAATATTTCTGTGGACTACTTCACGAGGTGGTAAGTGAAACCCGAATAGCTTGTTAAAATAAACGTATGGAAATTCCAATAAAACTTTCCAAAATATGAATTTAGCGTCCTTTTATGTATGTTTGTTCATGAACATTAACACTTCAGCGAAGCTGCTTTGAAATGTGATATCGTGGGAAAAGAAGAGAACTATAAATATCTAGTCGCACTGTACACGTATCACTTTTAGTTTTTCTGTTTTTTTTTTCTTGCAAGTCTGTTTTTGGGCAATTTACAACAAGAAGCTGAAGTTTTCATTCATACTCGGCTACTTCGTGTGAACAAGATAACGTGGAAGTCGAAGAAAAATCAGCAATGTGTCACGCTTCTTAACTACCCTGCGAGCAGTGGTTTCTCCAGGCCGAACGCTACGAGAGAGAAACCACTGCGAGCAACCGTTTGATTCTTTGATCGAGCCGCCGTCCAGCGCTGTGGACGAATAAATTAATTTTGAACAGGTAAAACCTGTTTCGAAACAAGTTTAGGCTCTCGCGCATTTGCTTACGTTTATAATTGCTGTCCTTAAAACGAGCCCGCTGTAACTAAAGAGGAATGGAAAAAGCGTTGTCTTCCGTCCTGCAGGGCTTAAATTCTTTGGGCATAAGTAAGTTGACAAAGGAACAGCGACAGGCACTTTTTCTTTTTTCGAAAGGTAAAGACACATTCGCCGTACTCCCTACGGGGCATGGTAAATCCTTGATCTATCAAATGGCTGTTCTTTTGGCTAAGGAAATAAACAAAGACCGACCAGTTATCATTGTTATTTCTCCTCTGAAGTCATTAGTCGCGGACCAGATAAGAGAGTGTGGACGTTTTGGTCTTTCATCTTACAAACTAGAAGCTGAAAACGTTGAGTCATTGAAAAAGGAATGCAATTTCGACATTATTTTTGCAAGTCCAGAAGTTTTTGAATCGTTCGCTTTGAATCGCTTTTGAATCAAGAGGAAGTGACGTCGTTTGACGTAGGCGTCACGTGCACGCGCATGCTCGATGGAAAATCAAACGGTTGCTCGCAGTGGTTTCTCTCCCGTAGCGTTCGGCCTGGAGGAACCACTGCTCGCAGGGTACTTCTTAACTTATAGCTGGCAAAGATGTCGGTGTATTTTTATTTTATTTTTTTTTGCATTCAAATCTTTTTCTGGTTCACGGTTCAATTTTCGATATGTAGCTAAGCTATTTTATTTGAAAATTGGAAAATCCAGTAATTCTGCCTAATTAGTCGTTCAAATGTTGTTTTCAAGAATCGGCCGGCCGTGTTTCCTTCAACATGTCTAGGGAAAAACCCGCTCACACGCCAGACACGCCGCACGTTCAACCGCTCTCATGCAAACTTGAATAGACCTATGGGGTGTAATTACCGTCAAAAATAAATGTTCAATTATGATATCCACAATTTCAATTATGACATTGAGATATGCAATTGTGCTATTGCAATATGACGTCAAGATTATGGGGTCCAACGACTGCCCAAATTAGTATTTGGTATTTTGTAACTGCAATATGCTATTTGGTCCTTGTGTTATGACATTATGCTATCACATTTGACTATTTTGCTTCTACAGTGTGCTGATTTGTTACTGTACCTTGACGTTCGGCTATTATACTTTGCCATTTTGCCATTGCATTCTAGTATTCTTCAATTTCGACATTGGGACAAGCAGTTTTGCTGTTGTGATTTGTCATTTTCAATAGCGTGCGTTTCATTATGGTGTTTTGACAAGGTAACATGCAATTCGGCGTGACACTCAGAAACGAGTTTCGGACAAAATAATTTATTTCCCGCCAAAATTATAATTATGTTAATATATTTCCTCTCTGTCGCCCTGTCTTCGTTGGAAACATGGCGGCTCTTCGTGAAAGAGCGGTGAATTTATTGGAAGAGGCGATCCGTCTTATTAGGGAACACACATCCCAGGGTCCCGAGAATGGTTCTCCCAGGAACAGTGCAGTAGCCGTTGCAGTGAACGGACGGGAAACCAACGGACGAGTACGGGAAAATTTTCGAAATTTATTTCAGCCGTACACGGCTCGCGAAAGGTCAACCAGTTTCTCACGCAGCAGCAGACAGCAGTCGGCGTCGGCGGCGTCAGCTCCAGCTACTGAAAGAAGGAAACGGAACACAACAGTAGTGTTCTTCAAACGAGATACGTGGACCCACGAATTTTTTTGTCTAGCTGATAAAAAGCAGATGGCAGTCCCAAGCAGATCATTAATAAAAGGCAGTCTGTGACTGCATGTGGCTACTGGTCTAGTTTTGTAGAATATATTGCAGTAAAAAAATGCGAAAAATGTAGAGGGGGAAATGAACAGGTGTAGTGAATGCCAAAATCGAGAAAAAAGGATGGTTTGGTTTGAAATCTGTAGCTTGCGAAATGAGAATCTGTAGTTTGCGAAATGACAATCTGCAGTTTACGAAATGACAATTTACTTTCTCGCTGTGTTTACTCGGATATTCTAAACAGAAAATTCTCCCCCAAAAAGCCGTTTCGCCCAGAAAATTCAGATTGCGCGGAATGCGTGAGGTTTTCGTTGCTACGTATAAAAATTAAGCTCAGGCGCTCAAGTTAAGCCCTGTCGGTCGGGGTTACGAATTGGATGGGTGACCAACCGCGAATATCGTCTCCATACGTTGTTCTTTCTTTTTTTCTTCTTCTTTTTATGTGGTGTTATTGTTTAGCATTATTTCTGAGTCCGGATTTAGAGAAAGAGAAAAACAAAGAACAAATATGGCCCGGTGCAGTTCGCCTGAAAATTGTTTCGGCCGCAATACCGAGCTGAATCTTTGCCGACTTTGATCTATATATCGCCGAGGAAAGCAGCAAACTAAGAAATCTGGGTTTTCGACAGTGTAAAACGATCATAATGCCTCTGATTCCAAACTCCTGTTCCTCCGTCTCTTGTTGTCGGGGTTGCCTTCGCTGTGCTAAGCGATGTTCCTTCTGCTCCGCGGTTTCTTGTTGACGTCTTCTCCTTCGTTGTTCACGCTAAATTTGAAGTCGGCGTTCTCCCTCCAGAGGATTTCCATTTCGCAAACTACAGATTTCAAACCAAACCATCCTTTTTTCTCGATTTTGGCATTCACTACACCTGTTCATTTCCCCCTCTACATTTTTCGCATTTTTTTACTGCAATATATTCTACAAAACTAGACCAGTAGCCACATGCAGTCACAGACTGCCTTTTATTAATGATCTGCTTGGGACTGCCATCTGCTTTTTATCAGCTAGACAAAAAAATTCGTGGGTCCACGTATCTCGTTTGAAGAACACTACTGTTGTGTTCCGTTTCTTTCTTTCAGTAGCTGGAGCTGACGCCGCCGACGCCGACTGCTGTCTGCTGCTGCGTGAGAAACTGGTTGACCTTTCGCGAGCCGTGTACGGCTGAAATAAATTTCGAAAATTTTCCCGTACTCGTCCGTTGGTTTCCCGTCCGTTCACTGCAACGGCTACTGCACTGTTCCTGGGAGAACCATTCTCGGGACCCTGGGATGTGTGTTCCCTAATAAGACGGATCGCCTCTTCCAATAAATTCACCGCTCTTTCACGAAGAGCCGCCATGTTTCCAACGAAGACAGGGCGACAGAGAGGAAATATATTAACATAATTATAATTTTGGCGGGAAATAAATTATTTTGTCCGAAACTCGTTTCTGAGTGTCACGCCGAATTGCATGTTACCTTGTCAAAACACCATAATGAAACGCACGCTATTGAAAATGACAAATCACAACAGCAAAACTGCTTGTCCCAATGTCGAAATTGAAGAATACTAGAATGCAATGGCAAAATGGCAAAGTATAATAGCCGAACGTCAAGGTACAGTAACAAATCAGCACACTGTAGAAGCAAAATAGTCAAATGTGATAGCATAATGTCATAACACAAGGACCAAATAGCATATTGCAGTTACAAAATACCAAATACTAATTTGGGCAGTCGTTGGACCCCATAATCTTGACGTCATATTGCAATAGCACAATTGCATATCTCAATGTCATAATTGAAATTGTGGATATCATAATTGAACATTTATTTTTGACGGTAATTACACCCCATATAGACCAATCAGAAACACTTTTATTGTTTTTTGCTGAAACCAATCAGAGACAAATCTTGCTCCAGGGTTCCCCAGAGCTCTTGATCCCTCTCCTCTACATGCGCAGAAGAGCTCTGGGTCGAGATTGTGTTGCGGCGTTTCACCGGCGAAAAATGTCTACGCATGCTCTGCAAAAAATGACACGTGATCGATTTCGGGCAATGTCATTGGCTCCGAGGCAAAAATGCCCGTGGAGATGAAAAAAAAAATGGCTCTATTTTTGACAGTGACAGCGTTGCGGTTTTCTTGCTATAGTAAGAGATCAAAAATTATTTCGGTGAAAGTTTTGAGTGGAATGTTTTCTCTAGTAAATTTAGCGTCCTAGAAGCGGCGGACAAACTTAGTGGTGGCTATTTGTCGGAGATATTGGCTTTACAATCGCCTGCTTGGGTGCAGAGGCCATGCCAACAAGGTTGGTATTTTTTACTTTCTATGCTTACTGTTTGTTTCGGGCCACACGGTACAACAGGAAATTGTAAAGGAGTGAAAGAAAAATTATTTAGCTTTGTTTTGGTATATAAATTAGCTTGTACCGAGTGGCTCGGAAGCGACAGTTTTGTTAAATGTGTATCCCGTTTTTGTGTCAAAATTCGACTTTAACATTCGACATTCGACTGTTGATCGAAGAGCGTATTACAACGCTACCCAAAATGTTTTTGTTGTTTAGTTCGAGTTTCCTATCACGGATTCAACAAAAAAAAGTAGAGGGACAGACATTTTTGGGCTTTGTTTTGTTAATATGACTTAGCTTGTACTTTGTTGCTCGAAAAACTATATTTAGATGCTAAATCTCCGTGCGTTTACACTGTTTATGGCAGAAAAATAAGCTTACGCTTGGTTCAACTTAATCTCGTGTCACTCGGTACAAAAGAAATATTCTTAGCCATTGTCTTGCTGTGTAAAGTGGCTTGTGGCTAGTGGATCGAAAGCGGCCGGGTTGCAGCAGTTTTCTAAAGTGCGTAGTTCGCAACGCCTTTTTGTCGATCGGTGCACATTTTATTGTTGTTGCACATTATTACAGCTTTGTATGTTACAGAAATTTGAGTTTTGTCCGAACTGTTGAATGAGAAAATGTGAGAGTGTTTTCATTAAAATGCTTAGACCGTCTTGGAGCTACAGTTCGATAGGTCCAGCAACATTTTGATCTGTATATAAAATTCTGTTTACAATGTGCACAACTGCTTGCAATTTTATAATTGAAGGATCTAAGTTTTGATTATTTTGCTCATAAATTTGACTTGGGATTACTAAAATTTTTACACACAAGGCTTTCAGTGGGGGGTGCTTCTTTGCTTGAAAATTGGATCCTGGAAGGAGAAGAACAGGGTAATTTTTCTGTGAATGCTTTTGTTTTTATATGCATTGTTTTTGGCTTAATTTTTTTGGGAGCCAAGTGATAAAATGAATGACAGAGTTAACATGCTACTAAGTATTCAAAAGCTCTTTCCAAGAAAAAAAAATCATCACAAATTAAACTTACAGGAGTGTAAAGCTTGGAGTAAACTTTGAGTCTTAATGAAATTTTCGTTGGATCATGTTGATGAATGCAGTTGTGCAGGATGTGCAGTTTCCAATTTTGATCTTCTGTCAAAATTATGAGAGGGGACACTCACAGATCTCATTCAAAAATTATAGTTTCATTGTAATTATCGTTTGTTTCTATTCCTATAAACTTCTCATCAGGTCTACATTTTGCATGAATTTAATGGGATATATATTTGAAGTGGTTGTTGTTTCACAGTGAAGTAGCTTTCACTTTGTTTTTTGATTTGAAGTTCAGTTTCTTCTTAGTTGTTGGCTAAGGCAGTGTTGAAGTATCTGACATGTTAACATACTTTACTTTTCATTTCTCTTCAGAAAAGATTGATTGATCCTGCATCAAACAAAATGCAGCCTCACAAACAAGATTTTTTAACGAAAAATGTGTACTCAAGGAAAGCACATGTCCCTGACAGTGTCAATAAAATTTATTTATGGAGATATCTGGGTTTTTACTCCTTTGTAGCACTTTAGACTATATGCATCACTTTTTTAACCTTCATATACTGAAAAAATATAATCAGTATTTTTTCAACTAACACTTGAATCAAAGTTCTCTTTAAAGACGGTTTTAAAGTTTTGATATTAAAATTGCACCTGTTCTCAATGAAAAAACTGAATGCAGACACTAAAGTTCATTTAGCTCGTGTTCAAGTTTTTTTTGTAAATTGGAAAGTGTTGCTGGAGAAAAAGTATTTTTGCTTTACCTTTCAGGGAAAAAAATAATAATAAAATAACTACCAGGTGTCTAAGCAATTTCAAAGGACCCATAGTGTCTTATTTATCTGCTGCATTGAGCTGTGAACAAACGCCGTTCTTTCTGGTGACCCTGCTTTTTTCAGAAACATTGTTGTCCTTCGTGATCCGAAGTTGAATCCCGAAAACCGGCCAAATCGCGAGCATCGCAGGAAACGAATCCCATAGGAATAGGTGAAAAAGGATAATAAAAAGTCTAGGCTATTCTAAAAATATCCGATGTGCATTTGCAACTCATATTAAGCCGCAATTAACCTTCTTTCCACTGGAATAAACGAAGTATGGAGGTATTGCCGCCATTTTGAATTTGGCAATGTCACGTGGTCGCGCGACGACCAATCAGACATTTTTCGCCGGTGAAGTTGCGGCGTGGCCAATGATTTCTTGCGCGCGCGTAAGAGAGGCTACGAGGTGCTTAGGGCGTCTGAATGGGCTACCCTGATACGAATAAATCAAGGTCTCCCTCTCTCTTTCTCTCTGAGTGAAACAGCCGACATTTCGCAACCCACCACTGGTTTCCCCGCGAAATATCGAGTGGTGGCCTCGTAATATGTCGGCGTGTTTCTCAGGCTCAGTAGCCGAAAGTGGTTTTTATTTTACGCTTGCGCCCAAATTTGGATCGTTCAATAGATGGCCTAGAATTCTGATGTGATTGTAGTACTACACTACACTATTTGTACCTGTTACCTTTCTTCTTCTTTGAAGACCTAATTTAAAAAAGTTAGGGTTTTTCATCTTTTAATTTCCTTTACATGAATCCTTATTTTAATAATACCTGATTCCAAAAAGCCTACGTTTTTGCCTTGACATGATAAATTTGATTGAATTTACTTAGCCTTAAACAGTGTATCTGGGAAGGTGATCACTTTTGAAATTTACTACTGAATGCAGCTAAATTTACTTAATACACGTTTTCTTTCTTCTTCGCGAACGTCAACCTGTGATGCTAAAGGATTTTGTTATGGTGAGTTAATTTCAATCAATTCGTAAGTTTGATACATTACATCCAGAAGTACATGCTTGCCCGATCCCTTTGTTTGCCATCACAAATGAACCAAGGAGTCCTAAACATGATTCGCTGTCTGAATGTCTCGTAATGTTCACAAGATTATGCTAAAAACGTAAACATGCTGGCAAGAATATTAGTATAAAATACACTCCCGAGCGTTCCGTTACATGATACTTTTCAATGTATACCTAACATGAAAATGAACATAGAAGCCCTTTGTTGGCCCTGTAATAGACTGCGAGCAGTCTCTTTTTTTTCCTTGCAAAGTTACTGCATGAGAAACCCAAGCACACGAGCGGTGAGCGGCAAAGCTGCGAGCCGCGATAAACGAGGGCGTAAGCCCGAGAAGGAAAAATAAGAGTCCGTCTTTTCTCGTCTGGTCCTAATCCCTTATTTTATTGTAACTTACTGTCATGGTTTGCAATCGCGCTGGCTGAGTTAAGAACTAGACGGATTTTAAGAGAAAAGGCGGACTGCAAGCAGTCTAGCCATGTACCTCAAGCCTAACATGAATCAGTCAAACTTACTTTGTCATTTATTTTGTTTATTTCCTTTTTTATGATTTTCTGCGATGTTCTGCAAATAGGGGGTAAGTATTGAATATATCACTAATTCTTTCATGTGATTTACTAAGGAAATTACGACACGGAAACTTGAAGTATGTCAGGCTATCAAAACTCGACAAAGGTGTTGTTAAGTACGCAAGATTTACTTAGTGAATGGGTACTCAAAGAACGATTTGTTTCTCGGGATAACAGGGACAGAATGTTGTTTTCGTTGCTGTTCAACTTTGCACTACTGTGGTTTCACGTGCAGCAGACTACTGCAGCGCGGCTGAAACTCTAAAGCAAGGACGACTACTACTGGAAATATAAAATCGTAAATACTAATTAAAGTCAACTTATGACTGACTTCTTTTTTCTCTTTTTTTTAATTTTTATTTTTTTTGGGCTTGGCTTGGCTTCACCTCACAAACTAGTTCGTAAGTATGCTTTTTGTTTTTTCCTATTTGATTGAATAACACATCGAAATTAATGCCTTGGCCTAGATTTAAAGATTTCACCTAAATTTTCCAAAGTTTGACAAAAGCTCAAAAATAACTTATCCTGTTTTGCATTTCTTCTATGTACACGCGACAGACAGCATTACATTGGGCCGCGAAAAAAGGACGAAAAGATGTGGCTGAAATATTATTAAACACAGGAATGGATGTGAATATTAAATCGGTGAGAGTTTCTTTACATCTAACTTTACATTTTTTGTGTGTTCCTTGGATGATTTTGTTCAACTAATGAGAGAATTTGTTTGCCTTGCTCACTTACTTCTTTGTTTTCTATTTTATTCAACTTAATAATCCCGGTCTGAAATCATGGATACACCAATTAACGTCCATCGTAAAGAAGGTAAAAATTTGTAATTTGCTTTGCTTACCTTTTCTGCTAAAAATATTCTTAATGTACCTCAAGAGAGAACAATTCTCTCTTGTGTACCTGTATTTTCTAACCACTTTTTAATTTTTTTTTCCGGTTGGTATCTACATGCACCTACAAAAGGGGGTAAGTACTAGTTTAAAAGCTTGCTTTTCCCTTAATCAGCTATAATTAGAATACAGTCGAACCTCCTGTACCACCCGAAATGCGAAGATTTAGTGGTCGAATTACAGTAGCTGCATGGGTCTCTTGCCAGCATGGAACCAAAAGGCGTCTTTTCGAGTAGAGGTCTTGATAAACCTTTTGCAAGAGAATTTGCTGTTTGCAATGTCCAAGTTACGATATGTGTAATTCCGCTTTTCACTAAAAAGTTCCTCCTATTCTTTGAGTAGAGTAGTACATGCAGCGATCAAAAGGCCGGTCACGAGAGCTTGTAAACAATGGAATATTATGAAACAGCCTCCACAAAAAGTAGTCGCGGTCGCTTACGAAAGGTTCCAACTATGAGGTTTTGTATTTTGGATACATGGTCGCTTACAAGAGATGGTCGCACATGGAGGTTCGACATGTGGGGGAAATGGCGACTAGAGAGTTTCCTCCGACATCACGGACATTTTTTTAAATTTTTATATATCTCGAAATAGAACGATTCGACTGTTGGCAGTCCTGAGCAAACTCATACCCAGGCTCTTTTCTCTTTTTTCTCTTTCTTCTTCCCGTCTATCTTCGTCAGGGGTAGCCTGTTCCAGGAAGGCAGCGTTCAGACGGTGGGGAGTGAGTTGAATCGTACGCGGGGAAAACAGGCTGGAGAAAAAATGAGGAGGGAGTGGGATTGGGACTGGGACTGGGGACTGTTCCCTCTCTAGCCTCCCCTCGTTGGTTTTTTTTTCTCCGAGCTCTACTGTCTAGACGCCTGGAACAGGCTATCTCAAGTGTCGATTTTAGACTTCAAAGCCCAAACGTAAGGCAATTAACAGTCTTTGATCATAATTATTAATTGTATTCATCAATTGTATTCTCACTGACTGAGAGCTTACATTAATTCTGGAAACCAGAGCACCTAAAGATTATTCACTAATCTGTTAGCAGATAAGTAAAAAACTGTAGGTATATTATTTGTTCTTTATTTTGGTTTGGTTTTGTTTTTTTGTTTTTTGAGAAAAATAAACAGTGATTATGAAAAGCTGATCATAAAACAATTGGTGCATAAAGTATTGTGACAGTCAAGATAATCAAGATTGATCTCTTTAAGTGTTATCATATCGGCAAATACCTTTGGTTGAGTTGTTATGCTAGCCTGTTCAAAGACCTTCTATTTTCCCTTTGGAGATTGTCGATCACGCGCGGGCATTCTTCCTGATTCTTTGACTCCTAGGGCAAGGGAGTGGTACGTTCACGTGCTCATCGATTTTCGAAAAAGGAAAAGAAAACAAAGTCTGCGTACAGGCTACTGCTAGTAGCTTAAAGGTACTCCTCTTAATATTATGATTTGCTTTCAGGGATACACTGCTCTGCATCTCGCTGTAATTCATAACCATGAGAATATCATAATTTCTCTTCTAGACTGTGGTACGTTTAATTTTATTTTTCTTCGCATGAATAGTCGTTGTTTGATGGTAGGAATCATAAAAGGGATTCCACATCCAGTTATGGCTCTTGTGTATATTTCTTGTAGAAAATGAATAACATATATGAAATTGATGACTGTTGTGAACGATTTCTTCTCTATTTGTTTTCTTTTCTTTTTTTTTTCAAAGGTGCTGATGCTGAAGCCCGCGATTACAGCGGCCGCAAACCCAAACACTACATAAAGGAAACTATGTCACTATGGTTACAAAGTAAGTTTATGGATTAATGCAATAACTCTAATTCCTCGTATGTATCTTTATCTTAAAGAAAGTCATCAATTTTGCTCTCAAAACTCGATGATTTAAAAGACTTGTTTGTCTACGGCAATGTGCAATGGACCCTTTTTACGCGGCGGCAGCGTGAAATCCCTGGAGAATAAAATGCTTTTTTTACATGTGTAAATCTGTTCTAAGGGGCCCGTTTACATGAAGGTGGGGGACCCCAGGTAGGTGAGGCAACCCGCGGCAGGTCACCCCACCGATCATGTAAAATTTAAAGAGAGATTATATGGACAGGCGGGTTACCCCACCTAAGCAGGTTACCTCACCTAACTGGGGTCCCCCACCTCCAAATTTGTTCTCAAGAGGCAAGACGTGTTTTTTAGCAAAGTGGTAGTTCTAAATCCTTCGCCTCAGCTGAAATCCTCAGATTTTTTCATAGCTCTTCGGATTTCGGAAAATTATCGCCCCTAAATTCTCTCCTGTTAAACTGTAGTTCTGTTCTGAAACATGTATCTCTTTGAAAGGTCTCATGCTGATGCATTTTTTTATCATTTAGGAAAACTTGGAAAGAAAATGGCCCCGTCAGGTGCGTAGAAGTACAACCCGTGAGCATAGCAGTACAGAAACCAAAGCTGTTACTAATTTGCACATTTACTAAAGACTAGAAAAATATTCTAATGTCTTTTATCAAGAGAGTCGCACATAAACTCTAAATTCATTTGGTCACTTCATAACTCGTATATCATATATATGCTGCAGTTTATCACAGTTCAAGAAACAGGCAGCTTTTGTTTACTATCCCACAAATTAAAATAAAATAGCGTCCCCGGGTGGGCTCGAACCACCAACCTTTCGGTAACACTAAGATTAACAGCCGAACGCGCTAACCGATTGCGCCACGGAGACATTTACGAACACGACATCTTAAGAAGCGCATATCCATCTTTGTACCTTTCCAAACAGGCATGGTAGAGTCAAAACTAAATGGCTAATATTTATTTGTGACGGTGAACCTTACGGTTAAGACCGACCACCCTCCTCTCTCTCGTCACTCTAAACCCTGCTACGGGGTTTTTTTCTTTCTCCTTGTTTTGAAATTTTGTCCTGCTTCTGTGACAGTTCATACAAATTAAGAATTAACACAAGTCCTCTTTTTTTCCAAAACTTATCTATTCTACATGGCAAGGATTTTATGGTTAAATTCTTACCTTCTCCTCAGGCGCTTAAGGGCGAGCGCGAAATGCAAGTGACTGGTCGCGAAACGCAATGGACCATGGGAAGGAGAAAGAAAGTAGGCGAAGCACCGTCTCGCCCGTATTTTCATTGAGAGAGAAACTTTTGGTTATTCTGTTAGTGGCACGGCGAACTCAGGAAAATCTGTTCGTTATAGTAAGGCAACGGGTTCAGGTTCCTGTTGGACTATCAGGCTACCCGTGTAAACAACTTTTTTAAAGTAACCAAGAAGTATTATTGCTCTTGATACAACCCTTTACACTTTTTTCAAATTTTCTTTCAGTTCTAGTATCATCAGAGGAGACCTTGAACAGAGGATTTCACAACATTGGTTCCATATTTTTCGAGATAAAAGCACTAAGTAACTCCCTTGGGACTGGCCTGGACAAACTTGACGAAAAGCCAAATAAGCTTCATATCCAGAGAAATAAAGTAGCAAGATCGGTAAATAAACTGGAATTTAAATTTTCTTTGTTTGCTTTCACTCAGTGATGTTTGTAGTCAACGAAGCAAAGTATGGTTGAACTTCTCCACAGCAGACAGGAGAGAGTTTTCTTGTAGAGCGTTGACTGCTAATAGTCTCTAAAATATTTGTCCGTTTCAAAGTTTCAAAAACAGAGAATTTCCGAAGCTAACGGGGAAAACACTCCAGTTCAGAACAAAACCGACAAAACAAAGAGACTATGATACAACAAGAACCCTCTTAGTAGCGTTGAGTCTCGCGTGCTTGGAGTAAAGCAACCGGAGCTGTTATACTACTTTTTCGTTTGGAATACAAAACGAGTGTTGTATGTCATAATGTATATACTCAAAAAGTAGAAAAAATTGCAAGGAGAGACAAGCCGCACATCTTAGCCTCAACCTGGTGTGAAGCCTTTGAAAACCTTCTACATATTGATATTGCTCCACTGAGGAGTACTCTTTCAGGGATTTTACACTCGAAAAATTGAACGATGATTTTTATCGGTATCAGGGGCCCATGACTCTGTCAGTATAAATATACATAGCTTCTTTGTACCGGACCAAGAAACGGTTCGGTACAGTATATGTTCAGCACAGGAAAAAAGTGAAAGTTTAACAGAACCTTATACAACACACAGTTAATTCAGTTCGCGCGTATTCCTGCCGAATTTGTTGTCCGTTTTATAAAATATCAATATCGCGTGAAAGTAATGACATTTTCCATAGCTGCTTAGTATCTACTTTTAATGTCTCCGTACAGTCTCAGAGTACATTGTTTAGAGTTGTACACAGCATTCATTTTAGATAGATAGATAGACAGACAGACAGATAGATAGATAGATAGGCAGATAGACAGATAGATAGACAGATACGGCACGATAAAAAGATCAGCATTGCTGGTGGGGTTGTGCATACAACAATTACAAGAAAAAAAAGGAGTACTGAAAGCAAATGTACACTTAAAAATTAAAAACTGTTAAAGTTTTTTCTTGTATTACAGTATCACCGTGATAAAGAGTTTCATTTTCCAGGAAAATTTCTCTTTCTCGTCAAAACAATCACTGACTGAGACAGACTCGGATTAGTTTACTTGAATTTAGTGTTCAGTACAGAGAACGAGGTTATGTTCTGTGAAATTTATCTACAGTCTGTGGCCCACATCACCACTGATCCACGATTTATTTATTTATTTTATTTTCAAGTTCTTTTTAACCAATCCTCGATCCCTGATTTCTCGATCCTCGATCCTGATTTTCTAGTAAACCTTGAAGTTTTGCTCATTAAGATTATTCTTTTTTTTTTTTTCCGACCACTGAAGTGATCTGTTGTTCCAAAATAATCAACACTTTCAAGCTATAGAATTCTTGGACCAACCCGTTCCGGAAAAGCTCGATATGGGATTCTATTCTGTGGACATGAAGTGCTGCAAGACCCGTATAAACACATCCGTGACACGTTAGGGTACCCTGCGAGCAGTGGTTTCTCCAGGCCGGACGCTACGGGAGAGAAACCACTGCGAGCAACCGTTTGATTTTCCATCGAGCATGCGCGTGCACGTGACGACTACGTCTAACGTCAAATGATGTCACTTCCTCTTGATTCAAAAGCGATTCAAAGCGAACGATTCAAAAACTTCTGGACTTGCAAAAATAATGTCGAAATTGCATTCCTTTTTCAATGACTCAACGTTTTCAGCTTCTAGTTTGCAAGATGAAAGACCAAAACGTCCACACTCTCTTATCTGGTCCGCGACTAATGACTTCAGAGGAGAAATAACAATGATAACTGGGCGGTCTTTGTTCATTTCCTTAGCCTAAAGAATAGCCATTCGATAGATCAAGGATTTACCATGCCCCGAAGGGAGTACGGCGATTGTGTCTTTACCTTTCGAAAAAAGAAAAAGTGCCTGTCGCTGTTCCTTTGTCAACTTACTTATGCCCAAAGAATTTAAGCCCTGCAGGACGGAAGACAACGCTTTTTCCATTCCTCTCTGGATACAGCGGGCTCGTTTTAAGGACAGCAATTATAAGCGTAAGCAAATGCGCGAGAGCCTAAACTTGTTTCGAAACAGGTTTTACCTGTTCAAAATTAATTTATTCGTCCACAGCGCTGGACGGCGGCTCGATCAAAGAATCAAACGGTTGCTCGCAGTGGTTTCTCTCCCGTAGCGTTCAGCCTGGAGAAACCACTGCTCGCAGGGTACGTTAGGGTGGATTTCCACTGATGCGTTTTTGGCTCCGCACGTTAACGCACGTTAATTTTAATCACGTAAATCAAATAGAGGTATGACATAAAGTACTGAGATTAAACGTCAAATTAAGCGAGATCCTACTTTTACGCTTACATAATTGTACGTGCGGCCTTTCATACATTGCCTTTATTTTATTTGCGAACGCACTACGCACGTGCGCACATAAAAATTACGTGACAGTGGATACTTGATATCTCAAGTATTTATGAAGTGCAGCGCGACTTAACATCTTAACAACTGCCAAAATCTATCAATTAAATACATAAAACAAAGTGAATCTATTTAACTGTACATTTCCTGTAATTGCGACAATATTCTGAGAAACGTAACGCCTTAAAAAGCCACAAAATCCTGAGGATTTCCCAGCTATAATATTTTCTCATCCTGCTAGGGGATATTTCCTTTTTAAAGTGCCTGCATGTCGTGCATAATTACACGAAAATCAAGGACCTCCATTCGAGGATAATTACATCATTGCCAAACTTGTACGCGTCATTTCAGTCATCGCCGAAAATAAACCGCATTCTCATCACGAGACTCATTTCCATACAATGAAAGTCGTCACGATTCTTATCCCCAGTTTCCACGGTCTTCGCTAGGAACGCGAGGCCTACAAACTAGGTCCGACAAAAAAAAAACGACCGCATTTTAAGAGTCTCGCGCTGCTAAGCACGCTCGCATAAAAAAATATATGTTTGTTATATTTCGTCTGCAAGTTCATTGGAAAGGTTTTTTGGTAGATGGGAGACATTTAGTATTCGTTGCAGTTGTGAAGGGTTTGCCTCTTTAGATATAACACAACGTACGCATGGCCTATGTACGGCCCGTGTCCACGCCTTCTCGGTCAATGATTTTCGGTGACATATTCCAGGCGAACGGCTAGACCACGTGACCACAAAACGTATAGGCCACACGGAATAATGAGGCCAAGGTGCTGGGCAACGCACGGTCTTCCGAGGCAAACAAACAGGCCATTTAGAAAAATTTGTTGTTAGTACAGGCGATTTCAACTGTAAAACTTACACCTTTATCGTCCAAACTATTTAAAATCAATTCTGGAGGCTTAACCCTAACAATATGAAATCTTACATTTGCAGTCCTCCTTTGTGAAGATTTATAAAAACGTCACTGGTAAATTCAAGGATAAGAATCCACCCAAACTAGAAATTCCTGAGAATACCAGGTGAGGTAACTTGCATTTTCTTGGATATATTATTATTTTATTTTCTGGCCTTCTTTCTTTGTACCAAAAATAACGCCATAAATAAAAATAATGTTGTTAAAGCTCTTTAAATGAGAACATATTTCACTCTTCTGAAGATCATGAAATTGGGTAGTTGATAGACGAGTTCTTATAACACACTTCATCATACACCTCGTGCACCTCGTACGATACACCTCATATACTACTCTAGATTCGGCACATGTGAAGTGCAACGTTTGAATCGGACCTTAAACAATTTAAGTGAGCCTAGTTTTTGCTAGCCTGAAAAGACAGCCGACATTTTGCGACGTCACCATTGGTTTTCCCGCGAAATGACATCTGAGGAACGACTGCAGAAATATCCAGGACTGGGAAGTGCTTTTGATTGACTATACTACCTACCTAGATCTGACACGTAACGGTAGTGACACGTTATCAGTAACGAGTATGGTATTTCTGCGATCGTTCCTCAGACGTCATTTCGCGGGCGGAATCGCGAAATTTCTCAGGCTAGGTTTTGGTGTAATCCGAACAATTTTCTTAAAAATGTCCCTCCATTCCTTTGCTTGTAGCTATCAGAGAACAGGCCGCGCAAGGTCTGCTCCTGACATCAACAACATCGCAACGTGGAACCCAAGATTCGTTAAAGTGATGCCTCAAACTGTGACATGAATTGAGAACGTGAATGACAACGCAGCTGAACTAACACAAACTTCTGACAAATCCCATAATGGAAACTTGTTGTTGTTGCTGTTGTATAATTGTATCTTATTAGCACGAAGAACAAGGAGACTGCTATTTCTACGTGGTCTGGGATCAGTTTCGAAAGCGTGGGTCCTAACTAGCAAAACTGTCCATTTTGTTTTGTTAACTGATGTTTTTATCATATTATTATCTGCAAAACTATTGAAACTTCGATCATGAATGTAAACAGCAACAGCTTTCCGGGCCGTTAATTTTACGGGCACTTTCGCCAAACGGGCGCCTGATCCCGAGCCTCTCGAAGGTATAACCGTGACCCCGCCGGCAGTTAACGGGGCAAGGTAACCGGGGGCTCGTTTCTCGAAAGGCCCGGAAACTTTTAAAACTTTAAAACCCAAATCTGTTGAATAGTAACAACGTTCTTAGCACAGAAACCAGTCAATTTTTGCTTCGTTAAGTGATAGTTTCATTTTAATATTTTCAAAATTATATTGGAACTTGATCTTCAATGTAAACGCGGCAAACACAAAGCAGCTTTTCGGGCCCCGAAAAGTTACCGGGACTTTCGAGAAACAGGCCCCAGGATAGAGTACCTTCTTATCACAGAATCACATTGCAAAATTTACCGAAGTTAACTAGAAAACAGTGACTTCGGGTACGGAGCAAGCCCTATTTTCGTGAAGAAAGCAGACAATTGAGAATTCTGAATTTCACGTTGTATGATCAGCATTTCAGAATTCTCATTTGTCTACATGGTATATTTTTACTGATCAGGTCTTCTTTAAGGTGATGTTACAAGAGACGATTCGTAACGACGATTTTTAGCGCGTTGCAACATTGTTGCGACATTGTTTCGAATCGTTACAACATTGTTCCAACATTGCAGCACTGTGTTGCGCTAAAAATAGTCGTTGCGAATCATCCCGTGTAACATCACCCTTAGATCCTACGCTCTGCGGCATATTCGTTTGCCGTCCGCAGTAAATGTTTATAAAAAAAGGATTGATTGCGGCTGTTAGTCAACAGTTATTAGAAGAGCTGAGGACGAGCTGGCTTGTTCCGGCAACCACTTAAACTTTTCAAACAGTTATGTCCAAGATTGTTCTTACCATTTTCACACCACGAAGATTATACATGTATTACCAAATTATGATCACTTAAACTGTATAAACGTATCTATGTTAAGTTTGGTGGTGTTGATTTTTTCACAGTTATGTCACCAGAAATAGGAAAGAAATAGAAAAATTTGTAGAGCATTTATTTATGAATGGTGCACTCAAGACGCAGTTTATGATGGGGAGTCCAAGGGAAGAACTGTTCAAATTCAGTTGTTCCTATTTTTCGGAGCATGATTCATTCTTTATAAAATAATGCTTAGATAATGAAAATAATACAGAAGACCCAGTCATTGTTTCAGTAAGTTGAATTTATCATTTTTAATCTTAATAAAGGAGAAAAAATCAGACTTTTTTTTAAACTATTAAAACACCAAGTGATTGAACAGTGCCAGTTCGTCCCCAGGGTCTTCTCTCCTGCTGTCACCATATTGGAAAACGAGAGACCCTGAGGACGAGCTGGCATTCTTCAATCACTTAATGGTGATGATCGAGGAAGCCTATCTATTCGACGGGTTGAACGGTGTAGGTGAAGCAGCTAGCTTAAATGACGGCTGCATGAAAAAGCTTCTTTTCAATTGAAAGTCAAGTTGGAATCTTCAAAAGAAAATGATTAGAGTATTAGCCCCATTATCCTGCCCAAAATAAAAAAAGTACTTTTCTTATAGGCAGCTCTATGTTTAGTGAGTAACGATGCCTAAAAACATTAATCCGTACGCATTTTTTGTCAAATCTGTCCCTCCGTAGGGACGGGTAGGAGACAACCCAGGGAACGAGGTTCTGACACGTTATCAGTACTACATTGTTTGCGCCCATTTCTCAAGCGTCATTTCGCGGGGAAACCATTGATGGCGTGGCTAAATGCTGGCTGTTTTGTCACGCGAAATAAACTAAGTTGTTGTAGCCACGGCTTCAAAAAGCGGAGTTTTTCGAATTCTTAGACGATAAGAAAGACATTAATATTGTTCTATCACTATTGTCAATCAAATAATCATCAGACTTCTGTTTTATTGCAAAGATAATGACTACAAAACATTCGATCTGTACAAATTATGAAATAAATATACCTCCTAAGCATCTATCTTGGACGAAACTACTTGACAGAATGGCTAACTAAAACACCTTTCGCAATGCATTTGCCAATATTAATTTTACCAACGTTACTTGTCAATCTCCTCCCCTCCCCCCCTACTGCAAGTTGATTTTAAAGTGGGTGGTAGCCATAGTCACCTATAAGAGTCATAAACAACATTGATTCGGGGAGGGGGGCGCTCTCCTCGTAAGTTTGTCTGGACGTGAAGAGCCCAATTTTTCTCTGCCTCCCCAACATGTTTCCCAGGGCTCTTTAATAAGCGTCCAAAACTGGGCACGGAGAGCGGGCAAATGCAGACCGCTGGCGTTCATCCCCGCTTTCTTGGATACTTAACCATAATATCCACAAACAAGTGATCCCCGGGGATGATGTAGCAACTTAATCAAACAGTTTTGTCCAAGATTATTCTTACCACTTTCACACCAAGATCGTGAACACACTTGTGCGAGACAACACAGCAGTAATTAAATGACTATTAATTACAACGGGGTCGGGTAAAAAAGAACACCTACTACACACTCAACGATCAACCTCCTTTTATAAAAATATATATCTTCGCTCTCAAATGTACCTTAACGATTGGCTCATTAGTAATTTAAATATTATACTACAAATACAACCCTAAACACTAAGTTCAACTGTGCTACCACTGCCTACCTTCAATGTCATGAGTAACAAGACTGTTATTTGAATTCTCCTTACAAATGTCTTAGTGTAACTTGCCAGATGTGTTTCTAACCAAAATAGAAGAATAATTTACACTGGATTAAGATTACAGTCCGTTAAGACAGACTGTGAGCAAGAAAAAGACTGCTTTTCGTATGTAGTGATACTGTAAGGAGAAATGAAATAATGATCACTTAAGTTGCTGTGTACACCTAACAACCGCTGAACTCAGGTGTTTAAAATCGACTAATATATATTACGAACATGGAAGACGTGATTGTGACAACATGAATTTTGAATAGGCTCGTCCAGCAAGACCACAGCTAATACTATTATTGACCAGTCGAAGACACTTTCAGACTTAATTCATAAGCTCATTGTAACCGGGATCATTAATGAAAACTCTGAAGTGTGTTACCGAGTAAAATGTTAAAGATGCGTCAGCGGTTAATCACATGATTGCGCATGCACGACTTCCAGGTTGCACTTTAGGATCTGCTTTAATCTGGCCGCCATTTGCCGTGGTTCCGTTTTGTTCCTTCAAAAACTGAAATTAAGAATAAACACCGTCAAGGTCTGAACATTTTAAACCCTTTAACCTAAGAGCAAGGATTGGCGGCACAGTTGATTAGTGCGCAGCCCTCTGCGAAGTGCCCTCAAATCCTTGCTTCGACTTCTTTTCTTTCCGTTCCGCGTTCAAAGCTTCAAATACCCCTTGAACGAAGCAGTAATGGAGAAAGGAGTGGGATAAACACACTTTTGGCCTCAGATTTGTTACTAAGACGATGACTATCGAGCCACCGACGTTAAATAAGGACGCTTTACCTTTTTACTTTACTTTCAACCCCCAAAAGCACCTTTAGTGACAAGAATAATTTTTCCCGCGAGGAAAAGGGTTTTTTTCGGGAGGTTTTGCGATATTTCTAGTTTATTTTGAATTCCAATCAACCCACGGAAATAAGAATTTCCCTCTTTTGAAAACTGAGACAGTCTACCAAAATTTGACAGATGAAATTAGCTTAACTACCTAACCCATAAGCAAGTTAGCGAAGCAAAGTGCGATGCCACTGATATGAAAATGATTTTTCATTCTCTTGTAAATAAAACTCATTTTCTCAAGAAGGGTTTGCACTTGGCCTCGTTTTAAAAGTGAGAGTTCTAGAACTCGGAAATGGTCTATCCACAGCGCAAATAATTCCTCTGCACCGTGTTTCCTTAATTGTAGTGGGTTGTAAAAGGTCCTTTCCTCTCCCCTGTCAGGTGAATTAATCCACTTACCCCCATAAGCATGTTGACTTTATACTTCAGCTTTCCCCCCTGATGAGCTGCAGCAGCGGAGATTGCGCGGTGAAATGCTTCAAACGACTGTTCTTCTTTCGGTTTCTTACCCCACTCTTCACATAATTCCTATCCAACAAATACTGAAATATAAGCACGACTAGTCTGGTCTAACAAGAAAGGACGCTTAATCTATCTTTTCTAGTATTCCCAAAGAATCTGCCACTAACCCAAAAGCTTTCCAAACAGCAGGGTTAACCGAGCTGGAAGATCGTTGGACTGCACAGATAGAGATGTCACAGATTCTATACCTGGTGGCCTGAAAGGAAGCGCTCTATTTCGGGAATAATGTGAGAGGCAAAGCGCGAGCAGCACACGAAAGGACAATCCTCCCCGCTCCTCGCGGCTTTGCCGCTCGCGCGCGTGCTTTTTTCGTGGATCACTTCACTTCTCGCTCAAAAAGGAAAGCTTCATGGCTTGTTCGCAGGCTAGTCTCTGGTGCTGGACCAATATTCAGGGTCTTTTAAAGGAGCTTATAAAACCCTTAAAACGAGGTTGACATCAAAGAAAATCCCAAAATGAAACAGGAGGGAATAAGATTTCAACTACAAAGAAGCGGGCAAATTTTGAAATGAGAGATTTCGTTTCACTAATAATCAGGGCAACAAGCTGTCCTTGAAATCTCGCGTTATTATCGCTCATTGTTATTCCGAAATTACCCGGCGAGCAGAGGTTTCTCTATTGCATGACTATAACCGTTTGCAAAGTCGTTCGCGTGGCTTGTCTGTCGCGTAGTTCATTGAACCACAAAATAGACATGATAGTCTCAACGCCCGCACGGCGTGTATAAAAAGTAGCCTAGAATAATACCACGTGATTTGTTTCTACAGTTTTCAGGCAGCCTAACTAAAGGTAGTTTTTCTTTTTTGCCTAACCTGTATTCTACCAAGCAACAAAGCCCACCTGGAGACGTTTTTCTTTCTTTTCCAAACGAAGGTTCTTTCTCTTAAGCAAAATAAGCTCAGCCTTGAGTTGAGCAGTAGAGGTGTCGGTATTTATCATGGTGGTAGATCGTGGACCCATTCCTGGTCTACCGATTTGCATTTCCATCTGCCGTAATTCCTACAAAAGGAAACAAAAGACTAAGAAAACCACGCTTACTTGAGTTTATGGAATAAATTCGCGAAACTACGGTTTGTGATTGGTTGAAAATCTCGTGCCACTTCCTTAACCAATTAAAAGAAAACCAAGACTAATCGTGACTTGCGCGCAGTGTTTTCCCGCGCTTTGCTGCGGCTAATTCCCCTGGAATCTGATTGGCCAGTTTACTATCGCCTTGGTAAAATAAGTCCCAATCCGGAGTGGAAGGATTGCACTTACGACAGCAGAAGTAATTTTCATTTACTCGTGTAAGGGCGCTTCTCAGATAAGTTTATTTTCAGGTCGAGTTGAGCGCGAATTTAAGTCCCACAAACCAGCCAACAAGACCTACAGACCTGAAAATGGTATTTTTGAAGATTTAGTTTAGTTTTACTTTTTCAATATCTTATACTTTAAATGCGCATTTAGATGGAGCAGAGCTCCTACTTTCGCGGGAAAAAAGTGACCTGAAATATGTAAAAAAAAATAAATCGGTCCGTGAAAACGCTGTGACATAGAAGAAACATTGTTTTTGTTCTTGAAATTGGTAACGAGTGATGCAAAATAAGCTTTGGTTACAAGAACCAATGCGCTTCTGGTTGGCAAATTAATATCAATAGGTGACGTCAGAGTGAGTATCGCTTTAAGCTTAAGCCCCTCGCAAACGGGCGCAACACTGTTGGATGTTACATGTTGCGTCCGTTTACACACTCTGTTGCATGTTGTTACGTGTTGTTGGGAGTTGTTGCATCGTTTGCACACCAAAGATAGTCCCAGTACCTTAGTGGTCATTCTTGTGCGGGTAGAGTCTGGGTCACTGTCTTCCTGGCGACCAAACAACTGAAAGGAGATACAGCCACTGTCAAACCAATCCAGTAGCTCTTGTTTGACTTCATCAAAGTGGAACACTTGAGAGTGATTGAACTCAGGCTCCAGGGTGGCCTTAACGACGCTTGTTGAAGTGAACTCAGTCTCCTTAAACGGCTTGTACTTGATGTACAGACCCTTGTTGAACCTAGCGTCATGAACGATAGCATTGCGAATGGTTACCTGCAACGACAGTGAGGAAAAACATTGGACGACGGCTGAAGCTTTCCAATCGTAGTCGAGTCCCGGTAGGCCCGGGGAGATACAAGACCAGACAAGAAAAACGACGGAAATCGAGCCTAGCGCCCTGGCAAATATAACATAACAACTATACAACTTCCCACGGCAGGATAGATAGGGCAGTCGGTTGATGATCAGGCCAGTCAGTGGCGCACTCCTGTTCGGTTTGGATGTTTCAAAATGAGTTTGTTCTAAGTTTTTGGCCCTGGTCCGTAAGTTTTTCTTCACGTTCTCCTGTTTTCTGCCCCAACCAGGAGCTCATGACCACTACTCATAGGCTCCTGACCCAAACCTTTCCAAATTCCTATTTGACCAGAGACTCCAGACTCTCCATGATAACGAATGTGGTTCACTCCTACACCACGTTATGACAGGACGATTTGTCACGCTCACTTTTAAATCTCTGATGGAAGAAATCTTTTGGTGTTACTATTCAAACGGAATCTCTTTCAAAGAACTTTTTGCATAATACAGCTTATTTCTTAGGATTTTACAGACATTCCCTTGTTCACTCAAAGTTGTTAATTTCGTACACAAAGAGTACTGTAAAAGCCATATACCTTGAAATGATAATCTTTGCCAAGAAGCTCAGAAGGATCATCAACAAAGAATTCCTCGTTCAG
Organism: Porites divaricata; assembly: GCA_038088405.1. NCBI lineage: Eukaryota > Metazoa > Cnidaria > Anthozoa > Scleractinia > Poritidae > Porites > Porites divaricata. The sequence continues at coordinate 3,471,506 of JBBMOI010000021.1, forward strand.
TGCTTTCTCATTTGCATAGCAGGGACAAACATGAATGACGACTGTCGCTACCTCTTCTCCCTAAAAGAAGAAGAAAAAAGATCGTTTTTAATCAATTATCACGTCAATCAAACAATGTATGTCTATGTACTTGCAAGGTCGTTCAAAATACACATGTGCAAATAAACACTCAACATTGGGGACTAGTTGTGTCAAATCCGGGTCAGCGGTAATCCTGGGTTAGCTGTAAACAGACGATACTAGTTGTCACAGCAACTAACCAACGATTTGCGCTAATCCGGCATCTATGAAACAACTAGTTAAATGTGAGTGCACCAAGAGGAAAACGAAAAGGAAGGGCGTTTTCCATTAACCAAAAGCTTTCACAAACTTCGATGGACAATGCACGAAGAATGTGTTCCGTCTGACACATTGACAAGCTCCATTTCTTCCCTCTCTCGCTAAAATTCGTAGTGAATAGCAAGGAACTGGTGAATCACTGTGAAAACACACAAATTGAACACGCATTTCCACTAGAAATGTTTCCAAGAGAACACTAGACAACCTTCCAAAAGTTCCACTTATTTTCGAGAACTTTCAACTTGAACGACCGACAAACATTGTTTCATTTACATCCCAATCGGAATTCCTGAAATTTTTCGGTAAATGAAAAGCGCTTAAAAGGTCTCCTTCAGTGACCAACCTAACGAAATCCACTGACTGAAATTCACATCAAACCACTGTAAAAAGACAAGCGAACGAAACAGAAAACAAAACAGGAGTCTTGTTGCCTCAGTACCTTGTAGTCAGTAATAGAGAGCTTGTCATCAAAATCTAGAGCGAAGCTTAGACTCTGTAAAAACACACTAGCTGTTCCAATAAGGACATCTTCAGGAGGCTCCCAAAACGGATCTTCTTCCCTCGGAAGTGAGCCCACATCTTCTCCATCAAGGAATCGTTGATATAAATCCTAACAACGGGAAAATGAAGTCATGTAATCGCTTGCCCTACACTTTGTTGGCCTTGCATGCTTAACCTAAAAAAAATCTTGACGAATCACTATTAGAGAGCTTTATATTTGAGGACATGAAAGAGTACGAGTACGATTAAGTTCTAAAAAAAAAGACACCTGGAAAGCTTCATTTTACTTATTTTTCACCAACAAAGTTACCACGGTTATTTATACTGAAGTAGGTTAAACCCTCTCCAAATAGCAAAATGATAAAACTTCTCACACTTGATAACCTGTTCCTGCCACTACGATATTCTCGCTAAATCCCGTTGCAGAATGACGACGGCGTTCACCAAAATGACGCTGGCTCACGCGCGCTCAATACTCTGAAAAGCTCTCTATTGAATGCAGGCTATATTTTATGTTTCTACTTTCAGTTTGGTATGTTGTCTACAGTGATGATTTACCTGCATTAGAAAACGTCTGTTCATAAACTTTCCACGGTCCCACAGCCAAACATTTCCATTAAGTAAACTCTTCATTTTCACCATCACTCTGAAAAATACAAATATGACCAAAATGACAACTGACACCTGTGTACACATTCTGGAAAATATTCACTGAGTTAGGTTCGACGCGCAGGCAGGGTAGCGAAGTAGTAAGCGTGTCAGACACGACGTGCGGAAGTTCGGGGCAGTGGCGGATCCAGACCTTCAGATAAGGGGAACCGGGGGGGGGGGGGGGGCGGTCTCAAAAAGAATTTTTTCGGCCCTTCAGGCCTCAGTTTGGTCTAAAAATAAGGGGGGTCTCCCCTGGATCCGCCACTGCGGGGTTCAACCCCGCAGTAAGTAACCATCTCCTCGGTGACGCTTGTAACTAAATATGTTTCATGTGGATTATTTAATTGTGATTATTAAACAAGATCTGGGTCTCCACAAAGACCTTTCCCGGATTCCGCTCCAGTGACCACATACAATAAAACAAGATCGAGGCTTGCGTAGGAGTATGGTCGTTTCGCTGCATAATGATGTTTATTCGCTGCAAAGTTGTAAAGGTGTTTCATTAGGGAGCTTAAGCAGGGACGTTTTTGAGCAACGTACGTCAACCGGAAGTGAGCCTTTTTCTCTTTTAATGAGTCTTGACGCTACCGTATTTGTATTGCTAAGTGTCTTAATTCTTATAGAGACGATCTGCCCAAAAATTTGTTCAAAATCACGGCTCAAGAGTGCAAGACGTCCACTTCCGGTTGACGTACGTCGCTCAAAAACGTCTCTGCTTAAGCTCCTTATTATGCAGCGAAACGACCGTAATTCCTTGTGTGGATAAATTCATACAAATCATTGTTTTGTCGCCCCAATCTTCGAGTTGGTGCCATTGTTTACTGAAATTTAGGTACTGCCTAATTGGGACGTTGTCGAGAGCGGGGTATTACTTTTTAATTTTAAACTGGGGTCAGAATTTTGCGACTAGGCGGTACACACCCACTGGACACCTTTTCACTCTGAAATGACGAAGTAACCAATCAACCATTTTCGATTTTGTCCTTATCAGTTTAATGCACTACCAAAGGATAGGTGGTTTGATGCTTTAAATAGAGTGAAAACCTTCAAAGGATATAACAGTGACAATTCAATTATAAGCATTTTGTGCCTGTGAATGGTGAACAACTTACTTTGTTTCCGCATTTCCGCCGTCACCCTGAGCAGCTCCTGAAATAAGAATCACCTCAAAGCTCCTGGATAGAAAAAAGAAGATTTGGTCAGGAAAGGAAGCCCTGGATTCAATATCCTGAGACCATAGAACTTTTAGCCGCCATAAAACATAGAAACGTTTTCAACCCCAAATGAACATGTTTACTTCACATAATTTGGGCCAAAAAATATGAAATTGCTATGTCCCTATAAATGATTCCACCATTCCTGTTAAGCAATAGAAATTAAGATTTCCTAAAATTCTCAACGGCGTCCGTGTCAGCTTTAAAGAAGCCATGAACCATCTGGTAGGCAGCTTTGATTATAAGTGAACAAATGAAACACTTACTTGTGTTTGTTGAGTTCCTCGCTGATGGCATTAACTTCACTGACAATGGGAAGCAACTCTAAAACTTGCTCTTGGGCTCTTGCCTGATCTGTTTATAACAACAACAACACAACAGTGATGGTGATGTCACACCGACGTTATCGGTTATCTACTTAACAATTTGACTAGAAGACACTTTTCTTTGGGTCGATAATCAGACTTGCCACGAGAAGACCTCACGAGTTTCACAGCGAAAAAGTTGTAAAGCGAGCGGAGCTTCTTAGAAACGCTTTCGAAAGTCGAGCATGTAGCACCGAGTTGACTATTTGAATCTTTGAAAACGAGAACGACTAATCTAATAATTATTGTTTTAGTAGAAACTAACTGACATGCTTTCCTTGATTCTCCACAAAAGTTTTGATGAAAATGCCGTTGAAAAGCCCTTGTACACACAACTTGAAGTAACGAAAACGTAGCTTGTGCAACACAAAGAAAAAACAAAATTTGCCCTTCTTTGCCCAACTAAAAATGGTAATTTCGTATTTTGGGAGCAACTTAGGTTTGTTCTAGCTGTAAAAACGATTTGTTGAAAAAGTTGTTCTTGCTTTAATTTTTAAGTTCCAAAATGTTAGTTTCTATACAAGTTCACTTTCTGATGCAATCAGTAGGATTCTTGGTGAGAATGAGCGAAGCAGTCTTTCTTAACACCAACACCCTTTTTCTTGAAAGTGTGTAAATGCGCGTTCAAGCGATATTCACGTGAAGTATACTCAAAATGAAATTTAAATTTGTTGATACATAATTCAGAAAGGTTAAGTACTAACGTGACACTTGTACCCTGTTAACCATTACTTATATCCATACATCATCAAGAGAAAAGCTTAACTTTTTATGCTCAAATCCACAACTTCTCTCGACTAATTCTTCAAGGGAATGTACAGAGATATACCGCCGCATTTATGGGAACAATTTTTCATGGCCCACCCATGGTTGCATTAATGTTCCGCTGTGGATAACCAACCTTTGGTAAGTCCAGAGCCAGGTCCGGTAGCAAAACCCTTAGCTTGGGCAATTTCTTTCTGAGCAAATTCCCAGTCCAGATTATCTGGGGTTCCTTCACTTTTCTCAATGTTGCTTGGGTTAACAAGGATATACATGTGGTTAGAACCTGTGGAAGAACAAAAACAATGAACACTGTCACCATCATCAAGTTCAGCGAACCTTGTTCATCAGTTATATTCATTGCCTTCTTGGGGATCTTGATAGCTTGCTAAATGACAGCCAGCTGTTGAAAATGGTTCAAGATCGCCATCGATGGAGGAAATGACTTGTGATCGACTGCTCTGCAGCCGGAGGATGATGATGATGATAACGGTTAGACAATATGCTGCCACAATTTGCAAGGGGGCAGGCGTCGTTCAGTCAATCATAGATCAATCTATAAGGATTCAGGAACCCATAACCCAGAGCGTGTAGCCCCGCTACATAACACTTTGGCTAAGTTCACACCATACCGAATAGCTTTAGCGCCGACACGAAAACCATAGCCAATAAGGCTTCTGTTCACACTTAAGAACAGTGATTTCGGCGCAATTTATGTAACCGCGGAGCGACGCTGCGCTGCGCCGAGCCGATGGGTGGTAAGTGTTCACACTATACCAGAAAGCTTTTACGCTGACACACATAAGAACGGTGATTTCGGCGCAATTTATGTAACCGCGGAGCGACGCTGCGCTGCGCCGAGCCGATGGGTGGTAAGTGTTCACACTATACCAGAAAGCTTTTACGCTGACACACATAAGAACGGTGATTTCGGCGCAATTTATGTAACCGCGGAGCGACGCTGCGCTGCGCCGAGCCGATGGGTGGTAAGTGTTCACACTATACCAGAAAGCTTTTACGCTGACACACATAAGAACGGTGATTTCGGCGCAATTTATGTAACCGCGGAGCGACGCTGCGCTGCGCCGAGCCGATGGGTGGTAAGTGTTCACACTATACCAGAAAGCTTTTACGCTGACACACATAAGAACGATGATTTCGTCGCAATTTCTGTAACCGCGGAGCGACGCTGCGCTGCGTCGAGTCGATCTCTAAAGTGAAGAGTCACATATCAGGTAAGTGTTCACACTATACCAGAAAGCTTTTACGCTGACACACATAAGAACGGTGATTTCGGCGCAATTTCTGTAACCGCAGAGCCACGCTGCGCTGCGCCGAGCCGATCTCTAGAGTGGAGAGTCACATATCAGGTAAGTGTTCCCACTATACCGAATAGCTCTTCGTGTCGGCACGAAAACCTATCGCTATAGTGTGAACATGGCCTTGGCCTATGCAACGGCGTTTATCAGTTCAGTCATTTTTAGCATCATATAAAGTATTTTGCACGCGAAAATGGTAGCACCACTTCGTAAATTTACTCATATGTCGTATGATATATGAAAAAAAGGAGAAAAGAAAGTATATCAAAACATCAAATATACTATGTTCTGGTCTACGTTTCTTGCTGACTGTTTTGTAAGATTTATTTGATGGATATACTATGTTCTGGTCTACGTTTCTTGCTGACTGTTTTGTAAGATTTATTTGATGGTCAAACTTTACAGCAAAATCTATCTAAAAATAAACTGGTCTGCAAAAACGCCGTTGCATGAGCACAGGAGATATTCTTTTGCGCTCCAGGTTTTGGGTTACTGAATGAACTCAGTTTGATTTTTTGTCATTGATCTAAAGTTACTATTTGGGTAAACTTTAATTCCTTTGTTTTAGCCTCATTTTCATTCGTAGCGTACAATTAAAACTAATATTGATACAAAGGACCAAACTCAACCACAACACACGTATGAAGGTGTGTCCCTCTGTTTTGCGATTACATGCGCTTACAAACAAATAAATAAATAAAATAAAATGAAACAAGCCCTCAAAATATGAGCCCCTAAAATGTCTTTAAAAAATAAATAAGACATCAGCTGTTTTGAACATTCCAATTAAACTAAAACTACGGTAAGACGTGCAAACAAAACGTGCAACTTGTTTTGCAACATTGCTGCGAAGGAGTTGAAAAACAATATGTTGAGCAGCAAATCAGGTTGTTGCACGTTACGTGAATACTGACTTCTGATTGGCTAAAATACGCTGGAGTCAAGCCATACACGGGATTTACATCACTTTCTGCAAAACAAGCTTTGCCTTGAGCCGGTAAAACGCGCAAAAATAAACAGGATTTGCGGCAAAAAGTAGAATTACTTTCCACTTTCTGCAACAACATTTCGTAACCAGCAAGAACCTCATTTGCTGGAAGACAGGTTTGATTAGTGGGTGGTAAAACGCGCGACCTCGCTATTCAACTTGTTTTGCGGCAATGTTAAAAAAATGGCTGCACGTTTTTGTTGCCCTTTTACCGTACATTGGCGGAGTTTACTCACCAAACAAAATCCTGTCGTAGTTTTTCAGAACACGTTCGCCAGTAAGTGGCATGCCATTCACTTTTGTTTTGGCTCCGGGCGATGCAGGCTCAATAGTTATTTCTCCATTACTTGACTTAATCAAAGCATGTTGTTTAAGAATGCTGTTTTAAAAAAATAAGATAGAACAGAAGAAAAATTTAAAACTTATGTTTTCAGCCTTTGTACATCTTACAGAGTAAAGCGTGGAGTTCTTCTCTACAAGCTAAATGGGGCCCACTACGGCTTCCAGGGTCAAGGAAAAAAATATGACTTCCAAAAATTGAAAACATTTAAGAGGTGGGTTCCCATGAATTTTCTCCGCGCCAAAAATATTCACGGTAACGGATGGTTCCCCATGATCTCTGGCACGGAAACGAAAAATTGTTTTCCAAGGGAATTGAAATCCTAGGGCTTGCACCGGGTACAAGAAAGTAAGTTTCAATGCTTGGCCCTCATTCGAAAGACTTTCGTCAGTGTGAGCTTCTAAAAAATGTTTACCAATTGAAGAAGATATGTTGTATTCAGTTACAAATTAATCAATTACAACAGTACTTAATTACTTTGTATCGAAACGACTGGTGACCCTCACCTCAAACCACTAAACGGAATATCAGGAGCAGGATCAGCATCTTTTCTTCCTATCTTTGTTACCTCTAAAAACGTATAAACAACAAGCTCATCGGTCAGGATAACAACAGCAGGGTTCACGCTGGTTGTAGAGAGTGCAAGGTGCAAGATCACAGGATGTTGTGCGTACTGCGGCTTGGCGTCGGGGACTCGTGATTGGGTTGCAGTTTTGGGCAGGTCAGTTGGGTGTTCTAGTGCCTTGTGGTGCCATTGCGTTTGCATCCTCTGGGCCCTCTCTGGCACTTTACCTTTATATGCGACGCAGGCGTTAAAACCTGACATTTTTGTGTTAGAATACTAGTTTATTTACGTTTCAGAGTAACCGGTATTAATGTTACCTTGTTCTAGAAAGTGACAGATGACTCTTGAGAGCATGGGATCTTCATTCAAGTTGATCAAGTGGGGTATAGTTTGTTTTTTTCGCTGTTTCTCATCCTGTTTTCCAGAAGAAGCATCATCCTCCTGAGACTGTTTCACCTGTTAAGATATTAACACCAAAAAACGTTTGTCCACTTGATAGTCTCGACCTCTCAACAAAAAATATGCCTTATTTGAGCTCAATGTATTTAGCATGCAAGTACTTAACTGAGGACACTATTTTTAGGTCTTGTACTGGAGACGGGACTGCCATATTACGTGGTCATCCGAGCCACGCGAAGGTCTAGCCGTTTGCAGGGCAAAGGAGGTACCTTCATTTCTCTGTTATTTCAAGACCCTGAGTATTGGTCCGGCCCCGGGAATCGAACCCGAGCTAATCCTGGCACAAAGCATTTATTTAAACTATATGGGGTGTTCTTATTATTCATGAGAACTTAATTTTTTTAATACTGTTAAAATCGCAAAAAGTAGAACTTGCAAAAATAGGTGAGAATAAAGCAGAAATGAAATGTCATAAGTAAGAAAACTGACCTTATCTTCCCAGCTCATCATGTTCTGATTATTTAGTTCCATATATGCAAGGAAATCTTCTCGTTTGCGCATTTCCTCTTTCTCTGCTTCAGCTGCAGCATAATAACATTTTAGAAGCTCAATGCTATCAACTAAACGTTTTTGATGTTGAGAAAGTTCAACTCCTCAAATCAAGTCGGTTTTTAATATACAAAATGTATATATATGAGTAAATCAATACTGCAAAACATCTTCACGGAGCAGTCATCAACCTTTTTTAAACGACAAGTAAAAGAAGAGGTGTCCAAGCTTAGAGGGCTAGCAAGGCACTGTAGAAGCCCATTTTTATATTCATTTGCACAGTTTGTAATAAAAACCAGTGTTTCCTGTAGAGGGGTAAGGACATTCATTTTTCATGTGCTGACAACAAGGAACTTGCAAATTGCATTCAAAGTGACATGCACAGGTTGGTTAACTTTCAGGCCCTGTACATGCTCGAAAGGTGGATAGTGCTTTTCACCAGATAAATCTCTATCCATAAGCAATTGGTTTTCCTAATACTTATGGGTAGTGATCTATCCACCGTCTGAACAACTGGGTCTCCCCTCCTCCCCCACCATTGTTGGAAACAAAATATGTTGACAATATAATCAAGAATTAGAACAAGTTCTGGCTGTTTTGCTCATTTCTCCGGCAACTTCTAAAATTATAAATAATCCTATACTGAAACTTGACAGAGATGGAAAATCTTGTTTTTAATTATTAATCCACCCAAACACTTATTAAATAGCCATGGAAATCAAACTGATTCATAACTATGTTTGCACTACAAATTGAAAAGCAAGTAACATGATCTGGAAATAAGACTAAAAAACGGTAACTTTATAAACACATTAAACAAATGAAATCACACCTTTCCTGTACCTAAGATGTACAGAGAACTCTTAGTAAATTTTGCTGTTGTTTACTACAACAATCTTTTAAACTATAAAAGAAGAACTACTTGTGCCAATGCTGTCATATGAGATTAAGATCAGTTAACTGGGATAAATTTAAAAAGAATACATTTAGGATTATAACTACAGCTACACGAAAGAGAGCTTTCTGTGTTTTAGTACACAAAAGGGTAAAATACTCACTTAATTCTCTACCAGAAGTATCTGCAGGCATCCCACCACCTTCTATCATTTTCTTTAACCTTTCATTTTCCTCTCGCAACTCCCTGATAAGTTTGTCCATTGGATTTTCATTGACAACGGCTTTGTTCTTGATCTTCTTTGCACGATCAGCATATCTATCAAAAATGCATTAAATGCATCATCAAAACGCTTTGTTTGTATCTAACTAAAGGGCTTTGATTGGCAGTTTTCGGCTCCTCATATGCATTTTCCATATCCTCACAGAAGAGGGTACCATTAAAACAGATGTTTTATCAAAGCTATCAAACGCCGGTTGAAAAATAGTGGGAGATACAAATGTTTAGCAAAGCTAAACATTAATATGATAGAAGTATTTGATATAAAAATTATTACAAATATGAGGGGAAAATAAAATGGCCAGCTTGTAGACACATGAACTTGATTTTCCTCTAGTAAAAACAATGATGAATTAGTTTGTAAATTTAAAATTATTCAGATCTTTCTGCTGCCGTGTAGTATCCTCTCCATACATTAAACAGAGACAAGTCATAAGAAAAGCATTTTTCGTGATAATGTGAACAGCACTATACATGTTGTCTTAAAGTCTGTGATGAATGAAATAACAAATCATTTTGCTAAGCTCTACAATGGAAGCTTAAGCTGTGCACCCTGCCAGCGAAGACTTTATTTCGCTTGCTTCGATCTGGGCATATTGGAGAAAGACTCTGCATGAATTGAGCAAGATCTCTGTTGAACATGTGCTGCATGCTGCAAGGATACAGTTTGCAAACTCATTTCTAAGGGCCAATCACTTGGTATGGCGGGCTCAGCTATGGCCACTGGTTTTTCAATAAATGGATGTTTGCAGTAAAAAAAACAGTTTAGACAAGAAAAAAACAAAATTTACTAGTCAAGAAATTACGGTTGCAGTGACTTCAACTGCTAGACGCGATTCGGGAGAGCCACCTTTGCTCCTCCTAGATCAAGAAAAGACAAAAAGAGGCTCTGCTCACAGGGTGAAGCTGTGAAGTTCAAATAAGCTTGGCCTTGATTACCTCAAAGTGCTTAGTGTCTCATCATAGTTGATATCAGCAGGAGACAAAGCAGCTATCATGATGGTTTTACTGTTGCCACCCAAGGCATTCTGAAGTAGTTTGGTGAGAACAGAATCACGATATGGCACCAACACTTTCTTCTTTCCCATGGACAAATCAGCCAGGGCTGAGATAACATTACCCAGTGCTGAAAGAGACTTGTTGATGTTAGCTCCTTCCTTGAGTCTGTCTCCTGTGGCTCCAGTGCTGTCTGCTCTTTCACTGCCTGATTGGAAAAAATAAAATCATAAATTTGCCATATAAATAAAGTCAAACCCCAATTTATGGACACCCGCTAAATTTTGACACCTAATTATTACAGATAGTAATTGCTTTGTGCCTGGGGAAAGAAAGCCCTTACAATGTCTCTTATCTCAACCTGCTTAATACACTGCATGAACACTTTTTTTGGCCCCCTAAGTGTTCATATTAATGGGGTTTGATTGTACCATGCTTTCTTCAGGATTTAAAATCATTTTAAAAACGATTTTAAAGGACTCAAGACACGGGTAGATTTTTTAGGACTCAAAAATGCCACATCAATGGTTATGGTTTTCAGTCCAAATTTTGTCACTTAATTAATACAACTGATAACACATTTTAATGGAGAACCTACAATCATTTCCCAAAAAATAGCAGAATAAAACATCACCAATACTTTCTGGGATGTTCAGAAGCCCATAATTCCTGGCTAATCTACAATAAACATCCTTGGAAATATCTATGCTCCCTATAAAACACCAAAAACAACAACAACAACAATAACAATAACAACAGAAGTATTTCATTAGACAGAAAAACATTGTTTCACACAAACCTGCCAGGTCTACTAAATTTATGTTACTGCTCTTTTTGGTTTCTTGGCCAGTCTGGTTTTTGCTAATCTGATCAAAGACAATTGTGACAACAGTGTGAGCTCTGGAGCTTGTTGCGTTCATCTGAGTTGCAGCCACTGTACGATTAGCAGTACCTGTTGGATGAAATAATTCTTTTTATTATATGGCTGAATCCACGAACAGGCAAGATTTAGCAAATCCTACATTCTGACTGGCTACCCAAGCAGGTAAAATGAGCCCATGCCTACCCCACTCAGGATTTCCCACAATGGTGCCCCAAGAAAAAGTTTTTTTTTTTGGCCATACAATAAATCCCTTATTAGCCAGTCTTGTCTGGTCAAGATGGCTGTGTATTGGCCCTGTTCGTTCTTGCGTTTAGCGTTTTGTCAACAATAAAATGTAATAAAATGTAAATAAGAACTTGGCCAATAACCACCCATCTTGCCCTAATGCTTAACCCTAATCAGTATGATCAGTGCTTATATGAGTGGCTAGCATTACCTTAGATTTAGCACAAAGATATCAATGAACCGCTAATATGGCTTACTGTTTACTACTATATAACAGTACCTTATAAATAACCTACAATCTTGGACAAAATGTTAAGAAAAATACACCGTGTATGTTTCATTTTAGAATACTTCACTCCAAAGACCGGTACAGTCAAGATACTTCCCCCTCCCCCCAAAAAAAACAATGTTGAAGGGTCACCGGAACATTTCTGGTCCAGACGTAACAACACTGATCAGGAAGGGGTGGGGGGAGGGGCCACCATGATGCTAAATTCACTGGGTGTGTCTCCCGTGTATAACAAAGTGTAAAATTCTTCACACTTTTTGTCCAAGATTGTATTTTCAACATTTGGCCCGATAATAAAAAACGACTGGGGGAGGGGTAAGTATTCCTCCATTAAATTATTGTGTTTGTCCAAGTGACCTGACCTCATAGTTCAGGACAACCAATTACCGCTAATTAGGGTAAATAATAGGGAAAGTTATTGTTACATCATTTGGGGGGTTAGGTATACGAGCAAGAAATATGGTTTTTCCACGGCACAATAGACGGGAGTTTAAAGGCGTATATACTTTATGCATTGCAAGACAAGCAGCACAAGCCTCCAGGACTATCAGAAAAACTTGGCATTTCATTAGCCATGCACCATCTATAAGATCAAGAAGGACGGATTCGAATGTTTAAAGAGAAAAAAGATGAGAGCGAGCCCTGGACGACTGCGCAAGATCAATACAAGAATGAAAAGATTATTGATCCGACAAGTGAAAAACCTTCATCGTGAAAACCCTAACTTCACTTCAGGTAAACTGGTAGAGGCCTGCGGATTGCATAGAGGTCAAGTAAGCAATAGAACAGTGCGTTGTGTTCTGAACAAGCATGGATTTGGATACAGACAGGCACGTAAAAAAGGGGTTCTCTCGAATGATATTGTATGTAGATATCGCTTTGCTAAAAAGATTCGCAAAGAAAAACCGAGAGACGTGTGGACTTCCAAAGTGAACTTTTACTTAGACGGAGTGAGTTTCTATTACAAAAGAAACCCTGTGGGCCAGGCAAAAGCCCCGCAAGGCCGAATATGGAGGACAAAGAAGGAGGGTCTCACTGAGGGATGCACGGCGAAGGGGAAGAAAGAGGGCAGTGGTGGAAGAGTTCTTAAGCTTTTTGTGGCTATTAGCTACACCAAAGGGGTTATAGCTTGCCATCCTTACGAACACCTAGATGAACAGTTTGTTGAAAATTTTGTTAAAGCCAATTTTGCTAGTTTCTCTACAAAAGCCAACCAAGGGCCCTCCCGCCTTTGGCTTCGAGATGGTGATCCGAGCCAGAACGCTGCGGGAGTGAAGAGGGCTTTAAGAAAACTTAAAGCGAAATTGTTATCCATTCCTCCCAGAAGCCCAGATTTAAATCCTATAGAGAAATTGTTTCATTCAGTAAGGTGAGACCTCAGCCAACAAGCTTTGAGTCAAAATATTACTCGCAAAACCTACGATGAATTCCAAAGCCGAGTAATAACTACCTTTTTGAATTGGCCTAGCGAATCAATTGATAAAATTCTTCATTTCCTGCGTCTTGTAGAATCTTTACGCGTGATTTATGGGTGCGCGCAATCTTTTCCCCTGCTTCTTTTATTTTCCACGTTGTTTCAAGGAGCTCAGATACTGCTTTATGAGATCTTCCAATAATGAAGTCCATCAGATCCTCTTTCCCTTCCCTTTTCTGTGTGTAAGCTAGGGCTTGAAGCTCCATCACCGTTTTGATGTTTTCGCTAACAGTATATCAGCTACCTCCGATGAGGTTAAACGTTTTCGCTTCTTAGTTTTAGCAACTTTGGAGCCGCCCGGGCCCCTTTTCCTACCCTTCTTTGCAACTTTTTCGCTCGCCTTGCTTGTTTTTGGCTTAATTTTCCTTTGCTTTTTAAATTGGGGTGCCCTTCACTCTCCTGAAAGTCCATATCGCTTTTGGTTACATAACACCACGCACTGTAGTAGTTATGGTGATGGCTTGAAAAATTCAGTTATACCATAGCGCTGCTTCAAAACCCTCTTACAACCACTCTATCGGCAATTTTTTTCAGTTTAATAGCAGCATGGTAATGTATACCCCCGTGCTTGTGGTTTTCCTTGTTACAACACCATTGCACGACATCTACACCAGCTTGCTGGAAACATTCAACTAAAACCTTCGCAAAGTATTCATGTGTAGGGAATTCACACTTATTGGCTTGGCCATATGTCACCAAATAAACTGACGCACTTGGTTTAGTAGCAACTGTGGCTGTGTCTCAGCGGCCGAACAAACTGTGTCAGTGTCGCTATCACTAGCCGATGTTTCGTAAGCACGTATTAACTCCATCACAGGATCTGCGGAGTATTGAACATTATAATTCGGTGACCATGACAACTGCGCCTCGTTGTCACTGTAACGTCAGTCTTCTATGTTCACTCACCCCCGCAGCATTCAGAATGCTGACAGCGGACCAAACAGAATTGAACAATCAGTTTTGGATTTTCAAAATCTTTCTCTTTATTCCATTTCCACAAAAAAAACCTTCTTTTCACTATAAATGTTTCCTGTGGCCCATACTCTTCAATATTTGGAAAATACAATCTTGGACAAAAATGTTAAGAAAAATACACCGCGCATGTTTCATTTTAGAATACTTCACTCCAAAGACCGGTACAGTCAAGATATACTTCCCCCTCCCCCCCAAAAAAACAATGTTGAAGGGTCACCGGAACATTTCTGGTCCAGACGTAACAACACCGATCAGGGAGGGGTGGGGGGAGAGGCCACCATGATGCTACATTCACTAGTCTTAACACTTTTTGTCCAAGATTGTAGGTTAAAGCAAAATTAACCTTAAATCAAATTTGACCTGTAACATCTAATTCACCATTCAAGTGAACCTTTTGTGCCTGGCATGCTCTAGTTTAGGAGACCCAAAATCATCACCCAAATGGGAAGCATACTCATACCTCAAGCAATGTTTGATTTTGGTATTTATGCTTAGGTAGAAATAAATAACCTTCATTTGTACTGGCACTGAATTTTTAGATCCTACCTTCTTCTATCCTTCGTTCAATGTCTGCATAATCAACTACAGCCACTCTCTTCAAGTTCTGCACAAAGAAGGAACCTTCCTTTGGATTCTGACGTACCTGTGACATTAAAAACAAAGTAAGCAAGTGATAGCAAGTTTGTTTTTATTTCACATCTTCTCATGGAACCAGTTGGGGGCATTATTCAGTTCTGCATGAAGTACCTCTGTACCATGGCCACTTATCTCTGTCCCAATGGTGGCTATGAAGAGAGGTTTGATTGTAAGTATTAAAAGAACAATTAGCTCAATTGGATAAGCGCTGGCCTGCCGAGCGAGATGCTGCTGGTTAAAACCTCAGCTGGAAAAACACTCAGGGTCTTTGAACAACTGAGGAGAAAGTGATGCCTTGGTAAAGAGATCTTCAAATGATTAGACCTTCTAGTGTTCTTGGATACAGAAACCATAGGCCATGTCTCACAAACCCTTGCACATCTAAATTCTGTAGGACATTAAAGAGTAACCTGCGATCAGGTGATTTTTGATCGCAGGTTAATTAAAGAGCCCCTGACAGTTCATAACAAGTAGGGGATGTAGTCCCCCATAGTTCCCAGTGTTGTGGTCTATCTCTCACTGGGGGAGGGACTGTTACGGACCTGCAGTAATTGGTGCCATGCACTATTGCAGTGACCCTGCCAAGAATTGGCAAACCTTAGAAAATAAATTTAGCTCAATGTTTATGAAGATGTGTGTACAATATTGACTGATTAAAAATTAACTTCTTTTACCTGCAGACCTCCTTTGGGGTTACTCTTTACAAGCAAGTCACGGACTTGTTCATTATAAATTTCTAACATACTAAACGAAACTTGGTATTTCTGTACAAAATGGAAAAAAAACAGATACAATTAGTTCAGAAACACAACAACCATTTGTCTGAACTGATTATCCTGATTACTGTCAACCCCCCTTTTGATTTGGAACAGGCAATGTCTTAAGTAAGACTTGAAAAGGGTTGACACAACTTTTAACTAGATAGCTAAGTGCTTTTCTTAAAATTAAATTGATCTGTTCACTGCCTGGCCTTTGACTACTAACAAAGCCAAAAAAGATGCATAAAATGGGTGACCATGTTAGAGAGTAGCTGACTTCTTTTGAACACCCTTCATGGTATGCCTCCATCTTAGCATCACCCACTGGGTGGAAACAAAGCATGTTAGAGCAGAGCTCTGGGCACCTAGAGCCCTCTTGGTAAGAAACTCTGGTAATAATGTATTTTGGTTGTCCCATGACCATACATGCAACTGAATAATCCTTATTTAATACTCCCTCTAGAAATGAGACTTCTGTGGCACACAGTCAAATCAAAGTATCATTCTTACAAAGTCTTCATAACCAGCTAGTGTTAACCAAATTTGGAAGATGCAGCAATATTGCTGATACCCAGTCACAACCTCATTTTCAGGCAGCATCAAGCGTTGATTGGCCTAGAGATCATAACATCAGCTGGCCTTATTTGTATAAAGGTGGATGGTGTGCTATATACATACGGAGGGAATGGGACGTTAGAACTTTGCCCTAAGAAAAAGCCACTTTCAGAAAATTTCAGAAATTTATAGCATTTTAATGAACTTTATTAAATGTTTTATTCCTTCAAACACTCACAGTCGCTCCATCTCCAGCAGCCATAGCTTTAAACAGCTCATCACAGGTAATAGGAACAATGCCCCTGATGAGAAAAGATAACATATTATTTTATTATCCTTTTGCTTACGACCCAACTGGTGTTCAAGAAACATTTTCCTTCTTGATGTACGTACAGTATACAGGAAATGCTTTTAAGTCATGTCAAGATCTCATTTCTTCGTAAGTACAAATTTACCTCAAAAAGGGCTTTTGTATTGAATTGGATCAGCCCCTGTAACCGTATCCCTAACTTTCTGTTATTACAGAGGTTGATCCAATCCAGGTTTTTTTGATGCTTGGTTTGAAGAAGGAAAGGATATAAAAGACATGGGAGCAGCAATAAGCTGAACTAAAGCCAAAGCTGACTACAATTTTACATAACCATCTGTATGAAATCCCATCCCATGTCCCTCCCACATCCCTTAATTGTTGACCACTAGTGGAATTCTCAATTTTAACAGCAATAGACAACTTTGACACCTCATTTATGCAGGGAAAGGGCTGTTATTGTTGCAAATAAAATCAGTTCTTGGGTTAAACCAGGATTTCCTCTGTCCCCTATAATATTAGAAATAGCAAACAAAGGATAATATAACACCAAATCCTTGTTTTTACCCACATCTTTCAAACCATACCCAAACAGGCTGGAGCAGGGAAAATGTAAAGAATCGTGTAACTTTGACTAGAGAACAAAAGAAAATCTTGTTCCACTACCCTCCTCTACTTAAAAAAACATGTTGGGTGGTTTTGCTATTTTGGTGCCAAAGTGTCCAAACTAAGGCTTAACTCGCTTCAAACAGATTTTTTTGCCACAATTTCCAGGGTTGATGGGTTAAGTAATGGGAACTCTTTGACAATGTGGGATATTTAGGTAAAATTATAAATGATTTGACTCTATCAGGATAATATACTAACTTGTTGTTTCCATATCCAACCATAGAGTATGATTTTCCAGCACCTGTCTGTCCATAGGCGAATAAGGAGCAGTTAAAACCTATAATAATAACAAAGCAAGTCAAGATCATATCTCAACCTTTCCCTTTCACTGCCCCCTTTACATGTACAAACAACAGCTGCATGAAATCAACCCCCCCCCCCCCCCCCCCACTCCAAGTGAAAAAGGCAGCAAACTGAGCCACTTTCTCAATTAAACAACAAAGCAGTCGTGCTGCATCAGCGGAGAAGTCAAACACAAAGGGTTGGGTTTCATCAGCTGAGTTGAACTGTAGGCTGACACCTCAAGTGCACATATTAGGCAGATTTAGCAAAAACAAGCTGCTATGTTTAATAAGAAGGTAATAGTGAATTCCACTGTTTGATACGCCTTAAACAACTGGTCCAGTAGATATGTGCCACTGTTACTGTCATATCATATTGTCTATATCTGCCTGTTTGCTTTGACAAAGGTCTAAAGATCAAAGAGTCAGCTTTTGCATTTGCCATATACAGTGGAACTTTGCTTTATGGACACTCATTTAATACAGACACCCGTATATGACTGATAGTTTTGTTTGCCCTGACAAAAAAAGTTCATATATTTTCTCTAACATTAACCTTCTTAATACGGACACTGGACATTTTTCTGTGTTCCAAGTCACAAATTCTCACATTAACCTTGATTTACAGACACTGGTTATTAACGCACTGTCTGTGACTGAATATTTTACCAGTTAACACTTAAAAGTAACAATGAATGACCTGTTGAAGGTTCTGTCTAACGTTCAGTCTCCTTGGCTGAGTTGCAAACTAAAGATGTCAGTGCTAAGTTAAGACATGGATTCCATTGTTGCATTTCAAGACAAATACTTGGATGGTAGAAGTTCTCATCTAAGACTATGCCAAATGATCTTGAAGTTCTTTACTAGGAAGAACTTGTCACAGTTACTTTTAAGAATTTAAACAACCTTTTACTCATAAAAATGTCTGCTTTAGTCTTACTTTAGCCTGCTACACAGCTGTTTTTAGTGTTGTCACGCAAAATTCCTTCCCACAAACGGCTGCTGAGAATCTAACCACATTCCTTTCCTGCTTTCTGGAAGGTGTGCGTGCCACATTTGCAGTACAGTTACTCCTCCAATCACAAGCTTTGTTTTTATCAGTGCCCCATGTGAAAATGGCAGAACAATCAAAACCGTGGCATAAAAACTAGTAATCAACTCATAGTCCTATTCAAAATTTATGAGATAAGCAGCAGCAGCAGCAAGCAAGTTGAGCAAATGGGATGCACAACATGGATGTGCTTATAAAGTTGCCAGGTTTTTAGTTTCAGGAAATCACTCAACGATAAGATTACTTTTGACGGAATCAGTACCCTTGAGAATTTAGTCTTCACTGTACAGCAACACAATGAGCTCATCCGGCATGTGATCATACATCATACATATGCATGTTAAAATAACCAACCAATCCTGATAAGTGTCTTGTAGGTTTATGAAACCTTTTTTCTCTTGGAACTTTGGTAACTGTTTAAAACAATTTTTTCTCCAAATTAAGACACAGAGCCCAATTAATTTGCCAAAAATTGAGAAGCATGTTCACTTCCTAGTGCCCTGTGGCTCACATACTGTCAATTTTTTTATACATGATTGGTTTGTGCATTGGACCAAAAACACAAAGGGAAAGGAATGTGGTTCAATTCTCAGCAGCCATTTGTGGGGAGGAGCATTGAGTGTTGACACTAAAAACAGTTGTGTAGCAGACTAGTCTTACTAGATAAAAAATGTGTCTGATGTCTTTCATGAGAGCCAACTGGATAATATGGACACCACGGCAATTTGTCGCCTTGATGTTTGTATTAAACAGGTTCCACTGTACTTGTTCAACTCGGTGCATAAAACTAGATTTTTGTCTTATTTAGTCAGACACTCCAATAATAAGGAGATTAGGGAAATTTGGGGTTAACTTCAATTGTCATCATCTAAAGTCACTAAAATCGGAGCCCGGTTCCTTGAAAGATGGTTAAGTTTAACCCAGGATTACGTCATATTTTGAGCAAGGTTTTCTCATCTAAGAACATGCCACTCGAGCTTACAAAATACTGTCAAGCCTTTACTCCAAGATACAGTAATAATACTCTAAGCAATACATAGGAAGGTAAAAAACAAAAATGAACAAAAATTTTAATCCTTGATTAGTGCTAATCAGCCTTTCAGGAACCAGGCTCTGGAGATCAATGGCAACTTACAAAAAAAGACCAGGCCCCAGTTATTAAAAGGTGGATAACGCTATCCCATGAATAAATCTCTATCAAGAGAAAAGTGCAATTGTTTGTCCTACCATTTATCCACTAGATGGTGTTTTACTCAGTGTTTTATCCGGTGTTTAACCAACAAGGGCCTAGTTGCTCAAAGGCCGATGAGTGCCAACCCAGGGATAAATTTTAATCTAGGTTTTTTTTTATTTTGTTATATATAACAATATTTATTAAATAAAATTTAACGCAATCTCTCATTGTCCCTATTCTTTTAGTGCATCCAATCATCAAATGGCAGACACAAAAAGAATTAAACTGACTTTCATATCTGAATTCAAATATGGGTGTCTTAAACCACCTTCAACGGACTCAGTCCAGCTCAATAGCTCAATATTCGAACGGTTAAGTATTTAACGATCAAAAGATGATTACATTAATTATATTAATAAGTTTAAAAGAAATGAAGATTTGGCACTAAAGCTTATCTGGAAACTAACAGGAAGAAAAGTTGCAGTTTAATCTTAGTTTCGCTTTCATTATAAATTCACACTTGATCTTCAATATAAAGACAAATTATGACATATTCTCTTCAAAAATGATGAGGATTTCGTCCCTAGGATCATTGCAATTAATCTAAGCTTTTCTAAGCTTACGTTAATCTGAAGAAAGGTTAAGTTTAACAGTCATGAAAACAATGAGATTGGAGAGGGGTAGCTAAAGCCATTATATTACCGAACGCACATTGCTGGTTGCTAAATGCATATATTAAAAATACCGGTAGCTCTTCAGAAGCAAACAGATAGGTGACAGACGATATTCAACAAGATCTGTCTGATGGCAGTTACCTTCGAAAGCATTCTTCAAAACACCAGCGCCGAGATCGTCAAATACTTTGCGTTGATCTGCGTATTTCGCATTAGAAGGTCGAAGATAACCGGTCTCGTCTTCTTGAAAACCATCATGGGACCTGGGTTTATTAAAAAGGCAAGAGTAATATACCTTTTATATTCGTTACTATAACCACACAAGGCGCTCAAATGAATACAGAAGTTTGCTTAAGAGAGCCCGTTATTCAGCAGTTTAATAAAAGGTGAACTCCTGTGACTGATATATACAATTCGTGCTCAACTCCAAAAAACACATCTTTAGCACTTACCAATAAGAAAAGTCGAAAGTAAACTGCACGATGACCCATCATGAAAAGAAAGAAAAAAATAGAGAGTTAAGCTTAGCGTTGCGCAATTGAAGGTAAATTTACAGAAACTGTAAGCTTAAACTTGAAAGCCCACAGTATTCGCCGGTAGCAAGTTGATGTCAGAATGACGAAACAAAAACATGATGTCTCCTATTCTCACCTCTTTTGGCGGATTTCCTGTGAGAAAATAAAAAGAGAAAAAAATTGAAAAAGAAGTGAAAGTGACTTGGAAAATTCTCCGCAGTCACAGCTCGTACAAGGTAAACATTCCTACAGCGCGAAGACGACAAATTACGTTGTTAACCTACCTGGATTGTCGGGGTCGGTGATCTGTGTTAGAGCCCCAATCATTTCGAGAACGACTTTCGCTCCTCGATCCCTCTCTCTGCGAAAACAAAAGTATTGCAGTTACAAAATAAGACGACAAAATGAAGATATCAAGCTTTCTCTAAGCCTACCTCGAGTTAAAGGGACGAACTCGGACAGCCACTTTGACCCTGCAAAGATTATCAAAGCGCGATTAGTTTTCTCCTCGTTTGTATCAAAGAGTTTATAAAATCACCAAAATGTCCACTTACGATTCCGCCATGGCTGGCTTGTGGGAGGTTTAACTAATTTGCTTCTCCTGAAATCCTAATGTTATCCTTTGAGTTTACGAAGTAACTTTTTGCTGCTTGCCTAGCTGCTGGCCAGCCTCTTGCCAAACGCGAGATGTGATTTGTGCGAGGAAGACGGGGGATGATTACGTCGCCTTAGTACCCTCCGGGAGGGGAGGGTAAGGTTCATATTGAAAGGTAAAACACAGCTGAATAGAGGGTAAAAATTAATTTTAAACAATAAACAGAATTTTAGGAGTACTTTATTTTATTAAAGGATATTTTGAAGACTTTGTATTCATTTCTGTACAAGTTGTAACACCCTATAAAAGTAGAACACCTGCACAAGTGTATCAGTTTTAATCAAGAAAATTTTTCTCATTCCAGTTCCACTGCTCACGTAATAAAACGATAGAAAACAGCGACTTGTGAAGCGAAGTTTACCTTTAAAAAATCACTACGCAGTTTCCGACATTCCAGTCTGGTGTTTTCCCTTACAACGAAAATTGCATTTAATTTCTTTCAGGATTATTTTTTTAATTAAAACTCATTGTTTTAACAATCGTTTGTTCGATTCTGTAAGAATGACATTCATAAACATGAGAAGCGTAAATTCAAATAAATAAGCTTTAATTTTATCCACTAAATTGACGTGGTTATAAAAGCAACTTATTCATATTTACTATTTTGAGGGCAAAATTAACTACTTCTGTCATAGCTTCTGTAACAGCGTAATTATTTTTCTTCTCGATATTTCCGTTTCATTCATAACTGGAACAGTCGATATCCATAACGAGGTAAATGCTACACAAATATCGAAAACCTACTACAGCTCGCATAAAATAAAGCTGGCCGTTTATTTTCATTGTTAGTTGACGACAGGTAAGGCCCTATTGAGACAAATAAATTGCTCCCCCCCCCCTGAGCCCATCGGACATTCGCTGTATCCATGACAATACTCTCGTATTGGACCATAACAGTATTGCAGGGTTCACAAGAACAATATTAATTCAAATCAAGATCGTGGGTGGAATACCTTTGTTGTTTAGTTACTCTGAAAGAAATAATTGCTTCGACACGCTGATTTCAAACCAACCACAAAACAGACTCTAAATAATATTCAGGTAATAAAACTTCCCTAATTAGAAACGCCTGGACATTTCTGCAATTCGTTTTAACAGACTCTTCAGTTAAATTGATTGAGACAACTGTTATATGTAAACACAGCAAAACTTTTATCGAATACGCAAGAATTTGTTATTTTACGTCAATAAAGACTTTCTCCTCCAGTGCTTTTGAATCACACTGAAATCACTTTTGACGTCTTATCTCCCTAGACAAGATAACAGACTAATTGTTTTTTCCCTAGTGCTTAAAATATCATTGTGAATAATCATCAGTCCTTGTCGAATTTCCTTCGAGATACACTTATAGAGCTCTATCACTTAGCTTCGGTTTATAAACGCGATATATTTACATGTAAATTATAAAGCGACTAAACTGTGAATAAATGTGTTTTAGCTAACGCCTCAACTTCCAAAAATTAACAATAGTTCTAAAATTTGCTAGTGCTATTATCATCCAGTGCTTTAGCTTCTAGAAGGCAGTGAACTAATATCGAAACACACGCAAAAGACAATATTCCAAAAAGATAAAGCCATGCCAATTCAAGTTTCATGTTGAATATTGACTGAAATTGCACGATGTTATTTACATTTCATCAAATGTACGTGAAATTCTGAAGTGGCTTGGAGATTTAATCTATAGTACTGTTTGTAGCGCCTAATTAGTAATAATCGATAAGGCACATGTAATGTTCAGCCACCATAAAGTGTCCAGTTTTTTGACGACATGATTTATGCATTATTTCCCTAGCCTGTGTACAGACGTTCCCCCTTCCTCAGGAAAAATCGGGAGAGGAGACGACGCTACTCGCCCGATTACTCCCTGAATTGCACTCCAATCAGTCCTATTACCATTCCTAACCAATATATTTATCACGATCAAAAATCTTAAAAATTCACTTTGGAGCTTGCTGCTTTTTGCCAAAATTTACGAAGTTTGAAGCTACTGAAACGGGCCGTTTTCTGGTTACTGTCCATATAGCTAGGCATATTGAAGCGTACAAAAAGGTTGCTTTCTTCCGAAAAGGAATAAACTGAAAAGGAAAGATTTCTTTCCTCTCCTTTTTGGATTTCCTTCTCTATATGTTTGTTTGTCAGTCTGTTTGTACGTTCTCTTGCTTATTTGTGTGTTTGTTTGATTTGTTTTCTTCCGGGGTTCTATAAGGCTTTACAGAACAATATTTCGCTTAAAGGTACGGAAAAACGGGCAACAAAAACATACCTCTTGTTTTGCAGAATGCTGTAAAACGAGTTGAAAAGCGATGCATGTTGCGATGTTACCACCCACGAATCAAACTTGTCTTCCAACTTAAAACTCATGAAAACTGCGCTCGCTTAAAATAGCCTGTGTACAGCCGCCTCTCTCCTCAATTTTTTTGAGGAGAGGGGCGGCTGTACACAGGCTAGCTAAAAATCTTGTGATCGACTTGTGGCAAGTCTATAGTTGCAGGTTGCGAAACGTTGTTGCAGACACTAGAGAGACGTTTTACCGTCCAAGGAAAACTTGTTTGGCAGCGTGAACAGCAAGTGACTATTAAAGTTCCGTGTATGGCGTCACTCCCGCGTAATGTTGTCCAATCAGAAGTCAGTACTAACGCAACTTGCGACAACCCGATTAGTTGCGAGACAGGATGGAACGTGGGTAGTGAAATGCGCCACATAGCGTTCAACACCTTCTATAGCAATGTTCCAGAACAAGTTACCCGTTTGTTACCCGTTTTTCCATAGCCTAAGGGTCAAAAAGGAAGGACAGGTGCAACCTCGTTCCCAGGGTTCTCTACTGCTCGTCCCTGCGGAGCGATTGGGAGAGAACCTGGAAACGAGGATGTGACATTCAGGGCGGAAAAACGTAATGAGCATGCGTGAACTTTTTTGCCCAGATCCCCTGGCCGGGTTTGAAAAAATGGCGGGATTTCAAATATTTTTGTGCCCAAAAATATAATGTTTCCACACATAACCTGGAAAGAACAAGCAATTTGTCTTCAAAAGTTGCAAGCTGTGGTTATAACCTTATCATTACTTAATTTCCTCGAAGAATACCTCATAGTAAAACTGACTTTAACGACATTAATTTCCTTGCGTTGTACTGGAAATGTGCATGCGTAGGTCCGATTTTTTTCAAGATGCATTCACAAAATGTGTTCATATAAGGAAGTTCCTGGATATATAAGGTCCGGAGCTCCACTGTGGACGCAAAAACAACATATCTTTGTACAGTGTTTTGCCCAAAAAAATTAACGCTTGCCCACGATGTGTTTTAAGTCTCGGAACTTTGTCGCACTGGAGCTGATATTTTAAAACACGCTCGATCGGACACTCGTGGCTTTGTAGATCACTATAAAAATATAAACAAAATCCTCAATGTAAAAGTTATTGGGTTGATATGTGGGCAGAAGAAAGGTCAATCTTTATCTCGTAAAATCTCCCCAAAATTCGGTTTCAAAGCAACTGTAGCTTATTTTTAAATCGATTTAAACTTGATCGTTTCGCGTACTAAGAGAGAAATATAAGTTATGCTTTGTGTTGACAAGTTGAACATGCATAACATCTGTCAAAAACCTACGTGTAAGAATGATTTCCTTCAAACAAAGTTAAAATTACATTGCAAAAACTTCTTGCTGACAATTAAGAAATGATTTTTTTGTACGAAAACAACCTACCTAAAGATCTTAAAAGCAAAAGATCAGTTTCAGTGAGCTTCGCAGCTAAACCATGATTCACCATGCAGCTATTTTTCATAACACAGAGAATAACTGGTCCATGTGAGGGTTTTCATTCAAGCAAATTAAACTCAGCCAATCGTCAGAAAATACAGAAAAGTGCACATAAGGGTATTTGTTTTGCTCGCCTCAGACAAATCCAGCTCCAGCAATTGTTTACGGGCAGAGTCAATTGTTTTAAAGTAACTGCCGGCAGTTGTCACGTTCTCTACTTCGCAGCGAGTGAAAAGGAAAATTTGCGTACAGAAAGTTATTTCTGATAAAGAACAGAAACTTTCACAGTGCACTGTCTGCACTGGAAAACAAAACTATGTAATTAAAAGTGAAGAAAACTCTGACTGCTATTACTTGAGCAACAGAAAATAGAAGTAGTCTTTTCTTCCCGAGTAAGCCTACTGGCCTTCTATTTCGGAGAAAGTTTTACGGCGCACAAATGGTTCTTTGACTGAAGAGATGGATAAAGCTGGTTCTTCAAAGGGAATAAATCTGGGCATGTGAAAAAGTATTTACTAACAACAGAATACAAGCGGGTTTTAATTCAGCCCGGCGAAAGACGGCGAAAACTGACTCACAAATAAATCGAATGCACAATCAAAATACTCGCCTCTTTGGAAATGTTCAAACTTTTTATTCCTGACCTCAAACTGACGGGATGATCCGATTTTCCTTTAACATTGGTTGTTCCGAGTCCAAAGTAATTTTCAAGTGACGAAAAACAAAAACGACACAAAAGTATAAAGGCTTTTCGAGAAGCAAACGCTCACACCTTGTGCATTTCATTCAGTCAGAACTCTCTCAGTGACAAACAAACAAACACTCGAACAAGCACACAGTCACAGAAAAGCCCGCCTTGAGCCTGCGATAAGGGATGCGCAGAAGCTTGCGCAGAACGTTTTTCCGCCCTGAAGATGTGACAGATGGCAAGTGATTCTACCAGATATTTTTCGTGCTTCCCCGCCTGCCGAATCGAGTACATTCGATCTTGGTTTTTAAAGACTAGCCATCTTGCACAAGTTGACACTTGGTGCTTTTATGCAGAAAAGTGCATTTCCTAGAAAAAAACTCGGTACTTTGCTTAACCCTTTAACCCTAACATTAAAATTCAAATTCTCATTTGTTGTCACTATACGTTTTCAATAGAAGAAGTGGGGAGAATTTGTTGAAGGATCAATTAGATTCATCTTGTGTGATCATGTCCTCAATTCTCATGACTACTGTGTTTTATAAAGCAGTGATATTACAAGGACAAATTTGATACTGATCACTCTTAGGGCTTAAAGGCCACTTAAACGCGTCCCAGCTGCTCAAAAGGGAAAGTGCAATATTTTAAGGAGAGAGAGGTTCTGAAATTAGTACAGTACTACTTTAAGTAACACCCTCCACTCCGGCCCCCTACCGGCGTATTTCCATCCAGCGTAGCCGGTTTACAGACTTAAATTCCGTCGAGCGCGCGTGACAAAAAAATAAAAACCGCTGGGGATTTATTGGCCGCCAGCGCAAGGAGGTGGGGGAAAAAGAAAACAGAAAATATTTTTCTTTCTCGCGCGCTCGCCAACGTTTACAACGTCTTTGTACAGGCTACATCCGGCGTAACCACGTATGAGGTCGTAAAAACGAAGTATAAAAAAAACACATAGCCCGAGAAAACAGCCGACATTTCGCGACACCAACGCTGGTTTTCCTGCGAGAAACCTGCGAGATGATGTCTGAGGAAAGAACGCAGATATTAATTCCAAACTGTTAATTGACACGTTATGTAAAGAAAGAAAGAAAAAAAATCCATACTGATGACGTTTCCGCCCAGACCTGGGTAGTATTTCTAATTGCTTTTGCCGCGAGGGAAATGAGCTTCAGCCAATCAGAAGCACTGCCCAGATCTGGGTAGTGACGTGTCATCAGCATGGAATTTCTGCGCTCGTTCCTCAGACAACCAGTGGTGGCATCGCGAGGTGTCTGCTGTTTTCTCAGGTTAAAAAAAACACTGAATTTTACTTTTACAATTCAGCTGCCCGAAATCTACGTCTTAAATGGGAAGATAATCGAGGATAGATAGCGATCTGATCTCTTTCCTTCTTGTAAAATGTGCAAGTTGTTTGCGCAAGGAACTAAGCCACCTGATCGACGTAAACATAGTCTGGGAACCAAAAAGCACGGGAGAAACGTTTCTCATAATGTTGTTTCTCGCTGCTCCCCACTCACCCTTATAAAAGTTTGCGGAGGAGCCAGGGGTCACTCCACCACCCAAGCTACCCTGGGCCAGCTAACTATTCCTACATTTCCTTACAAATCCTGCCTGTAACTTGAAAGTTAGCCTGCGCGCAGACGAAAAAAAATCTCGTTAACTCCGTCTGCGAAACAGCGCCGAAATCCTTGTTCTGGACTTCCAGCTGTGTACCCAGATTTGAATACGCGCCACGACTGGCCAGTTAAAAAAAGGCCTTTGTTTTGTTTGTCGTGATCGCCAATCAGGAAGAAGGAAAATTCGAAACGCACTTCCGGCATTTCGTTGAGTCCGTTGGCGG
The DNA here is from genome assembly GCA_038088405.1 of Porites divaricata. Lineage (NCBI taxonomy): Eukaryota > Metazoa > Cnidaria > Anthozoa > Scleractinia > Poritidae > Porites > Porites divaricata. The sequence continues at coordinate 3,499,072 of JBBMOI010000021.1, forward strand.
TCCAGAACAAGGATCTCTGCGCTGCTTGGCAGACGGTACTAATCAGAGTTTAGTTACCGTCTGCACGCAGGCTACTTGAAAGTTTGATTGACTGTAAATCGGCGAAAAGAACTGTGAATCTACTTTTCGGCTTCGCCCCTCGCTATGCGCGACAACTCTGCCACCAAACGGCATTTCCACAACCCGATCGCCCTTACTACGCAGGTTAATACAACCTCGAATTAGATCGATTGACATTGGTGTTTAGCAGACAAAAGCAGAGAAATAAAACGCACCTGCAAAAGATCCTGGTATTTTTGGGCCGTTTTCTTCTTATCTTTCACAACCGACAACCATCCTCGTAAAAGATTGAAATACACAAAAAAGATCGAAGGCTAACACTTAGAATACACTTTTTCTTTCTAATATTTATTAGTATATTCTTGTATGTACAAAATACTTTTTTGGCTCCGTTTGAGGAGAAAAACACGAAAGATTAGAATAAACATGACGATATTAAACTTAATGTTTGTTTGTTGTTGTTGTTGCACTTTAGCAAAAGCATCGACGAAAAGAAACACATTTAAGGCGAGAGAAAAAAGTTGAAGTACACGATTTCGAAGTAAACAGTCCCAATAACAACCACACAGCTAGATGAAGAAAATAAGGAGGGATCCTAAAAGCCGAGTCTTAATAACCTTGGGTCTCATCATTAATTGGAAATAAAAAAGTGAAGCTAACAAGACTAAACTTGATGTGCCACCATGCATTTTCGAAATCTGAATTATAACATTTATAAACTGTTTAAATATATTAATCGATAGTTTAAGGTTTATCATCCACTAAAAGATCGATCACCGAAGAAGACTAAATGACATTTTTTGAAGCAAGGGAAATATTTACGTTGTCATGCACTTAGGGGGTGTTTACATGACACCGGGGCGACTTTCGCCCCGGAGTGAGTTCGCTCCGGTTCCCTCTCATGGCTCTATATTTGTTTACATGATACCACCACAAATTTCATGCTGGCGCGAGTCACCCCGGCGTGAGTTCACCCCGGTTCTTGGACCGGGGCGAGAATTTCGCTCCGGTACGAAATCTCGTTAACGGTATCATGTAAACACGAAACGACCACCCGTTTCGGTGTGAAATCGGTCTACCGGTAGACTGGAACGGGTAGCGCATGTGTAATGTTCGTGATTTTGAATCACACGTGCATTTTATCAACATGAAGTGTACCTTCAAATAACGAGATGTGGAATGACCCACTCATCATGTAAACGTGATACGAAATCAGAAAGTCATGTCGGTATGAAACTCGCGCTGGTGCGAGTTTTCTCATGTAAACACCCCCTTACAAACTTCAATTCCTTAAAGCTAATTCCTCTATTTAAAGATCTTTTCGGGCAGCTCAGGTCCAGTGTACAACACCTCATTTACTTCGGTCCTGTTTACATGGAGGTGGGGGGACCCCAGGTAGGTGAGGTAACATGTAGTGGGTCACCCCACCTATCATGTAAACGTGACAAAATTAAAATGTGAGATTATATGGACAGGCGGGTTACGTCAGCTACCTGGGGTCCCCCACCTCCATGTAAACAGGCCCTTAAAGTCAGACCTTTTTCTCAAAGAAATTGAGATGCACCAAACGTACGTCTGACTCCAACAGCCGCTCCCCAACTAAGGTAACGATTCAGGAACCACTTTTGAGGAACATCTCAATACAGTATTTTCTCAGTTCAACGCCACCAGCGTTTATTACATTTAAGAGGGCATTTTCACTCCATTTTTGGCTTGGCAGCCAGGTATCTTTAGCTATATATCTTACGTTTATTATGCCACAAACGTTCGAGGGGCTATAACTTCCTACAAAACCGGCCTATATTATATTCGGAGCCCGGCGTTCAATTGAGAAAACGCAGTATGGACGATACCCTCCTTGACCTATCCACTCTCCCAAAAGTGGCCTGAGACAAAATTCCCAGACATTTTTTCAAATTTAATCTGTAAAATGCTGAAAAACAAACAGAACCATGTGAAAAAACCTGCCACAGGAATCTCATTTGAGTCGAAGGTTTAGACTCGGACAGACTCGGACGTAAGAACCACCTTACGAAACTTCACTCATGTATCGGGTCTCATCATTTAGCTTCAACATCCCTCCAGGTATTTGGGGAAGGGAATTTGATAATCATAGTCTTTTATGGGGTGGGGAAGTTGATTCCCATGCACAAGAGGTAGGAAATTTGAACCCTAGAGGCCTAGCTTCGATTTCTTGCACGAGGCGTGAAAAGGCGTATAACAGAGGCCAACAAGACAAGACTGTGGCTTCGTGGCGGATCGGCTAAAAAGAAAAGGGTTGCACAAACTTTGCTCCCTCTGCAGATTCAGCTTCAAAAGCAACAGAAAGCTAATTTAACAGTTAAAAGAGTAATATAGTTCCTATTTAATCAGGGTTCGAGCCTTGAAATTCCATGACTTTTTTCACGACCTTTTCAAGTTTTCCATGACCTTAGGTTTAGCTGTCACTTTCCAAAATTTTCTTGTTTTAGCCATCTTTTACTTTAAACAGTTAAACAGAAACAAAACTGTGGTATCCAACAAAATGCGCGCTGTTCGCGGTATTTAATTTCTCCTCTTTATCTTCCACTAGCCTTGCTTTGTCACCTGCAGTAACTAATCTACCAAACAAAACTTTAATTCTCCACGATTTTCAAGGACCGAAAATTCAATTCCATGACTTTCCAGGCCTAGAAAATGAAATTCTTAAATTCCATGACTTTCCAGGTTTTCCATGACCTGTACGAATCCGGTCAATTTCTCCTGGGTGGGGGCAATTAAACACCTAAAATGGACCTTTGATAGGGTATTTGAACAGCATTTTGGGTCGGGGAGTGGCGAATTTGAACACTAGTTTTTCAAAACTCAAATGCCCATTGGGTTACCCAGAGAGGGGGAACTTGAAGCTTCAATTTGACAAATACATTACTCTGGGAGTAAACGGGAAAAGAATACCTCGCGGGAGAGCGACCTGAAGAAGGTGTTCGAATAGAAGCCTACGTTTCTGAACCGACAGCAAAACTAACAACAAAAATCATCATAATTTAACTAAGGATACAAACTTCTCTCACAGACAGGGCATCATGAGATTCAAAACCCTTGTGGCACTAATTCTCAATCACTTGTGAAGATTCATCCTCCACAAATATCCAAAAGTTCATCTTTCCCAAGAGGTTCATCAACACCTGCATCTTTGTTTATTATCCTATCATCTCACTGGGATGATTTTGATGGAAACGATGCATCCAAATTTACTTTCCACAGCTGTTTAAACCAACAGCCAAAATAATATGTTAACTGTTAATAATGCAAAAAACAAGTAGCATCCAGACACTCCAAGATGCCATAGCTGAATATGATAGTTAACACGCGCATCTGTCAAGTAGTATACAACTTTGATAAGCAGAGCAGAACTGGTAAATGTGATGATTATGAAGAGGCCATAGCTCCAGGCAATGGAGAAGGAATGTCCAGGTTTGGAATGTCAAATAAATCGCAGACACCTTCAGAGTCATCCAAGTTGAAGTAGTAGTCGTGTTCACCAGGTGGTGGCGATAACCGGAGAAGAGGCGCATACACTGTACATGAGCAATAAAAAAGTCAACAGGTTGTCTTCAGCACAGTAGTAAACATAAGTACAGTTCCCCACTTCAGAAACTCTACGGAGAATGAGTAAAAATCAGTAAAAACTCTGGAAGCAGTGATCTCTGGGATCGTTTAGCTGGACCAGTGTTAGTTATGATTGGTAGATGGTAGTCAAGGCAACAATTAACCAATCAGAAGTAACACCTGTGCACTTGAAGAATCCAAGAAATCATTGCACCAAAAGCTTGTACCTATTCCCTTATAGTTTCTGAATGGGGCATACTATTTCTTACTCAATACCCCTGGGAAGTGGCCACTTAAATAATACAGGTTCTGTTTACAGTGATGTAAGTAATGAGAGTTTTTATTTGCTGATCCACAATCCCTGATTTTCTTACTGTTTAACAACAAAAATGTCTATTAAGTAGACACCCTCTATTTAGCAGCTTGCTAAGGCTGTTAGAAAAAAGCAAAGAAAAAAATATGGCACACATACACTTAAGTTTGTCATAACTGAAATTTGACAGGAGATTCCTATTGACACCTAATAACTTAGCTAAACTTTCCAGTTGGCAAAAAAAAAGCAAGAACTCTCAAATGTAAAAAGCACCCAAAACAATTCATTTGTGGGGGAGGGGAGGGGGGGTACTCTGGAACAGGGTATAGAAATCACAGAGTTGGGGTCTAGAATAGGGTATTAATTTACAGGACACAGATCAATTGGTCAAAGTGAAATATGTTTTTAACTTGCCCGACGGGCAAGTGATGCTTTTTGAGGAATTCGAATAACAGAAGAACTGTAAAATAAATTCTGCTTGTCCAAACGTTTTTGGGGCTAGCTGAAATGACATCTGGGCAAGTAAAATGCTAGCTTCAGCATGCCCAAATGGCAAGCTGTAAATTGATTTTCTTTGCACCCTGCATGGACAGAACTTTCATTTCTTCTGAGGCACTAAACAATAAAAAATACTTGATCTTCCTTGAAAAGTGAATTTGCAATTATAATATAACTCCGCAAATCTTCCTTAAGATGATTCTGGAAAGGAGCAGAATCAAATAGGTAAATAAGACACAATGTGTAATCATTCTTACATGAAGACAACTGCAAATAGGTTCATTGCACTTATAAAGTATTTCAAAAACAGGAACATTTTAGCAATATTTTCATTGTCGCAAATAAATATTTGGGTTTGATTAAATCTGGAGACAATGCCCGGCACTGTCTATAAAATGTCAAGTTGTCAGGTATAAGCAGTCAGTAGACCGAAAATTGAACGGCCAGGAAGTTCTTTATGATCTTTGTTCCTTTTGTTTTTTCTCAAAATAGCTGCGGGTCATGCTTACAGTAGCCCCAGGTAATCCCCAATCCCCAGAGCCTTTTGAGGCAGCCCTAAATACCCCTTTAATTTCATAAAATCTTTACCTTCTGCTGACATAAACTCTTCCATAACTTCCTCTGCAATATTACCTTCTGTGGTAGTTAAAAATAAATAAACCAAAGTTAACTTTCTAGTCAGCATAACAGAAGATTCTGACACAAAAAAAAATCTTGTTCAAAATAAAAGGAACCAGTTTAAGGAAGTAGAGTGTAGAATTAAATTGAGGTTAAAATTTTTTAACCTAGGTTGATTCTCAATGTTCTTTGTCTCCTAGCCCTAATTATTTATGAATTAGGACTAGGAGAAATTGAGAATCAACCTAGGTTAAAAAATGTTAACCTAAATTTAATTTTGACCTGTAACAGAGAGACACATATTATAATCAGTAAAAAAAATAAGTTAAGATCATTGTGGAAGACTGTGAGGTAAAAGAGCTGGGTTGGGCTTCCACCAGGCAACTTAGGGTACTGTAGTCCTACTGCTCCAACCCCTAAACAAAGTGGTCATGGAGACAAAGTAGTACATGAAGTCACACCTCCAGTAATGGTGGTTACTTATGAATAGTCTGCAATCATGCCCTCCCTGCATTCTCTTTATGTGTTTCATGGGAATGAGGGCATGAAACATTCACTTACCAGATCACATGCAAAAAAGCCAGAATCTGGAGTTCTTTCTCATTAAGTCCAGACCCAACGAGTCTGACACAGTTCTGTTCTGATAAGCTAAAGATTAGATTTGAAGTCCCACGGGATAGCAATTCTTGCAATAGTGTTTGAATAAAATGTAACTGATTCCCGCGGTTGAAATACTCTCCCTGGTTTAAGTTTTTGTGCTTACAGGCTTTATAGCCAGCAAGCATTATGTCAGCGTCTGTGTTAGTCCATAAGTCCATCTGTAAGTCCATTTCTATTGTTCTCGTAGCGTAAGGTATTAACACTTAACCTTTGGAGCCAAAGGTACTGTGTTTGATACTCACTATCATTTTTTTTCTTTTTTTATGCCCACTAACTTAATATTAAAAAGAACACTAATCATTTTGAAGATAATTAGATTAAAAGCAATAAACTTGTAAGAAGTTACTAAGTTACTCTCTGACTCTGACACTCGATGGCGCCTTTCCTTTTTTAAGGACTTTGCCGACCTTGAGGATTTTTATTTTTTGCTTAAGGTACACAGAGTGAAACAAACTAATAAATAATTTAAATTTGCTTGTTTGGAAGTACACGGCTTAAACATTTTTCACTTTAACCTCCAGGGCAGAGCAATCTCATTCTAGGGTCTGCATTAACCCTGTCCAGTGGGACAGGCGACATTGGAAGCAGAAGTACTGGGTTTGATACCTGACAAATATAATAGATTTGTTTTCTTCTTTTCTTCTTCTTTTTCACTTTTTTATGTTTACTGGAGAAGACTATTCATTGCCAGTTAGCAAATGCCCTCCCAAGGGACTACTTTTTCTGTTTTTGCGGCTGGTAATAATGTTGAAATCAAGTTCCAGTTGATATCACTCCATCACACAAAAAAGCTTGAGTCAGTTTTTCAAAGAAACAATTAAACATGGCAGTTGTTTTTTTTTCCTCATTATACAAAAATTTTTCATGCCTTGTGGAATTCAATTTCAGTGACGATTATGACAGGTCGACCAGATGTAACGTATCAGGCACTCTTTTTTTTTTCTCTCTCTCTCTCTCTCTCTCTCTCTCTCTCTCTCTCTCTTCTCATTGCTGATTACTTACGAGCAGTTCCCACTATAGCAATTTAAGTATTTTGGAAAAAAGGAAATTGCTTCCAAGGGGTGGACACACATAAAAGTTCAACTATATTTTATTACTGAAAGTATTTGGCATAAAACTTAGAGTGAAAGGGGTTGATGGATTGGAATTTTACAACAATACTGTTGTTACCTTTGAGGCTATTTCCAAATATAATGTCATTAGCAACCTCTTTAAGCTCATTTGCTAAAAAACAAAAGAAAAATTAAAAGACATAAAGAAACAAACAGAATGCCTCCAGAAAGTTCCAGGAGAGCAACAGCTTTAAAATGTGAAATAAAAATCAGAGACTCCTAAATATTTCTTGGGTCATTAAAAACTGGCTTGTTACTGAAATTACCTCTGCTGGATTCTAGAACTTCTGTCTTGACTGCTTCACCTTTTGAGCTGAGATCATTTGTAAATTTAGCACCAGTGCTGGTCTCCATTGGTTCTTCCTCACCTTTCATTCCAGAATGGTTATTGGAATTAACATCATTAGCCGGCGGAGGTACAGGCGTCACTACCGGACTGTTTGCAGAAGCATCCTTGTTTACCAATAGTACATGGATAGGACCATTTTGACTTTTCAAATGAATCTGGTACTTGTTTGGTTGCTTCACAACCTAAAGAGAAGAATGCAGTGATAGGGTGATGTTTGGCAAGGCAAAGATTATTTTAGGCGTCAATCCCCGGTACTATTAAATAAACTGGAAACACTGTATTTCAATCCTAAACATTGAAAAACTGCTCACAGAATTCCAATCATAGAAATAGAATAAAGCCTTTTTCACCCATACAGTTCAGCTGAGGTTTAAATGTCATATAGGCTGAACTTTCTAATTCCTATCTTTGGCTTAAAACATCAATACAAATTGACTAGATTACTTAAATTAAAAAATGTACAAGAAACATATACTGGTACTTACTGACTCTGGAATTGGGACCTCGAGTTGTGTTCCAGATGGAGCTTGAACAACCAACAATGTGTCCCCTCTAAAACTGTGACAAACATCTTCATAAGTAGCATAGGCTAGTTGTTCATTTTCTGGATCTTCAGAAACATTCTTGAGGCTTTGTTGAACCCATAATCTTTGTTCATCCAACTGTCTTTCTTGGTGTTCTAGTCTTTCTAGCTCTTCCTTTAAAAGCACTAGTTTGTCCGATATTTCTCTAGTGTTACAACCTGGACCAGCCCCTCTGCAAACAAAACACAAATATGTTAGTACTTCGATACCTGTGAGTAAACAATACAAACTGCCAGATTTAACTATTTTGCCAATGAACTCATCAGTCTACAGCCTTAGAAAACTAATTCTTTTACCAGGATCCACCTGGCTTCCAAATTCTCAAAATGGTGGCCATTTCCAAGGTGAAGATCGAGTTTTTTCAAAAAGCAAAATAAAACACATGTCAATGCTACATTATGCAGTCACCCTCTATTAAGTAGCCATTAAACAAATCCCAGAAATCATTTCCCTTTATTACTGCAAAGCTGACCTGTATTAAGTGGTCGCCTCTGTTAAGCCGTTAAGATCATCTTTTCCAAGACCCCAACGACTTTTTTTCAGAGTTTTTACCTCTATGAAATGATTACTTTGACAAGATGTATCAAATCTTTGTTTAACAGTCAACCTGTCGCAATCAGTAACCCATTACCCAAGGGTGACTACCTAATACATACAGTTTTGACTATAGTGTGCATTTAAGCTACCCAGTCTGACTGTCTTCAACTAAACTGCTTAGTGGATTAATGCAGGGTTGTCATGTATGTATGTATGTATGTATGTATGAACCATGCATCAGAAAAACATCATATTTTCACCCAATTAGAACCTGTTTTTCTGTCAAGTGTCCACACTTGGACCTGTTTCAAACATCGTGCTACTGCCATGCTAAGCTGGCTCAACTGTAGCACGACTTGGTTTCAGACGTCAAATTTAATTCAGTCGAATAAGATGGCTATTACCGAAAACAAAACACAAAATAAAAAAACAGTTTAGCAAACTTTTAAATATATTCTAATGTGTTTATAATTTATGAATATGGCAGTAGCAAGAGGTTTGAAACCAAGTTGAGCAACTGCCGTGTAGCACCACTTGGTTTCAATATTAATTTTATCAATTTAGTTCGCCATGGCTGTACCATGATGTTTGAAACAGGCCTTAGGCCTGTTTCAAACGTCGTGCTACTGCTGTGCTAAGCTGGCTTGACTGTAGCTCGACTGTAGCACGACTTGGTTTCACACGTCAAATTTAATTCAGTCGAATAGAATGGCTGTTGCCAAAAACAAAACAAAAATTAAAGAAACGGTTTAGCAAACTTTTAAATGATTCTAATGTATTTATAATTTATGAATTGAGTTCAGCACGGCAGTAGCGCGACGTTTGAAACCAAGTCGAGCTACTGCCGTGCTAAAGTCAAATTTAATTCGATCAATTTAGTTCAGCACAGGAGTAGCACGACGTTTGAAACGGGGCTTAGATACAAACAGCAGAAGGTATGAAAAAGCAAATGAAAAAAGTGCATTTCTTGAAAGGGTGTTTGTTCACAGCTTGCCCTTTCAAAGCAAACTACTTTCATTAGTCACAAAGTTAATAATCAACCCCTGTCCCCCCCCCCCCCAAAATTTTTTAATAAACAATAGTTATAAAAAATAATGGTAATAAAAACAACAAGAAGAGAATAACATAATGTGCAAAGTTCCATATTCTAATGTATTTCGCATGTAGGAGCTAAAATTGTAATTTGTTTTGATTGGCGGGAATCCAAATAAACTTTTTATATATTTAATTATTTTAAGATTATGTTGCCCTTTAAAGTCCCGTAGGCACAATGCATTATTTTTTGGCATAGATAAAATATTCTTTAAAAAAACTACGTTCTTGCCAGAATTTTATCTTATTCGTTTCTAAATCTTTCTGAAACAATTACTCAACTAATAAATGTTTAGATGATCGAGCGAGGGAAGTATCGCTGCTTTCTCTTGAATTTCCTCTTAGGATTACGTTGAAGGCAAGCTAGTATTGCGTAAAAATGATTGTTATGAAATGTGCAACTAGCTTCAGTAACAAGACCGTAGCAGTAGTAATTTGAGTGGAAATAGTTTGCCTCTATTTTTCTTTCTTTTTTCGGGGAATATGATTGTGTAAAGGGCGCCAAAATAAATGGCGGTAAACGACCTTCACAATCGAGTTTGCGCGCTGACACCACGCGTTCCAACGTCAATAACCTCGCGAAGAACTACCAAAATGCCTGGGTTTTTTTTGCTTTCTGTCTTAATTTTGCGATTTCAAAGAGGATGAAGGACTAAAGTCTTCGATGCTTAAGAATCCAAAAGAAAAAATACCATAAACATCCCGCGAGAATGTTAGGGAACTGCGATGGAATTTCGCATGTTGTCCCGCGCGACTGCCTTTAGTCACATGAACTTTCCCGTTTGTGAGATACTTACTTCCACTGAATGCTATTCTTTGATTTCTTGGTTATCAGCCCTATTCCTTCGAGAACATTAGTAATATCGTAAATTCGTCGCTTTTGACGAACAGCGAGTGTATCGGCGGCCTGAAAGACAACAAGGTAAACATCACTTCACAAAGTGCATGCAAAATGCATCGGGAAGCACAAAGAAAGACAACCGAACATAAAATCGCCTATTTCGCGGGCTAAAAGACGCGGATTTGTTTTCGCACTCACAACTTTAAGATCCAAGACACCATCCTTAGCTTCTTGCAACAAACTAACGAATTTCGTTGTCAATAAACCCAGCGATTTTTCATGACGACTTGGCGTTCCCGGAGAACCCAAGGCCGGAGAACCGAAATCCGCCATGATAGCCGAGCTGCATGCTGCAAGAGCCCTTGCGTTGCTGTGATTGGCTAATAAAAAAAATTTAAATAGTCCGCCGTTGGAGCGCCCTTAGAAGCCCCAATTCAAGTAGGGGAGGGCTCTTTAGTAGAGTAAGATTCTCACATTTTCGTGTGTTCAACTATGTTGTATAGAACAAAAAGATTGTTTTAGGAGAGATTACCTAACTTAACTCCTAAAAGTAAATTCATTTACGTTTTCAATTAAAATAAACTGATAAAATTGTTAGTTTAAAATTCAAGTTCTTACTCTACCCTAGAGGATTTTTTTGGTAGCTTTTTCGTCACCAGGGTCCTAAACCCAATCGTCGAGTTTTTCCCGCGCGCGGGTTTTTTTTTTCTGGGGACCGCACCTCTGTTCGGCAGTTCTCTCTTTGGCAGAAATGGAGGAAGAAAAACTTCAAGGTTTTTATTTTAAAAAAAAATTCTTCAATGCGTCTCGTTGTGTTAAGAGTTAAGTATGAAGGCATGTCAGCATTTAGAACACAACGTGAGTGTTTTCGACACTCTAGTTTATTTAGTCCTCTGCCCTGGGTGTTTTTAGCTACCATGCGCACAAAAGACGATAAGCTTGATGCAATTTCTTAAAAAAAAGGTAATAGTGTAAAGTAAGATGCGTGGCATTGAAGAGGTGGAAGTCGGCTTCGAGGAAAGATGATATTTTTAAACAGACTTTGAAACGACTTACTTTGCTTATTGGATAAATGTAAAAATATGGTTGATTCAATTTATAGCGTTAATATTCAATGTAAATTATTTTAATCTTGGAGCTGCAGTACAAAGCTTAAGGTCAATTAAAAATTGGACAACTTAAAAACATTTAGTCAGATTACAAGACAAAAAAGCAAGGCTGATTTTACAGTCGGGAATATATTATCAAAAAGATAATATATTCCCGACTGTAAAATCAGCCTTGCTTTTTTGTCTTATATTTTCACTTATTGCTGATTAGATCCTTTATTAGGATCCGGTCCTTCTTTTTTGTAAGCTGGTCCTTGCTTAAAAAATTGAGTCGGATTACAGTACGACTACTATAACTGGGGCCACCTATATAAAGTTGACCAATCGGATTACAGGAAAATAAGAATACATTCCGAGAAAGTTAGTTGTCAATCATAATTACCCTGAAACAAAACAAACAAAATAGATTGAAATCAAACAACCACAACCTACAGACGTGACCTTTTGAACCCGCTGAAGAAAGTCAGTGTTGCCTGAGAGGTCCATTGGAGTGAGTTATGGAGGCAAAAAGCATATAGTTATAATTTTGACTTGAGGTCACATGCTATTTCAAACAATCAAAGTGCGGCAATGGTAGCAAAGAAATTGCTGGTAGATGACAAAATACTAGCTTGTGTCAAACAAATTATGTCTCCTGGGTGTTATATGCAAAGTTTCGAATGCACAAATTATATTGTCTTTTGAAACATTGCTTTCTTGAAAAATGTTTGCTATCATTATTTGAATTTTGTGCTTTGAGTAATTTATTGTTTTTTTTTTTTTTTCATGAGCGGCTCATTGGCCCACAACCAACTTTCTTGTAATGTATTGTTATTTTCCTGTAATCCAACTGGCCAATTTTGTCTAGGTGGTCCCAGTTACAGTAGTCGCTACCAATATTATTGATCACACACTTCTATAACAGAATTTGGAAAAGTACATAGTTTCAAATGTAAATAACTGGAAAATGGAGATTTCCCCATAACATGTTATTCCAGAAGATGTTCATAGTTCCCCACTAAGGGTTTTGTAGTTTGACCACCCCCTCTTCTTTTGGCCTCATAATTTCCTTTTATAATGATTGTGACCCTTTTGACCCCCTCCCCATCAGAATTTGCAATGATTCTATTTATGTTGGAGGGGCCTTTCCTATTGCACCATATGGTGAAGCAACAAAATTTTGCCCATCATAAACAAAGCAATAACAATTTGTTTAGTTGCTAACCATTCTCTAAACTTTCAATGTTTATCCAATCCTAATTAAATTCTCCTCCAAAGCAGGAGTCCAAAAATTGCAAAAATATACATCCATAGTAGTTAGTAGCTTAGCCTTTTATGAGATGACAATATTATTCCATCCAGCATTAATTTTTATTGGTGGAAACTGGCTGCTATCAAACCAAAGGGCCACATCCTCATCTGGAGCAAATGACATTCTCCTCAAAAGATGCAAGCTGCCATTTTCTTAATCATGCTTAATAGACTGGCCTCCTATGAATAATTATGTCTTTCTGTCCAATGTAGACCAATGTAAAATTGACAGGAGGCTGCTGCAAAAGAATGTTTAGCAAAACAATGGCTTCACAGGGACCATGACAAATGAAGGAATTTCTACCTTCCAAACTAGCAGAAAGATGGGTCCCATTAAACTTGGTATGTGAGTTAGTGTGAGTGGAAATCAACGTGTAGTATACATACACACAGCAGTAATGCACTGTAACATGCACAGCTGCCAACCAGGAGGACAACACAAACAGCAGATTAAATGCCAGGGAAAAGCAAAGAAACCTCTTTGTTTACAGGTGTGTACTGGGGGGTACCCCCTCCCCCCTATATTTGGCCTACACGGGGTCAGGTTCTGCCTGAAAAGGGTACCTTTTTCAGGCATCAGGTTTATGAAAGGATAGGGAATTCCTTGCTTTAAGTAGATGAAAGGAAGGGGAAATCTGTCATTTCAGTCTGTAAAAGGACTTAAAAACTGGCTAACAGATGCTACTTGGCTGTGAAAAGGACAAGAAAACTTCCTACTTTAGTGACCTGTTCATATTGACAAGACTGTGCATATACAGGAGTTAAAGGGAATGCAATGTTCTTACTAGGTAAATGAAAGGGTAACAATTTGTCAATAAAAGTTATATGGAAGAGGTATCTTTTCTAGCAAAAATTGGTGGACCCCAGGGTGGAGCCTCCCAGTATGTAACCTATTACTTCATTTGAGTGCCCTACCCTGGACTGCAGAGTGTTGTGGAGCTAACCCAGAATTGAGTTGCTACTTTGATCATTTCTTCTCAAAAAGTCTAACAGATAGTGCTTGCTCATTGGTAAAAGCTTTAGTGAAAATACACTAGCCTGAGAGGTCTTCCTTCTTCCCTGATATCCAAAGGACAGCTAGGGCTCTAACAACCCCTTAATACAACGTACCATCCAAAAGAAATGTTTTCTTATGATCTTTCTTTTTTTTGCACAGATTCCAAGCTGGTTCAGTTTGTGGGAATTTTCATTTACAACCCTTCATTCTTGGTTTATAATATTTATACTTGATCTTTGGAGCACTATAACAATATGGTTCAGGTGAGTGCTTTTGTTCAGTATAAATGTTGCTTTGGTTGTTTTACCTTTCCCTGTTATTCTGCAAAATTACTTCTCTGTGCCTATAATGTTTAATTTGCCTTAGTCAATTAGTGAAATAATAACTATAATGATGGTAATCATGATAAAGATGATGATAACAGTTGTAATAATAATAATAAAAATTATCTACATAATTTTGCAAAAGAGTTAGGGACAAAGTCATAAACAACACTGATTTTCTTTAATGCTTTCATCTTTTTGTCTCTAAACCAGATCTGGGAAAAGATATATCAAAGCTAAATTCACCAATCAGTGGCACTGGAAAAAAATGATGGTATCATAATTTTTCATGTTTTATAAGAAAATGAAATATTTTTGTTAAATCAGAATTTGCTCACTAAGACTACCGTGACTGCCCATTCCTTGCTAAATATAATACTTTTTGTACTCAGAGCAACATTTCTTGGGGTGATTTTAAAGTGAATTATAGTGTAGTCAAAGCTTTGCCAGCAGACCCCCAAGGAAATGTTTTTGTTTTTTAATGCCACAACACCAGTCATAGAATTATTGTGATGACAATATTTTTTCATTGATAAATTGACATCCCTCATCCACCCCACCAACCTTGTTCCCAGGTTTCTCTCCTGCCCGTTGAGGTTGCCACCCCACCTGTGGGGCCGGTGTGATTTTTGGCTAATAATGTTAATCGAAAAAAGATCGCAACCTAACAGAGCCATAGAAATAGACAGTGTTCATAATGTACTTTGACGACTATTACAAGCACTTATATCATCAGATGGCTGATTCTGTGATGGTGCAAACTTCAGCTTATCATGCTGTGTGGCATAAAAAAAAGTATTGAGAACATTGGTAATAATTATTCATAATGTTATTAAATGGACAATGTGCGACCTTATATGCTATATATTTTCTGTTTAACATCTCTTTAATATTGTTTTATAAAATTCTTCTCCATAGAAACTCTTTCTTAGAAAAAAATTCTGGTTCCCTTTTTTTCGAACTTTTGTTTTCCATTTCCTATCCTCGCTGACAACAAAGCAATAATTATTGCTTCACAAAAATAATTCAGATTGACTTTTGATATTTTTGTTAATTTATCAGCATGCATTTTGCTGAATTCCTATTTTGCTCCTTGTTCTCTACACTTTTTGTTGGTCCCAACTTTCAGGGGCAGCGAACGACTGCTTTCTGTAAATTTAAATATCTGTTTGGAGAAGCAGATAATTTTAGTCTAGAATTTTCTACTACTTAAGGACAGCTAAACCTTTCTAGCATTCCATTCATGTACAATTTTCAAAGTTTATATCTAATAAATTTAAAAAATGTGATGGAAAGAGGAGTCAGAAAAATTCTCACTTTTGTAATACAATAAATTGCATCTAAAACTTTTTGGGATAATAAAACTGAAGCCCTTGCAATTTCGAAAAGACTCATGAGGTTCTTCTAGGATGACAGAACAGATACAAATTTTATAGCACCATTTAGAATGCATTTCCAGAGATCTAAAAGTTCTCTGGACAGCCTAAAAAGTGTTTTCAATATACTTAGGAGGACACCCTCATTGGGTGCCCCTCAACTTTGTTTGCAGCTGGGATGCTAAAAACTCCAAAAAAAAAAAAGCAGGTCTGCCAATTTCTAGGTTTTAAACTTGTTATGAGTTTTTATGGTGGGATGACCGACTAACAAATAACCTTTACCGATGTATCTTGAGTATCAGGCCTTCCCTAGGGGAGAAGAGAAAGGAGGAAAGGCCTGACACAAAACCACTCAGCAAACCATGTGACAGATCCAAAACCTGAACGTGACAGTGATTGGGTAACACACAATACCCTTTGACATCTGATGTTGTGCCACTAGAAATCAAAGGATCTTTGTCACAAAATTAATCAACATTCAAATGGTGGAAACCAAGTGAAACATAAAAATAACTGCTCAGAACATAAAAAGAAGGCATAAATAACAATGCATTACTGTGGTTTTTGAAAAACTGTTAGGCTAACAATTTTTCAAAGTTCTTGTTTGTTGCTTAAAATTGTAGCATCTGATGTACCGTAAATCTTCTCTTAAGCCCCCCTCTCAAAAATTAGACCCCCTCTCTATTAACCCCCCTCCCCTCCCCTAATATTATTCTTCACAAGTAAATGATAGACTTCATTATCAATCATGACTGTAAAACTTTTATTATCAATCACGACTGTAAGACTGGGATGGTTTATTTACCAACTAGAATTTCGCATTTGTTTCTGATCCTCAGCCACATGACCTCTAACCTTCTTGTAGTTGAGCTTTTCCACTTCGTGTTCTAGTTCTCTATGGAGAACTGATAGCATCATCTTTTCTAAATAATTAATAAGCCCCCCCCCCCCCTGCCTCTACTAATCCTCCCCTCAAATTAGGGGAGGTATTTGTTTGAACTGAAGCTGTGATTTTGCCATTCACAAGTATTTTTTCAAGTTCTATTAAAATAGCGAATTAGGCATATAATAAGAAAATGAACAAGATAACTCAGCCCCTTTAATTAACAGCTGTTTTTAATTGGCAAAAAACATAATATTATTGTTTTGTGATATCAGTGCCAAATATTTAAACATATCTGACTTGAATTTCTCTTGCTCTTTGAAAAGCATGCATGTCTGTCGGCCCAAACTTTTTAAAAGGCTCTTTTGGTTTGAAGCTGGCACATGACATTTTGTGGTGTTGATAACAGCATGACCAAAAATGATGTTTATTGGCTATATAATGCTCAACCATGCTGCGAGTGGTTAGAGGGCTTCAGTAAAATTATCTGTCTCACGCTTCTCTCCCTTTGCCGTCTTTCCTTTTGAATTCTCTCTTCTCCTCATCAACCACCCACCCCCACCCAGAAACGCTTGATAATCAGATGCTGAGTAATCCACCCACTGCTTATCTGTCCACTGGATTCAACAAATCCAGTTAAGACTTTGGCTCCTGTCTCTCTCTGAATTTCCATATACCAACCATATTTCTATGTAACTATCTGAAAAATCTTATCACTTTTCTGAAGTATGACAGACACAACCCCTGAGATAAGACACACAGCTGAACCTTACAAAATAGCCACCCCTCTCTACAAGAGCGTTTTTGGTCCCAGCAGACATTCCACTTGTTTTAACTCTCCACAAAAGTAACAGGAACTAAATTGCACCCCAACTGCATACTGGATTTGTCCAAACACTGCGCTGCAACTCGAGGCAATTACTGACTTTTCTGCAAAACCTCTTCACAACTGTCCTTTGAAAGCAAGCATCACAAAAACTTATGCAATCACTGTTCCAACTTGGTTTGTTTTGTTAACATTTTAGTTCTCAACTTTTACTCTCTTTATCATTAATATACTTTAATTGCATTGCATATTAACATAGTGGAAAAAGAACTAAAACCCTCTGGCAAAAAATTAATGTCACATTACCCCTACCTCTCCACCTGTACCTGCACCACCTATCCTATTCATGCCACCTTACTAGTAAGGTTAGCCACAATCATCCATCCTCAAGGTGAGCTTCTTAGAGAGGTTTAACTGTACTTTTGTGATCACCATACTGACTAGAAACGTGGGGCAGGAACAAGTGATGAACCCCTAAGAACGTCTGCATGGAGGCTACATACTGACATGTTGCAGTTTGATGGTATAGATGCGCCTTCTCAGTAGATAGCACGTGAACAACCTCGTTTAGTAAGGAGAAGCAACACCTACAACACTTTCACCCCATATCAACAAAAATAAAAGACTAGAAGAATTGGAAAGCTTTGAAACAGTAATTCACTTTTTTACTTTTTTTTATTGTTATAACAAATCATATTTGAAGTAACGGT
This sequence comes from Porites divaricata, assembly GCA_038088405.1. Lineage (NCBI taxonomy): Eukaryota > Metazoa > Cnidaria > Anthozoa > Scleractinia > Poritidae > Porites > Porites divaricata. Next base: position 3,516,838 of record JBBMOI010000021.1, read on the forward strand.
ATATATTAGTGCAAATTATAATTTCCAGGTAATATAGACAACTATTCAATAGCAGTTTAGTAACAGACACATGAAAAGAGTAGCAATAAAAACCAACAAATACACATTTAATCTTGGTTGTGGAAGAAAACAAATCATGCTACTTAAAGAACCAAGTATAAACATGCAATCAGACTCTATTTCACACGAGTATTTGACTAGTAATTATGTTAATTTACTGTACATGACTGTATTCTAGTTACGCTGGCAAATAGCATCATGATAACACCTGTGTTGGTTTTTGCCACTACGTTTTGCACGTTTACTATCCATAGTAATATGTAAAAAGGACTGAAATTCTGCATCTGGTGTACAGAGAAATACAACAAATCGAGTACAAAACTCAAATATTTTATCATACAAATCTATATAAAAGTATATTTTTTCTCTGATAACAAGATATATTATACATCCACAATAGAAAACAATATTATTGGATTTTGCATCCAAATAGAGTAAATTGCATTCAGGCCTTTGTTTGACCACAATAATATGTACTAGATAATCATATATCTATATAATAATGAAACATTTTACTTTATATTCATTTCATTTAGTTTTGGAGCACCTTGCAATGTGCTGCTGGCCCATAAATTATATTACAGTTTATTGATAAAGTAATATTAAATCTAAGTTTTCCAACTGGTAATAAGAAAATATATTATGTATTTCATAGTCAATTTATAACTGCTGGCATTTGTACATGTAATCAGATCCTTTATACATCAACTCTTCATTATGTCTTTTCTCTATTATAGTACATTCTTTATTGAAATATGAACAAATTATTAGAATAGTATTAGTTGCTCTTCTTTCAAAACAATAATAGGCAGAATTTAGTTTTACATACATATTTTTTTGATATATTTCTTAATCCACTATTTTGTAAATTTGTTGGGTTACCTGGTAAAAGAAACAAACATATTACATAATAACTTCTCTCTAAAATTGATCTAGCATATTCTTATAAATTCAAAGCAATGCAATCCCCACTACTAAGATTAAAAGATAAAAATGCAGAAGAATCAGTACTGATCTATAAAAGCTGTTCTCCTACATTTTACAAGTCAACTGGGTTTTCAAGACAAATTCACAAAGACTTTAGCACAGTTCATTTAAGTGAAAGTGGCTGTAATATATGTGTGCTCTTATTTCCTACCCAACTCTCAGGTGCTAAGATAATTAATTCTAGGAAGAGTATAGTTTACACTTCAGTGAAAAAATTACTAGTTTATCGTAATTTTGTTCTTTTTTAGGTTTCTGTGTCTCCACGAAACATAGAAAACTGTCCAGAAAGCACTTTTCCATGCACTTGTGCAAGTTTACTCCAGAAAGATCCTGCTTGAGTCTCAATCTAAGAAGACTGCAAAATTGGAGATTGTTGCCCAATTGCACTTCAAGAGCCATTAGTATTGTTTCATCACACAAATAGAATTAAACAATTAATGTATATTCATATTTCAAGAGGTTGGTCTATGCTTTACTTGCAAACTCACAACAATATATGGTCGCCTCTTCTGAAAAACATACCAAGATGCAAAGAAACCTTTCGGAACTTGAGACACAAAAACCAGAAAGTCCCTGGAAGTGGCTCAGACACTCAGTAAATTGTATACAACCTAAAAGAACACATTACTAAAACAATCTCTTCAACAAAAAATTGTTTTGAACAAAATACATTTGTGGCATCCATTACACTAATCATGGAATTTACAAGATCATAGGTAATGTCATTTTCGAAAAGACATAAATCCAGGACCTGAAAACGGGATTCTATGCATGCTTATCCCACTGGGTGGCTAGTGCTGTTGCCTTTAACCAGCCCAGTCAAAATGTTTTCCAGTAGTAGGCAGGACAAAAGCAGGTCTGGTTTTTGTTTAACATTTTTAAACCTAAGTAGAGTAAGCCACAAATCTTCCACCAAAAGCAGAAAAATTGCTGGCTGCTCTCTCATCTTGACAGGGCTGTCTAATTGAAAATGAATCATCTTACTGGCAGCATGTTTTACCTTTTAAGAGCTGTTCCAGTTTGTGAATTGGAAGAAATATTTCTAGAACTCCACACTTGTTTCCTTGTATCTTGAGTCATGTCTTCCTTAATTTGTGTCATAAGTAATTAAGTAACAGCTCTTAAGAGGCTACTTAGAAAAAACTGAAACAAATGGTTTGCTAGCCTGCGTAGAAAGCGTTTCTGTGCGGTTTAGGAGCAAAGAACATGGAACGAGAGTCAAAGACCGCGCGACAAATGGCGCAAGTATAAGAGCGGGGAGGGGTGGGGAAGAAAGGAAGGAAACACTTGCAGACAAACCCCAGGATTTTGAAAACCACCCACTTGGCCTTTCATCCCTGAGTTCGTGCACCGACATTTGATGCTGTCATCAGCTGTCATAATTGACCAATAAAATGTTTGGCCTTCCATGGAGCGGAAACGAACTTTAGAGGACACGCGAGTGAAACTAAAATAATTTTTTGTTTGTATTTTGAGTCACAATGTAGTCCTCCATAGTGGATGTAGCTTCAGTTTAATGTGTAATCCATTCTTTGAAATTTGGATCTGTAAATCACTATCCGAGAAAATTTAACATCCCGCAAAAAAAAAAAACACCAACAAGCTGGGACCAGCATCAAAAAACATTGAAGGAAACCATCACATTCCCTGACAAAAGAAAATCGCTTTTTAGTTATTCAGATCCAGGACAAACTTTGGAGCATAAATTAAACAGTCTGAAGTCCCTATATAGCCACAAGAAGAGCTTTGCATTTCAAAAGAAGTTAAGCAAAATGCTCTTGCATCGGAGGGCAAATCTTGCCCACCAGAACAAACAACAACCAAGGGAAATTAATATGCATGCCACGTACCATACATGACCTCTCAGTATAAAACAAACCTTTGATCGACACGTCAATATTGTTCAACTTGCCGAGCCAATCAGGCACTGCATTCGCTGGCGAATGCAGGTTTTTAAAATCGAGGGGTTGTCTGCAAGCGTTTCCTTCCTTCCTTCCCCTCCCCCTCCCCCCTCTTTCATTTTTTGGCTCTCATTTCATTTCTCGCTCGGTCAAAAGCAAAAATCCCCTTCCTCGGTCTTTCTTTGCTCTGAATCCTAACGGAAATGCTTGCTACG